>CM029019.1:103962668-104208580 GCA_016801055.1 Panax notoginseng
CCCCGCCCTGGCGGGGGGGAGGGGGGGTTTGTGCTTTAAAGGGCCCGCCCCGGCGGGCATGCATCATGTAGCTGGCCTCTGATTTCCTTATTTCTCCCTTGCAATTCCAAACCATTAGTATATTAAGTACCTACAAACCATAAAATATAAATATGAGTAGAGATTAAGCATTTTAAGAATGGAATATATTATCAAGAACAATATAACCTAATAACTACTTATTATATCCTAATTAATCTAAACTATAATCTAACTACCATGACTAAAAAATGTGAAAAACTAAAAGACGACGATGGTTGTCTCCCAATTAACACTTGATTTTAAGTTGTTCAGCCTGAATACTCCGTGTTTATGGTGCGTCGGTCAGTGTGATTGCGATGACTTCCCAATTAGACTCGCCACTCCAATAATGCTTTAACCGTTGACCTTGAAAGTCTCCAATGGGTTTCTACTGTAGAGTTCGACGGCACCATGTGGGAAAACTCTTTTGATGGTGAATGGTCCCGACCACCTTGATTTAAGCTTGCCTGAGAATAACCTCAACCGTGAGTTGAACAATAGAACTGATTGCCCCGGCTAAATGTTCTTTGTATAATTTTCTTGTCGTGCCATTTCTTGACTTTTTCTTTGTATAACATAGAGTTCTCGAAAGCTTAAAGTCAGAATTCATCTAGTTCATTTAACTGGAGTAGCCTCTTTTCACCCGCAGCTGCTTGATCAAAATTAAGTTTCTAAATTGCCCGGTAGGCCTTATGTTGTAACTCGACAGGTAGGTGACAAGCTTTTCCGTATAGTAATTGATATGGGGACATACCAATCAGTGTTTTATACGCAGTCCGGTAGGCCCATAGTGCATCGTCCAACCTGAGAAACCAATCCTTTCGATTCGGGTTTACCAACATCTACAAAATTCTCTTCACCTCCCTATTCGAGACCTCAGCTTGCCCACTTCTTTGGGGATGATATGTTGTGGCTACCTTATGGTTAACCATACTTTGCCAAAAGAGCTGTGAATGATCTGTTGCAGAAGTGACTACCTTCATCACTTATAATAGCTCTTGGCGTGCCAAATCTCGTAAAAATATTCTTCTGCAAGAATTTGAGAACCACTTTGGCATCATTAGTTGAGAGTGCTACGGCTTCAACCCATTTTGATACATAGTCAACCGCAAGCAATATATACTGATTACTGAACGATGATAGAAATGGCCCCATAAAATCAATAACCCACACGCCAAAAATTTCAACTTCCAGAATTGTTTGTAGTTGTATCTCATTCATTTTTGATATGTTACCCACCCTTTGACATCTATCACAAATTTTAACAAACTGGTGAGCGTCTTTAAATAGTGTAGGCCAATAAAACCCGGCTTGAAGCACTTTTGTCGCTGTTCTCTCTCACTACCATAATGTCCCCCGTATACAGATGAGTGACATTCATGCATAATGTTCTTAACTTCACTGTAGGGCACACAGCTTCTAATCATCTTGTCGGCACACTGTTTGAATAAGTACGGCTCATCCTACATATACCACTTGACGTCATGAAAGAATTTCTTTTTCTGCTGTCGTGTAAGATCAGGGGGAAGAATGTTGCTCACTGGATAATTCGCAAAGTCCGTGTACCATGGAAATTCTGTATTGATCCCAAACAGCTGCTCATCCGGGAATGACTCATTGATTAAACACATGTTCTCTTCCTTTTTACCTTGATTTTCCGGCCTAGACAAATGATCGGCCACTTGATTCTTCGTCCCCTTTCTATCCTTTATTTCTAAATCAAATTTTTATAAAAGGAGAATCCATCTGATAAGGCGTAACTTAGCATCTTTTTTCGAAATTAAGTACCGAATAGCCGAGTGATCTGTATAAACTACTACTTTTTTCCTGATCAAGTATACCCGGAATTTATCGAACGCATATACTACTACAAGTAATTCTTTTTCCATAGTTGTGCAATTCATTTGAGTCTCCGCAAGTGTCTTACTCGCATAATAAATGGCATGAAATACCTTATCTCGGCGTTGACCCAAAACAACCCCAACCGCATAGTCACTCGTATCACACATTAACTCGAAGGGCATATTCCAATCCGGCGCGACGATTACGGGAGTTGTGGTCAATTTCTTCTTGAATAGCTCGAATGCCACTTTACACTCCTCATCAAATTTAAAAACCAAATCCTTCTCTAAAAGACTGCACAAAGGTTTTGCAATTTTAGAGAAGTCCTTTATGAATCTCCTGTAGAACCTAACATGTCCTAGAAAACATCGAATTCCCTTAATTGAACTCGGTGGAGGAAGCTTTTCAATTGTTTCCAGCTTCGCTTTATCAACCTCTAATCCTTTAATCGAGACCTTATGCCCCAAAATTATGCCTTCTTCAACCATGAAGGGGCACTTTTCCCAGTTAAGGATCAAATTCATGTCTGTGCATCTTTGTAAGACCATTACCAAATTCCCAAGACACGAATCAAAATCATCCCCATAGACAAAGAAGTCGTCCATGAAGACTTTCACATTTTTTTCCACCATGTCCGAGAAGTTGGTCATCATACACCTCTGGAAGGTAGCGGGTGCATTACACAAGCCGAACGACATTCTCCTGAATGCGAATATGCCGTATGGGCACGTGAACGTAGTCTTCTCCTGATCTTCAGGAGCGATGGCGATCTGATTATAACCCGAATATCCATCCAATAAGCAGTTGTACTCATGTCCCGCTAATCTATCCAACATCTGATCAATAAAGGGCAAAGGGAAGTGATCTTTGCTGGTCGCCTTATTCAACTTCCTGTAGTCCATGCAAACCCCCCAACCAGTCACTATCCTTGTCGGAATTAGCTTATTATCATCATTCTATACCACGGTCATTCCTTCATTTTTCGGCACACATTACACCGGACTGACCCACTTACTGTCTGAAATCGGGTAGATGATACTCGCATCCAACCATTTCAGGATTTTTCTTTCTTCACTACTTCTTTTATGATTGGGTTGAGCCATCTCTGTTGCTCCACTGTCGGTCTTTCATCATCTTCCATAAGAATTTTGTGCATGCAAATTGATGGGCTGATTCCCTTGATATCTGCAATTGTCCATCCTATGGCCGATTTGTGATCTCTAAGCACCCTCAGCAATTTTTCTTCTTGTAATTCGTTAAGTGCAACAGAAATAATAATAGGTAAAGAATTAAAATGGCCTAAGTATGCATACCTGAGGTGTTTAGGGAGTGACTTAAGTTCAAGAGTAGGTGGCTCCTCCAATGACTGTTTTATCCTTGTTATGGCTTTTTCATCCGTGTGCAATGGTTCAAAGGGTGCTCTAGATCTGCTAACTCGTGGCAGGGAGTCTAGCATCTGCTAGTAGTCCACAAATTCTGGATCATCTGATTCTTCATCTCCCAATAATGTCATTTCAAATGGATCGTTAACCAAACTCTTGCCCATGTCTTCGCTGATTATCTGATCAATGATATCCATCCTGAAACACTCTTCTTCATCCGTAGGGAATTTCATGGCCTTGAAAACATTAAATTTTACTTCTTGATCTTGGACCCTCATCGTTAGTTCTCCGTTTTGTACGTCGATGAGTGTCCTACCCGTAGCCAAAAATAGTCTCCCTAGGATATTTGGGATGTTGTTATCTTCCTTAAAATCCAAAATTATGAAATCCGTGGGGAATATAAACGTGTCAACCTTTACCAATATATCCTCCACAATGCCTCTAGGGTACGTGACTGACCTATCCGCCAACTGTAATGAGATGTTCGTAGACTTTGGAGCAGGCAAACCCAATTCTGTATAAACTGATAGCGGCATAAGTTTCACACTTGCCCCCAAATCACACAAACATTTGTTGAACGCCATATTCCCAATCGTGCACGGAATGGTGAAACTCCCCGGATCTTCCAACTTCGATGGCAACTTTCACTGTAAAACCTCACTACACTCCTCTGTTAATGCCACTGTCTCGAAATCTTCCAACTTCTTTTTCTTGGACAAAATTCCTTTCATGAATTTCTCATAACTAGGCATCTGCTCTAGGGCTTCTACGAACGGGATGTTAATATGAAGTTTCTTAAAAACCTCCAAAAGTTTTTTAAACTTTTTATCTAATTTCTGCTTTTGAACTCTTTGCTGAAAAGGTGGGGGAGGATAAACAATCGGTTCGTTAGCTGGTTTATTCTTTTCCACTTGTTTTTCTTCTCCCGGTCTGTCCTCAACCACTTTATTCTCACTGTTTGTTTCAACTTCTTTTGCAACCGAGTTTTCTGTTTTCTGACCCTCAAGCTGTTTTCCACTTCGTAGCATAATTGCTTGACATTGCTCGTGATTACCTTTCGGATTTTTCTCTGTATCACTTGGTAATGTTCCTTGAGGCCTGTTATTCAATGCAAAAGCTATCTGTCCCATCTGATTCTCTAAATTCTTGATGGTTATTTCTTATGATTTCATGGCCATTGCTTGATTTTTCATGGTTACCTCGTTGCTTGTTATATACTTTGATAGCAACTCTTCTAAATTTGATTTCCTTTCTTGATGTTGAACTGGTTGTTGTTGATTCTGAAATCTTGGGGGATACGATGGTCGTGGACCTTCCTGATTCTGATTAATATTCCACGATAAATTTGGATGATTCCTATTCCCCTGATTATATGCATTCTGGTACATATTTTGTGGAATTCTGTTGTAGCTACTCAAAAATTGTACTGACTCTGGGTTGATTTAACATTGATCCGTAATATGTTCACCTGCTCATAATTCACAAATAACAACAACTTGCTGTGTCTGTACCCTTGACCAAACGTCAAACTTCTTAGAGAGTGCTGAAATATGCGTTGTTATTGCTATCAGTCCATCCATCTCTAACACTCCAGCTACCGTAGGTTATGTCATTCTTGCCATGGGCCACTGATAGTTGTTAGTTGCCATTGTCTCTATCAATTGATATGCCTCCTCATAATTCTTTGCCATAAAAGCTCCCCCCGACGCTGCATCAATACTAGTCCTGAGATTTCCATGTAGTCCGTTGTAAAATGTGTTCATTTGCAACAACTTAGGCAATCCGTGATGTGGTCATTTTCTGAGCAATTCTTTGTATCTCTCCCATGCCTCGTACAATGACTCCCCATGTTGCTGATTAAACATGGTAATCTCGTTTCTCATCTTTGCGGTCTTTGCTGGCGGGAAAAATTTAGCTAGAAACTTCTGAACCAAGTCATCCCATGTCGTTATTGAACTCGATAGTAGAGAGTGTAACCAACTCTTCGCCTTGTCCCGCAGAGTGAATGGGAACAAGCGAAGTTTGACCGCTTCATCCGACATCCCATTGTAATTGAACGTGTCGCATATCTCCAGAAAACTGATCAAATGTTTGTTCGGATCATCATTTGTAAGTCCCCTAAACTGAACCGAGTTTTGGATGATCTGAATAGTCCCAGGCTTAGTCTCAAATGTATTCATAGCTATAGCAGGCCTGATGATACTCGACTGTAGCTCAGTCACCTTGGGTGTAGCCAAGTCCCTTAACGCTTTCTGGTCTTCTGCAGCCATTGCTTCTTCTTTTTCAGAATTTTTGAAGTCGTCCTTTGTTTCCTTAATCCACTTACTTAGCCTTTGAAAGCGTCTTTCAATGTCGTCCTCAAAAGGAAGCAAGTCTGGATTTTTGGATCGAGTTTGCATAAACCAACTTCAAAAACCTGAAATAAGACGAACAAAACAAAAATAAAAATGATTAAGTAAAACTGGACTAATTAAACTGACATTGCAAAATATTAAAATCTATACTAAAGTCCCCGACAACGGCGCCAAAAACTTGTTGGGTAAAATTTAATTACGCACAACACGCAAGTATACGTGATCAACAAGTAATATAATAGTAAGTAGAGTATCGTTCCCCCAAAGACTTTAATAAGAAATTAACCCTCACAATTACCAATTTCCTATTAATCCTAATTTTATTAAATTAATCAATTTTCAGGTTGTAACTAAGAGTATTAAAAATATATTAAAATCACCAAACAATTAACAATCCCTAAAAACTGAATACTTCAAACAAATATTAGAGAATTAGGCTTCTGACTTCACTATAAGCATCACTTTGATTATCACACCTTTATTCCAGTTTAATTCACTATCCCAGTTTATTAATCAAGAACACGTATGTAGAACTAGCCACCTCTCGATGTACTAATACCGTATTAACTTCAATCCACAAATTAGATAGAATCAAGTTAAACACCTTAATCAACTAACTCACTATATCTCTATATAAATTACAATTGAAGAAGGTTTAAGTTCTAGTTCTTTATCTGAGTACATGCGATGTTAAGCATATCTCTAACCTAACATTCATCAAGATTTTGTTCATTCACATAAATCAAGAACACATGCTATATTAACTAAGTATAGACTCGTATTTCATCTCTCGAATCCATACAAGTCCACAAAGAATCGTTGATCAGGCAATTCATAAATTCAAGCTCAAATTAATATAGATAAACTGTATAATAGCTTAATAAACTGAAAATCAAAGATTACATAACCATCGTTCCACCTAAAGATCCGTCTTAAGCCTAAAAAGTATTTAGTTCATCATAAATGAAATAATTACTGAATAAATTAAAGATATCATCTTTCAATTACAAATATAAAACTAAAGAAGAGGAATAACGTAGAACACCCTTCACTTTAGCCTTAATCCGCAATCGATATGAAAGTTCTTCACAATCTTCACTCCGATGCTCGCTATGAAAATCTGTCCTTAATCTCTATTAATTGCTTTGCATGATGATGATCTTGTTGTTCATTGCTCAATATATATCCAACACATGAATTCTAGTCGAACTCCCATGTTATTTAGAGTCCAAATGCTATCCAAGCACTAAAGTCCACGATCTAGCAGAGTTTGAATCACAATTGGACTGTCTGGTTTTGGGACCCCCCGTCCTGGCGGGGGCATATGCTTGTAAATGGCCAGCCCTGGCGGGCTAGGCTCCTATCATGCAGACTTGAAGACCCCCCGTCCCGGCGGGGGGGTAAGGCTAAAATATGCCCGCCCCAGCGGGGGTAGGATATTTTTCTGACTTTTGTTTTTGCTCTTTTTTTCTCTCCATTCCTTGCCACAATTTCACCCTTGTTTTGATCATATGCCATGCCACCACACCTACACACAAAGTAACAAATAACAATTAAAAACAAACATGAAAACAAGGAATTAACACCGATTAAGCTTGGATTAAGCACCAATTCGCGGGTATAAAACCCACTTATCAAAATCTCCCAAACTTAAAATGTGCTAGTCCTCGAGCACAAAACAGACTAACATGCTATGCAATGTTATGCAATGCAATGCAATGCAATGCAATGAGATGTAATGTATCTAACTATATGTTTACGAATCCAACATTATCACATAATCAAATTTATTCTTTAGGCCTCAGAAAAATTGAGCAAACACTACAACACTTTATATCGAAACCACTCAATAACTTCTTATCAATCGTCAAATCTTAGACCGTCATCACTGATATAGTGTGTGTGTGTGTTCAACATCTATGTTAACTGATATTAATTCAAATTCAATACATAACCAATCTCTTATTAGGAATCATACAGAATAAACTCAAAAATTTTAAAAATAGACGAGTTCCAATTAAAATCAAACATTCACCAAGATTAGGGGTCCGAATAGGGTATTCATGCTTTCTTTTTTTTTTCATTGACGGGAGCTCTTTGCCCTTATTTCCCGTCTTCTCTTTATTAGTCTTTTTTTTCTCGATAGATGGTTAGTGAGTGCGTTTTATGCTCCATCTCATTCTTGTGTTTATGGGGTGTATTTCTTCTCAACCACCCACCACAAGACTCAACTAGATATAATTTTCTTTCTCTTTTTCTGAAGCTTATATACCCTACCTTTTCCCCCAAACTTAGGTTTTACCTAATTCTTTGTCTTCACCACCTATTCTTGTCATTCTATGATTTACACTAGCATTATCCTTTAGAAACTATTTATGTATCAATTTAAACTACTCAGTCGACACAGATGTTATTAATGTGCTACCCTTTTTATATCAGTTTCAATTCATAACTCAAAATTACATCACAGTTCTAATACTAGGTACTGTATTTATCTACTCAATCCCAATCTCATCATTGGCCAAAATAAAAATGAATTACAATAACTGTTGGACGTATGCAAAACAACAGAATTCTAACTAATTTTTTTATGGAAAAAATAACATAACATAATGCAAGCATAAGTAAAAACTATATGCTCCTAAGCTACTATGCAACTATATGATTACATGAATGCAACATTAAAATTCCTAAAACTAATCATGCAAAACTAAACGTGCAATACAAATGACTTTACACATGCAAACATGAAATGCAACTTAAAAACTATATCCCCCAAACTTGAAAACTACAATGTCCTCATTGTATGGATAACGCAATAAAATAAGTGAGGAATTCCCTGTAATTTCCTAAGTCTAGGGTGGTGGTGGTTGATCTTCTTCCTCAGAGTCACTCGAAGGAAACTTTGGCATTGGCATGGGCTGCTGGTATGGGAATTGGGCAGTTGGATTGAAGCTCTGGAGTGTCACATTTAATGAAGCAAAAGACGTATTCATAGCTTTAAACATGTGGTCTTGCCTCACTGCGAGTCGGCACATCTCTCGACGTGCTTCCTTGTTTTTCTCATCCACCTTGCGTTGAAATGCAAGAAACTGAGGGCTAGATATGGCGTCAGGTTGTGGTGCCGCCTCTATTTCTTGCTCTCTCCATCGCCGCATTTTCTTGAAACTCGGCATCATCCAAGGTGTCTTCAGCATCAGCTTCGTCCTCCGAAGCTGAGGGAAATATAAAGCCTACTCCTCTTGGATGTGACTCACCCCCGACCCACACTGTATACCGCCTAATCATTCTGGAATCTAGTAGCTGCAGCGGCATCTGAGTGGGTTCATCATTGTACCATCTAACACCCGTTTGGTGACATAACCCACAAATGAGTGATAGGTGTGGTAAGCCGCCCGAGAAATTTCCTTGTAAGCATCAGCAAATTGAAAAACTGATTATGGCCCCGACGTCAATGATGAAATCTTGCACAATTGCATATAAAAGTAGTGCCTTTTCTTTGGTTACGTCCGATGTGTGTGTGGACAAAAACAGCTTGGCACACAAGAATGCGTACCATATCTTCCCATACCTGCTGAGATCCTTGCTATGAAAAATTTTTCCTCCTTTCCGACCATTGATCCATGTTGTACCCGGCTTAGTCATGTCCTTCAGAATAGCCTTAAAGTCCGCATCGTTGTCACGTAAGTGAATGTACTGACAATGTCTCGGCACTTTCAACTAGTAGTAAGTGTTGATGGTGTCTGCACTGAAAGGAACGAGCCTCCCCCGCACAAAAGCATTGAAAGGGCCCTTATATTTGGCATTTGCATAGAATTCTTTGACCACACTTACAACGGCAGCCTCGGGTTCCTCAGTGAACTTGTTCTACCCTTTCTGATATATGTGCTTCATCATCTTCCCATCCACATGATCCGGTGCCAACCCCTGCTCCGGTGTAAGTGGTTTAGTTACCATGTAGTCGTAACGGTCGGCGGTAGCGGCACTTTTGAATTTACGGTGATCAAAGGTCCGTGTTGGTTGTGCGAACCTTGAACTTTCTCCTCTTTGTCGTTTTGTTGTGGGTTGAGAAGCCATTAAATTGAGACCCAAGAAGCTTTATCAATGATTTTCCCCCCAAACTTCACTCACATAATCTGTCAAACACTTGGTGTGCACACTTTTCTATTCCCTCAAACTTGATGATTTTGCTTCTACTATGGTGATGGGAAGGGAAGAATTAGAAGACAAGGTGCTCACTCTCAATTGCTATATAATTTCATTCCATAAAGAACTCTAATTCGTAGCTTTCTAAGTTTGAGTAGTGAAATTGGGTTAGGGTGGAGAGGTTTTATAGAGATGGAGAGTATGATGGAGTTTACTTTTCCAAAACGTGGGAGAGAAGTGATGGGATTGAGAATTATATGTGAGGAAGAAGTATTAGTAGAATGAAGAAGTGGGGAGGTGGGTTATTGAAGTTGTAACTTGTAACTGCCGAAAATGCCTATTGGAATTCAGAAACACCGCCCCGCCGGGGGGGGGGGCAGGTAGTAAGCCTTATAGGCCTACCCTGGCGGGCATGCGCCCTGACTTCGGGGAGACCCCCGCCCTGGCGGTTGGGGGTGGGTTTGTGCTTGAAGGGGCCCGCCTCGACGGGCATGCATCATGTAGTTGGCCTCTGATTTCCTTATTTCTTCCTTGCAATTCCAAACCATTAGCATATTAAGTACATGCAAACCATAAAACATAAATATGAGTGAAGATTGAGCATTTTAAGCATGGTATATATTATCAAGAACAATATAACTTAATAACTACTTATTATATCCTAATTAATCTAAACTATAATCTAACTAGCATGACTAAAAAAATGTGAAAAATCAAAAGACGATTGGGTTGCCTCCCAATTAGCGCTTGATTTTAAGTCGTTCAGCCTGACTATTCCCTGTTTATGGTGCGTCAGTCAGTGTGATTGCGATGACGTCCCAATTGGACTCGCCACCTTAATAACGCTTCAACCGTTGACTGTTGACCTTGAAAGTCTCCAATGGGTTTCTACTATAGAGTTCGACGGCGCCATGTGGGAAAACTCTTTTGATGGTGAATGGTCCCGACCACCTTGATTTAAGCTTGCCTGGGAATAACCTCAACTGTGAGTTGAATAGTAGGACTGATTGCCCCGACTCGAATGTTCTTTGTATTATTTTCTTGTCATGCCATTTCTTGACTTTTTCTTTGTATAACTTAGAGTTCTCGTAAGGTTGAAGTCATAATTCATCTAGTTCATTTAACTGAAGTAGCCTCTTTTCACCCGCAGCTGCTTGATCAAAATTAAGTTTCTAAATTGCCCAATAAGCCTTATGTTGTAACTCGACATGTAGGTGACAAGCTTTTCCGTATAGTAATTGATATGGTGACATACCAATCAGTGTTTTATATGCAGTCCGGTAGGCTCATTGTGCATCGTCCAACTTGAGAGACCAATCCTTTCGATTCAGGCTTACCACATTCTCCAAAATTCTCTTCACCTCCCTGTTCGAGACCTCAGCTTGCCCACTTGTTTGGGGATGATATGTTGTAGCTACCTTATGGTTAACCCCATACTTTTCCAAAAGAGTTGTGAACAATCTGTTGCAGAAGTGACTACCTTCATCACTTATAATAGCTCTTGGCATGCCAAATCTCGTAAAAATATTCTTCTGCAAGAATTTGAGAACCACTTTGGCATCATTAGTTGGGAGTGCTATGACTTCAACCCATTTTGATGCGTAGTCAATCGCAAGCAATATATACTGATTATTGAACGATGATGGAAATGGCCCCATAAAATTGATGCCCCACACATCAAAATTTTTAACTTCCAGAATTGTTTGTAGTGGCATCTCATTCCTTTTTGATATGTTGCCCACCCTTTGACATCTATTACAAATTTTAACAAACTGGTGAGCGTCTTTAAATAGTGTAGGCCAATAAAACCCGGCTTGAAGCACTTTTGCCGCTGTTCTCTCACTATCATAATGTCCCCCGTATGCAGATAAGCGACATTCATGTAGTATGTTCTTAACTTCACTGTAGGGCACACACCTTCTAATCAGCTTATCGGCGCATTGTTTGAATAAGTACGACTCATCCCACATATACCACTTGACGTCATGAAGGAATTTCTTTTTCTGCTATCGTGTAAGATCAGGGGGAAGAATGTTGCTCACTAGATAATTTTCAAAGTCCGCGTACCATGGAAATTCTGCATTGATCCCAAACAGCTGCTCATCTGGGAATGACTCATTGATTAAACACTTGTTCTCTTCCTTTTTACCCTGATTTTCCAACCTAGACAATTGATCGACCACTTGATTCTCCGTCCCCTTTCTATCCTTTATTTCTAAATCAAATTCTTGTAAAAGGAGAATCCATCTGATAAGGCGTGGCTTAGCATCTTTTTTCGAAATTAAGTACTGAATAGCCAAGTGATCTGTATAAACTACTACCTTTGTCCCGATCAAGTATACCCAGAATTTATCGAACGCATATACTACTGCAAGTAATTCTTTTTCCGTAGTTGTGTAATTCATTTGAGTCTCCGTAAGTGTCTTACTCTCATAATATATGGCATGAAATACCTTATCTCGGCGTTGACCCAAAACAACCCCAACCGCATAGTCACTCGTATCACACATTAACTCGAAGGGCATATTCTAATCCGGCGCGATGATTACGGGAGCTGTGGTCAATTTCTTCTTCAATAGCTCGAATGCCACTTTACACTCCTCATCAAATTTAAAAATCGAATCCTTCTCTAAAAGACTGCACAAAGGTTTTACAATTTTAGAGAAGTCCTTTATGAATCTCCTGTAGAACCTAGCATGTCCAAGAAAACTTCAAATTCCCTTAATTGAACTCGGTGGAGGAAGCTTTTCAATTATTTCTAGCTTCGCTTTATCAACCTCTAATCCTTTAGCCGAGACCTTGTGCCACAAAATTATGCCTTCTTCAACCATGAAGTGGCACTTTTCCCAGTTAAGGATCAAATTCGTGTCTGTGCATCTTTGTAAGACCATTACCAAATTCTCAAGACACACATCAAAATCATCCCCATAGATAGAGAAGTCGTACATGAAGACTTCCAGATTTTTCTCCACCATGTTCGAGAAGATGGCCATCATACACCTCTGGAAGGTAGCGGGTGCATTGTACAAGCCGAACGACATTCTCCTGAATGCGAATGTGCCGTATGGGCACGTGAACGTAGTCTTTTCTTGATCTTTAGGAGCGTTGACGATCTGCTTATAACCCGAATATCCATCCAATAAGCAATAGTACTCATGTCCCGCTAATCTGTCCAACATCTGATCGATAAAGGGCAAAGGGAAGTGATCTTTGCGGGCCACCTTATTCAACTTCGTGTAGTCCATTCAAACCCTCCAACCAGTCACTGTCCTTGTCAAAATTAGCTCATTGTCATCATTCTGTACCACTGTCATTCCTCTCTTTTTCGGCACACATTGCACCGGACTGACCCACTTACTGTCTGAAATCGGGTAGATGATACCCGCATCCAACCATTTCAGGATTTTTTTCTTCACTACTTCTTTTGTGATTGGGTTGAGCCGTCTCTATTGCTCCACTGTCGGTCTTGCATCATCTTCCATAAGAATTTTGTGCATGCAAAATGATGGGTTGATTCCTAATATCTGCAATTGTCCATCCTATGGCCGATTTGTGATCTCTAAGCACCCTCAGCAATTTTTCTTCCTGCAATTCATTAAGTGCAGCAGAAATAATAACATGCAAAGAATTAAAATGGCCTAAGTATGCATACCTGAGGTGTTTAGGGAGTGGCTTAAGTTCAAGAGTAGGTGGCTCCTCTAATGACGGTTTTATCCTTGTTGTGGCTTTTTCATCTGTGTGCAATGGTTTAAAGGCTCTAGATCTGCTAACTCGTGGCAGGGAGTCTAGCATCTGCTAGTAGTCCACAAATTCTGGATCATCTGATTCTTCATCTCCCAATAATGTCATTTCCAATGGATCGTTAACCAAACTCTTGCCCATGTCTTCGCTGATTATCTGATCAATGATATCCATCCTGAAACACTCTTCTTCATCCGTAGGGAATTTCATGGCCTTGAAAACATTAAATTTTACTTCTTGATCTTGGACCCTCATCGTTAGTTCTCCGTTTTGTACGTCGATGAGTGTCCTACCCGTAGCCAAAAATAGTCTCCCTAGGATATTTGGGATGTTGTTATCTTCCTTAAAATCCAAAATTATGAAATCCGTGGGGAATATAAATGTGTCAACCTTTACCAATATATCCTCCACAATGCCTCTAGGGTACGTGACTGACCTATCCGCCAACTGTAATGAGATGTTCGTAGACTTTGGAGCAGGCAAACCCAATTCTGTATAAACTGATAGCGGTATAAGTTTCACACTTGCCCCCAAATCACACAAACATTTGTTGAACGCCATATTCCCAATCGTGCACGGAATGGTGAAACTCCCCGGATCTTCCAACTTCGATGGCAACTTTCACTGTAAAACCTCACTACACTCCTCTGTTAATGCCACTGTCTCGAAATCTTCCAACTTCTTTTTCTTGGACAAAATTCCTTTCATGAATTTCTCATAACTAGGCATCTGCTCTAGGGCTTCTACGAACGGGATGTTAATATGAAGTTTCTTAAAAACCTCCAAAAGTTTTTTAAACTTTTTATCTAATTTCTGCTTTTGAACTCTTTGCTGAAAAGGTGGGGGAGGATAAACAATCGGTTCGTTAGCTGGTTTATTCTTTTCCACTTGTTTTTCTTCTCTCGGTCTGTCCTCAACCACTTTATTCTCACTGTTTGTTTCAACTTCTTTTGCAACCGAGTTTTCTGTTTTCTGATCCTCAAGCTGTTTTCCACTTCGTAGCATAATTGCTTGACATTGCTCGTGATTACCTTTCAGATTTTTCTCTGTATCACTTGGTAATGTTCCTTGAGGCCTGCTATTCAATGCAAAAGCTATCTGTCCCATCTGATTCTCTAAATTCTTGATGGCTATTTCTTGTGATTTCATGGCCATTGCTTGATTTTTCATGGCTACCTCGTTGCTTATTATATACTTTGATAGCTACTCTTCTAAATTTGATTTCCTTTCTTGACGTTGAACTGGTTGTTGTTGATTCTGAAATCTTGGGGGATACGATGGTCGTGGAGCTTGCTGATTCTGATTATTATTCCACGATAAATTTGGATGATTCCTATTCCCCTGATTATATGCATTCTGGTACGTATTTTGTGGAATTCTGTTGTAGCTACTCAAAAATTATACTGACTCTGGGTTGATTGCACATTGATCCGTAATATGTTCACCCGCGCATAATTCACAAATAACTGCAACTTGTTGTGTCTGTATCCCTGACCAAACGTCAAATTTCTTAGATAGTGCTAAAATCTGTGCTGTTATTGCTGTCACTCCATCCACCCCTAACACTCCAGCTACCGTAGGTTGTGTCATTCTTGCCGTGGGCCACTGATAGTTGTTAGCCATTGTCTCTATCAACTGATATGCCTCCTCATAATTCTTTGCCATAAAAGCTCCCCCTGATGCTGCATCAATACTAGTCTTGAGATTCCCATGTAGTCCATTGTAAAATGTGTTCATCTGCAACCACTTAGGCAATCCGTGATGTGGGCATTTTTTGAGCAATTCTTTGTATCTCTCTCCATGTTGCTGATCAAACATGGTAATCTCGTTTCTCATCTTTGCAGTCTTCGTTGGCGGGAAAAATTTAGCTAGAAACTTCTGAGCTAGTTCATCTCATGTCGTTATTGAACCCGGTGGTAGAGAGTGTAACCAACTCTTCGCCTTGTCCCGCAGAGTGAATGGGAACAAGCGAAGTCTGACTGCTTCATCCGACACCCCATTGTATTTGAACGTGTCGCATATCTCCAGAAAATTGATCAAATGTTCGTTCGGATCATCATTTGCAAGTCCCCCAAACTGAACCGAGTTTTGGATTATCTGAATAGTCCCAGGCTTAATCTCGAATGTATTCGCAGCTATAGCAGGCATGGTGATGCTCGACTGCAGCTCAGTCACCTTGGGTGTAGCCAAGTCCCTCAATGCTTTCTGGTCTTCTGCAGCCATTGCTTCTTCTTTTTCAGAATTTTTGAAGTCGTCCTTTGTTTCCTTAATCCACTTACTTAGCCTTTGAAAGCGTCTTTCAATGTCGTCCTCAAAAGGAAGCAAGTCTGGATTTTTGGATCAAGTTTGCATAAACCAACTTCAAAAACCTGAAATAAGATGAACAAAACAAAAATAAAAATGTTTAAGTAAAACTGGACTAATTAAACTGATATTGCAAAATATTAAAATCTATACTAAAGTCCCCGGAAACGGCACCAAAAACTTGTTGGGTAAAATCAAATTACGCACAGCACGCAAGTATACATGGTCAACAAGTAATATAATAGTAAGTAGAGTATCGTTCCCTCAAAGACTTTAATAAGAAATTAACCCTCGCAATTACCGATTTCCTATTAATCCTAATTTTATTAAACTAATCAATTTCCAAGTTGTAACTAAGAGTATTACAAATATATTAAAATCACCAAACAATCAACAAACCCTAAAAACTGAATATTTCAAACAAATATTGGAGAATTAGGCTTCCGACTTCACTCTAAGCATCACTCTTATTATTACACCTTTATTCCAGTTTAATTCACTATCCCAGTTTATTAATCAAGAACACGTATGTAGAACTTAAATCCACAAATTAGATAGAATCAAGTTAAACACCTTAATCAACTAACTCACTATATCTCTATGTAAATTACAATTAAAGAAGGTATAAGTTCAAGTTCTTTATCTGATTACATGTGATGTTAAGCATATCTCTACCCTAACATTCATCAAGATTCTGTTCATTCACATAAATCAAGAACACATGCTATATTAACTAAGTCTAGACTCGTATTTCATCTCTCAAATCCATACAAGTCCACAAAGAATCGTTGATCAGGCAATTCATAAATTCAAGCTCAAATTAATATAGATAAACTGGATAATAGCTTATTAAACTGAAAATCAAAAATTACATAACCATCGTTCCACCTAAAGATCCGTCTTAAGCCTAAAAAGTATTTAGTTCATCATAAATGAAATAATAACTGAATAAATTAAAGATATCATCTTTCAATTACAAATATAAAACTAAAGAAGAGGAATAACGTAGAACACCCTTCACTTTAGCCTTAATCCGCAATCGATATGAAAGTTCTTCACAATCTTCACTCCGATGCTCGCTATGAAAATCTATCCTTAATCTCTGTTAATTGCTTTGCATGATGATGATCTTGTTGTTTATTGCTCAATATATATGCAACACATGAATTCTAGTCGAACACCCATGTTATTTAGAGTCCAAACGCTATCCAAGCACTAAAGTCCATGATCCAACAGAGTTTGAATCATAATTGGACTGTCAGATTTTGGGACCCCCCGCCCTGGCAGGGGTATATGCTTGTAAATGGCCCACCCCGGTGGGCTAGGCTCCTGTCACGCAGACCTGAAGACCCCCCATCCCGGCGGGGGTGTAAGGCTAAAATATGCCCGCCCCGGCGGGGGTAGGTTATTTTTCTGACTTTTGTTTTTGCTCTTTTTTTCTCCATTCCTTGCCACAATTTCACCCTTGTTTTGATTATATTCCATGCCACCACACCTATACACAAAGTAACAAATAACAAGTAAAAATAAACATGAAAACAAGGAATTAACACCGATTAAGCTTGGATTAGGCACCGATTCGCTGGTATAAAACCCACTTATCACTCGTATATGTAAGTTCAAACGTACACATAAATGTCTATCTTAGTTGTAACTTTATTCATACTACTTCGCAAATACTACATCCTCAACGCACGAAATCAGATTGTATGACACCATAAAGTCAAACAACGCATTTTCAAATTATTGTCTTATAGTTTGCAAATACCTTTTCGAACCTCATTCTTAAAATTTATAATTATTCATCAAGTATTTAACTCTAGCATCTAACATGTTTCTTAACACATTGGATAGCACACTGATCACATAATTTAAGTTAACTTATCCTTACAAGCATGTTTTGAACATCAGATTAGAAACAGAACCTAAACTTGACTGTAGGATGGTGCAGCTGCCCCTGTCTAGGCTTAGGGACGGCGCAGCTGCTCTGTCCCCTGGCCAGACCAGGGTTGAGCTTTGCACTTCCTGTTTCTGTCCAACTCTAACATACCTATGCTCTTATACTTTAACATACATACATGTTAGAGGTTCTTACATAAGCATATGGTCTTGAGTTTATTTTTACAAGTTTTAAATTACAACTTACATGGTATTAAAGCATAACAAGATCATGTAGTTACCATGTTTTATAACTTGGCTATATGTCCACATGGAGAGATTACACAATCTATTAATACACATGCTTATAGTATTCATATTGTTTGTTCACAACTATCATTGTTTAACACTTTGAATCATGCTTTAAACTCATGTTTAGTTTAGTTATCAACATGTTTAATACATACGAATCATATCTAGGGATATTATAGACATAACATGACATCGTAACCCTTTAGAATCTAGATATTCATGTGATGCAACTAGATTTTGGAAATATGTTTAAGGTTGCCTTTGAAATCACTTTATCATGAATGATGTAATATGTCACATATAAGACAACTTTACAATTCTTATTTTCAAGATCAGAAACTACATCTTGTAGCATTTATGTTCATTAGCTTTGATATGTCAAGCTCTTCTTTGAAGAATTTCCCTAACACAAAGCCTAATAGGGTGGTCATGAACAAAGGAATTATGAATCATATATCATGCTTGTCGACGTTGAGATTTTTATTTGTCCCTTTTCTATTCTTGCCTTTTGGTGTTCTCATGTTAGGTGAGATTTGTTTGAAAAAATAAGTTGTGAAAAGGTTCAACATGTATATGTCAACGATTGGACTGTAAGAGTCGCCAGTTGGTATTTTTAAATGGTTGCACCAACTCAACCAAGAAAAGGTTTGCACATTGACCTAGTGATGTGACACTATTTAACTGGTCTATAAAACCGAGATTCGTTAGGGTCCGGGAGCTTAATTATGCAGAGGGAAGGTGTTAGGCACCCCCCCCCGAGATCCGTGTTACTACGGTGATCGCAACTTTTCAATTTAAACCATTATCTGAATGTGTGTGTGTGTGGGTCAATGTGCAATTATCTGGAAGTAGTGCTATGCCTCGTTTGCACCTATATACAAAGGGTTTGAATTTTGTAAAAAAGTTCAATTTTAACAAGATATAGCAATGAAGTTTAGTAAAAGAGGTTTTTCAAACCCTTATGCTCAATAGTAATTAAGGCCTTTGATACTTCCATTTTTATTAAATGTTTGGCTGGATTACTTTTATTTTTCGAGATGCGAAGCATCTTCGAGAAAATAAGATACATATCAATGCCGAACTCCTTGTAGGCATGGGAGCCGTCTAAGGAAATTCAAACACCGTGAATAATTTACAAGCCATGTACAGCTAAAAATGTCCATCACGGGAACCGAATCTAGATTTAGGAAACTGAATCTGTGATCACATGATTCCTAGGCTCACATGATGTAGCAATTTGTATGAAAGCTGTAAACAATTATATATATATATAAGCTGTAAATATATATATATATATATATATATATATATATATATATATATATATATATATATATATATATATATATGTATGAGCGATCAACCGCCTCGAAGTAAACTCCAGGCGGGACGAAATGTAAATATATAAAAGCTATAAATATATATATAGAGATGATCAACCACCACGAAGCAACTCCATGGGGGATCGGAAATGTAAATAAAGCAGTAAAAGCGATCAACCGCCGCGAAGTAAACTTCAGGCGGGACGAAACGTAAATAAACCTGTAAAAGGCCACGAAGTAAACTCCAGGCCTGACAGGAATTTAAATATATATATATATATATATATATATATATATATATAAGCAGTAAACACTCTGGATATAAAAACACTAAACGCAGTAAACTCTGTTTGATTAAGCCTGGATTTACATCCGATGCGTTTATCGCTTATATATATATATATATATATATATATATATATATATATATATATATATATATATATATATATATATATAAAAGCAGTAAACATAGTAAACGCTCCGAATATAAAAATACAGGCTCACCGAACAAAGTTCGATAACAGTTTATATACAAGTATATATATAAAAGCAATAAACGCTCCGGATATAAATCCGGGCTCAATCGAGGCATAACTCGATGATGTTAGTACAAATATATATATATATATATATATATATATATATATATATATACACACACACACACACAAAAGAAATGAAAAGCCACGGACCGAAGTCCGGGCATACGCACACAACACGACTCTCAACGTGAACAACTATGTGTGCAAAAAGTGGAGAAAAGGCTTTAAATAATGTTAGAAGGCTTACAGTGGACTGCCAAAGAAGACTTCAATAGATTTAAATGGATGAACACTCGGTTCCCACCGGTAGAAAGTAGCCAAATATAAGCTCACAAGTGTTTAAAATAAGAAAGCACTCAATTTATAGTGTGTACAGAGCAAATTGGATAGGACTTCCTCGCTTTTTTCTCTTACAAAATGGCCACCCCAAGCCCTCTATTTTATAGATGGGGGATCCGCAGGTGTACCTGTGGCAGCAGTAGGTGTACCTGCGACTGCCCGGGGTGCCCCGGGCACTATGGGTCCCGCCGTCTAGACGAACATGCTCTCGAACAACGCGCTGTTCACTCGAACCTTCATAACTTTCATTCAGGAGTTCGATGGAAGCGTGCCATATCATTTCAGAAAGCTCTTTCCAAGGGCTATGCAATGACATAGGATTTTCCTTTTTTTGAATCTGGAAAGATGGGTCCATGATCAAAATGGCATTTTTGGGTTTCCGTCAGGCAGTCCGTTAATCCGTTTTGCGTAGTTCGCACTCGAAAGTTAAGATATAGTTCTTGTGGGACTTATTTTGAAGTAATTTGAGTTAAAATGAGTGTATTTGATTTAAGTTGAAGTTAAGTTGGCAAAATAACCATTTTGCCCCTCCCGGGGTTATCTCCGATTTTTGCACAATTGTGGCAGTCTTTTCTCAGGGTTATCTCTGAGGTTGGCTTGACCTCCTAGGGTTATCTCCAGGCTTTGAACTTGATCGCCTGGGGTTATCTCCGGGGTTAGAACTGATTTTGTGGTCTTCCAAGGTTATCTCTGAGTTGTAAAAAATACGTTTTTGTCCTCTTGCATAGTTAGTAACAGGAAAACAAAATTTCGACTGTCTATAGATGTGCCTCTTTATCATATTCATGCAATGCAATGGAATAGACATGATAAAGATTAATAGACACTTGAAATATCGCAATGGTATTTCTAATGATACAAATCACAATATAATGAATGTTATGATGAATGTTAAAATGTTTTCGCAAATCGCAGTTCGCAAATCGCACATCGAATTTTGCACTTCGCACTTCGCTTTTTGCATTTGGCCAATCGCACTTCGTAACTCGCACATCATATTTTGCATATCGCAAATCGCAATGTAATGAATGTTATGATAAATGTTAAAATATTTTCGCAAATCGCTTTACCTTTACCGATCATTACTGATGCC
Organism: Panax notoginseng; assembly: GCA_016801055.1. NCBI lineage: Eukaryota > Viridiplantae > Streptophyta > Magnoliopsida > Apiales > Araliaceae > Panax > Panax notoginseng. The sequence goes on from CM029019.1 coordinate 103,983,987, forward strand.
TATGTTGGTGTTAACTCCAACGGTTTGGTTTTTTATCGGTGTTACCGATGCTTGTTTGATAAAGATAAGTTGAGATGTTTTCTACATCTCTGATGGGGATGACGTTCTGAAATCACCGAACCTTGCCGATGTATACGCTGGTAATTTATAACGGTGCCTACCCTGCTGGTAGTTTGACAACGGATCCTACCCTACTGGTAGTTAAATAGGCTGACATTACCAAACTGTTTTGATTCCCACTCAAACGGTGGTATCCTTGATGCCAATGGTTTAGAATACCGGATCTTTCGATACCTTCACTGAAGTAATATTCCAAGGTTTGCTTCGCCAGACTTTGCCTGATGTTACGTTCACCCTTTTTGAGGTGATTTGGAGTTTCCTTTCGCTGTTGGGTGCTTGTTTCCCATTTCCTTAAGTGTTTGATTCGCAACCCGGCTGAACTGATGACCTGAATGCCACTGACATCCCTAGAGGGTGCAGCTCGTTCTTTCGCTGCCCAGATTTGAACTTCGGTGTAAAGGCCTCGACTTGTGAGGACTCGAAGCCGGTTGGCACATTTGATGATGAGGATTTCATTCGCTAGACCTTTCGCCGTTGGCCTTCTGCTCTTGAGTTAAGGACTTTTTTGAGAAATTTCCCCTTCTTCTATAGAGGCAAGCTCATGTAGCTATGATTTCTTTATGGAGTTCTCCCTTTTCTTTTGACGAGAGGCTTGATCCCGCCTTAAGCTCATTCCATTTCTTGGAATTGGACAATGCCCTAGTCCTTTCGCATGTTGATGCCGAGGATTCATATAAGAAACTTTCTTTGTTGATGAAGTCACAAGTGAGTAATATCCATATCGTCAGTGAGGTGATGTGAGGGAAGCTCTAATGATGATGTACCATGCTGATGGTGCTGACTGGCCCATTTTCCTCTTTAGGATGGTTGATAAATGCCCCAGTGTTGAGTTGTTGCTATTTCTGAGATTGCCCCCTAGTCTTGTTGTAAGGGTTCCAATATCGGGTTGTCACCAATTTTGAAATTGCCCTAGCCTTGGTTGTTGTTTGGGATAGTTTCTTTGACAGATGAGCTGATAAGATGTCGAGATCGCAAGAGGCTTTTACTTCTGTACCAGATGGTGAACAGGTAGTGGATTTAGGCTTTGATGCCCTCAATCATTGTTCCTGACTTGTTCTCGCAATTGGCGTTGATGATTTTCTTTTGATTTGATGAAGACTTGTGATTGAGGGTGTCGGCTCTTTAAAGGTCCTCGCTGCTGGTTGTCTTAGTGTATCGCTATTTCTTCCTTTCTGGGATTTATTCCAGATTTGATGGAATGACATTGAAGTGTTGTTGGGTCTTCTCAACATGGGTCGCTGACTTGGAGGGTTGTTCTTTGGTGTCTTGGGATTGATGTTTGGGTTTGGATATTTCTTTTGAGGGTTCGATCGCACCACTGATGACTGCCTACGTACTCCTATATGCGCGAGAGATCAGGTCTGCGTAGTTCCTACTTGATAAGATAAACGGTTTGAGAAGTGTTTCTTTAGGGTTTTTCGGTTTTTTTTAGTTCGACCGCACCATAAATGGCTACCTACGTACTCCCAATGATGAGGGGAGATCAGGTCTTTCGTAGTTCAGGTATTGGTTTGAAAGGCTAAAAATATTTATTGGAGTTTAAGCTTGGTTGAAGGGGTTTTTCGATTTTTGTAGTGGTTAGATCGCACCGTACATAGCTGCCTATGTACTACCATTGATGATGGAAGATAAGGTCTATGTAGTTCCAAATTTACGTGAAAAGGTTCAAAGTTGTAATTGGTGAGAAGGGTGTAGAGATGTTTTGTTTTTTTTTGTTTTTTCTTCGCTTTTTTTCCTTTTTCCCTTTTTTCTTTTTGTTTTTTTTTCTTTTTTTTTGGATATTTACATGCATGGAAAATAAAAGGCACACTGTGAAGAAAGTGATATCGTCCCAACATCTCCTAGAACTCGTAACTGTATCCTCTGGATCTACATCTTCTTGGCTAGCTGAGGCATAATAGTCCAGTTGTCAGTGGTTATGTTGCCTTCAGGGCTCGCGATAGAGGTTACCTCTTGATTCTGAATATCTTCACTTATAGCCATAACTTGATCGCTTCCTGATTCAGTACATTCCTCAGGGACACTTGAACTGGACCCATCGCAAAAAGGTATAAACTCCTGATTCTTTGATGGGTTGGTTTCGCCGACAACGTCACCACCTTTTTCTTCATCTGTTCCTTCACCTTTTTCCTGGGCTAGAGAGGATTCGACCATGAAATCCCCCTCGAACTATTTTTGCATTTCTTGTAAGGAACTTTCCTTTTTGACTTTTTCTTCCTTGGAAAGGATTAGTATTTCCTCCGCATCATCCAAGGTGATAAAATCAGGAACGTGGTTGTTATCTTTGGACCATAGGATGTTTGATGTTGGCGGAGGAATCTCCTTTGGGGATTCCCTTGTCTCCTTTGTCATTCCTTACATTGGGATTAGTCCACCTTGTGTTCTGCCATAATTTGTGCTCATAGCCTTCACCTCCTCTGAACTACCTGTCTTGAGTGAACAACTTAAGCTTTTTATTTCCTTTTCGCCTTTTATGGTCAAAGGGAATTCTATATTCGGCTTTCCATTTTCAATAAACCATAGATTTTATGTCGCAAAGACTAACATTCCTCAGTCGCATGTCTAGGTGAGTTAGAATGGCAGAGACACATCTTGGTGGAATCATAACTCTTTATCTTGGGATTTATAGGAGACATCAACTCAGTAATCCTTCCTTCGCTTATCAGAAAGTGTAGCATTTCTTCATTTGATTTGCTCAGAGAGGCGAATTTTCGGGCTCTTGTGGAGGTTGTTTAATCTTTCTTCTTTGAGAATTCACATTCCCCAGAGTGATTTTTCTGCTGGCGAGATCTTCTAGCAATTTTATCATCTCCCTTTTCTTGTACTTTCAGCCTGCTTTGATATTCTTCATTTAGCTGGCTCATCATGGAGAGATATGGGCTTGCATTATAGTTAACCTCCTTCTTCTCTTGGCTTTCTGATAGTTGAGTGAAAAACTGCCTCGTTTCCTGATGTTGGCGCACTATCAGCTTAGCCAGCATATTTACTTGATTTTGGATCATCTCTAATTTTTGAATTACTGTCATACCTTCCTTCGAGTTTTCCCACTTTAGGACATTTATTTTTTGCCTTTGGGGGTATTCCTCAACCCTTCGTATGTACTTACGATTTGGATACATTTCAGCGCTTCCTGACCTGATTATGTTTACTTCCTCCGTATCATGCTGCAAAGGAAGGTTGGTGTTGATATTTTGTTGGTCAGGTTGTTGGATCACAATACTGCCACTTTCAATCAAATTTTGAATTTTATGCTTTAAGGACCAATAATCTTTCATATCGTGGCCCGGAGACCCTGAGTGGTAAGCACATCTCTGGCTTGGATTGTATCTTTTGCTCCCTGGTTCTAGAGGTGGATCTAGTTCGGTAATTTTCTTGTGATCTATTAATATCGCCAATACATTTTCAAGGGAATTGCCTAGTGGAGTGAACACCTGATTTTTCGTTCTTTCAAATTTTCTTTTTCTATCCTGGCGTTGGTAGAATGCAACCTGTTGTTGAGATAGCAGATTGTCTTACTTTTTCCAAATGGGGGGGGGGACTGTAGTTTGGTCTTCTAGCTTACCCCTGTACAATAAGGGATATATCTTCATTGCCTTTATCGGGTACCCCCTTGGGATCACTCGCATACTTGCCAGTCTGTATATGTTTGGCAACTGCTTCCAAGGCAGTGAAGTCTTTAATCTTTTCTGCCTTCAGGCCCATCTCTGCCATTTTGCCATGTTTGATCATTTCTGAGAATATCTTTCCTATGCCTGCTAGGATCCTCTCATAGTAAGGAGCCTCTTGGATATCAATAAACGTCATTACCATCTCAGTTTCTGTCATTAATGGAATGACTTGCACTGCTAGATGTCTCCACCTTTGGGCATATTCTCGGAAAGATTCAGTACTTTGCTTTTTGACTTTAGTCACTTGGAATCGATCCGGTGCCATTTGTGACTGAAAACTATACTGATTTAGAAAGGCGTGGGCCAATTCTTCCCAATTGTAGATTTTGGCATTGTCAAGTTGGGCATACCAGGCTTTAGCCTCTCCAGTGAGACTCTTTTGAAAAAGTTGCATTCTGAGGTTCTCATCTTCATCATAAGACCCCAGTTCGCCAATATACACTTTTAGGTGTGTATAGGGATCACCTGCCCCATTGTACTTTTAAAAACTCTGTGATTTTGAATTTGTTAGGATATCGAGCCCCTGGGAATATGCAGAGATCTGAATAGGTGACACTTCCATAGTTTCCAGTCCTTTTAATTGACCGGATGGCTTCCTCCATTTGTTGGACTTTCTTTCTTATATCCCCAGTTTCTCGATCATCCTTGAGTTTTGTGATTTCAGGGGTTTTATTGGTTCCTTTATTGGAGTGAGGTTCAGGTATCTGGGTTTCCATCTTTTTGCCAATACCTTGACTGCCCCCTGGTGTGAATGACTCTGGTTGAGTAGGCATTGTATGGCCCCGAGTGTTTTTACTTTGTTCTTTTAGAAAGACAACCAATTCTGCTATTTGATTCCTTAATTCTTCGAACTCCTCTCGAGAGACAGGAGTAAGATCAGGTGGGGCACTTGTATCCATGTCTGATTGTGGGCTTAATGCCTTTTTGGACTTTGAACGGGATACAGGACCAATTGCTCCCCTACAAAAAGACTGATGTAGTTTATTCTTAGGGAATGTATAAATGTTACATGCTATGTGATATATCCGTTCTAGTAGTATTATCCTGCAAAACGGATGACAGTTGTTTAAATGACTGTATAACATGATAGATTTTGATATGAAAGGGAATGCATGTACACATATTCCTTTATATTTTCCATTACATTGAGATTGACATGGAAATGAAATTACAAGTAATTGAATTTACATGTCATTGAAATGGGAAGGTATGAAGAGACTTCCCTCTGCGTTTGGTTTATTAGAGGCTGACCTATCTTTGGTTACTCTCGCGGTTTTTCGGCATGAAGGTTCCCAAATCATCGTAATTTACTTGACGGGAAGTTAATCCGGTCTTTCAACTAGAGCGAATTTGGGTGGTGCCTTTCCTGAGCCTCGTTGGAATTAGTCTTCCTACGAGTCCAGTAATCAAACACCGATAGGATAGCCTCCTGGTGGAGGGACCACACAACATACATTCACATACATCGTGTCTCACCGTATGGAAATGATGACATGTGCAAATCACTAATATCACATGCAGATATGGTGCGAAGCACTAAGTGCAGTAAGTAAATGCATTAGTACACATTCATTCAAATGTAAATGAAATATCCACACACGAGCAGGTAAAAGTTTTGAAAAGTTTATAAATAGCGGCTTAAGCCCTCTTACTGGAAGTCCCCAGCAGAGTCGCCACCTATCGACATCGGGATTTTTATTTGTCCCTTTTCTGTTCTTGCCATTTAGTGTTCTCATGTTAGGTGAGATTTGTTTGAAAAAATAAGTTGTGAAAAGGTTCGACATGTATATGTCGACGATTGGACTGTAAGAGTCGCCAGTTGGTATTTTTAAATGGTTGCACCAACTCAACCGATAAAAGGTTTGCACATTGACCTAGTGATGTGACACTATTTAATTGGTATGTGAAACCGAGATTCGTTAGGGTCTGGGAGCTTGATTATGCAGAGAGAAGGTGTTAGGCACCCCCCGACATCCATGTTACCACGGTGACCATCACTTTTCAATGTAAACCATTATCTGAATGTGTGTGTGTGTGTGAGTCAATGTGCAATTATCTGAAAGTAGTGCTATGCCTCGTTTGCACCTATATACAAAGGATTTAAATTTTGTAAAAAAGTTCAGTTTTAACAAGATATAGCAATGACGTTTAGTAAAAGAGATTTTTCAAACCCTTATGCTCAATAGTAATTGAGGCCTTTGATACTTCCATTTTTATTATATGTTCGGTTGTATTACTTTTATTTTTCGAGATGCGAAGCATCTTCGAGAAAATAAGATACATAGCAGTGCCGAACTCCTTGTGGGCATGAGAGCCGTCTAAGGAGATTCAAGCACCGTGAATAATTTACAAGCCATGTACAACTGAAAATATCCATCACGGGAACCAAATCTAGATTCAGGAAACTGAATCTGTGATAACATGATTCCTAGGCTCACATGATTCCTATATATATATATATATATATATATATATATATATATATATATATATATATATATATGAGCGATCAACCGCCTCGAAGTAAACTCTAGGTGGGACGAAATATAAATATATAAAAGCTGTAAATATATATATAGAGACGATCAACCACTACGAAGCAACTACATGGGGGATCAGAAATGTAAATAAAGCAGTAAAAGCAATCAATCGCCGCGAAGTAAACTCCAGGATGGACGAAATGTAAATAAAGCTGTAAAAGGCCATCAAGTAAACTCCATGCCTGACAGAAATATAAATATATATATATATATATATATATATATATATATATATATATATATATACACACACACACACATACACACACCACAGATCAGGTCCGGACTCCCGGACCTGATCAAATCTGGACCCTAATTTTTTTTTTTTGCTTTTTTTTAAAACAACTAATTTTTTTTAATATTTTATAGAACTGAAATTTTTTCATAATACAATGTTTTGGGCGTGATTTGGATACCTATACCAAAAAATGTATGTACAATCTGCACAGACTGTACAGACATGTTTGTTTATACGTACCCAAATCACACCCAAAACACTGTATTATGATAAAATTTTAATTATTTTTTTTAGTTGTTTTAAAAAAAAGCAAAAAAAAAAGTCCGGACGGGACTAAAATCCGGGCGTCCGGACTGGAACCGGACTCATATATATATATATATATATATATATATATATATATATATATATACAAGCAATAAACGCTCCAGATATAAATCCAGGCTCACCGAACAAAGTTCAATAGCAGTTTATATATAAGTATATATATAAAAGCAGTAAATGCTCCGGATATAAATCCAGACTCACCAAACAAAGTTCGATAACAGTTTATATATATATATATATATATATATATATATATATATATATATATATATATATATAAAATGGATGAACACTCGATTCCCACAGGTATAAAGTAGCCAAATATAAGCTCACAAGTGTTTAAAATGAGAAAACACTCAATTTATAATGTGTACAGAACAAATTGGACAGGGCTTCCTCGCCTTTTTCTCTTACAAAATGGCCACCCCAAGCCCTCTATTTATAGAGGGGGGGCCGCAGGTGTACCTTCGACTCCCCGGGGTGCCCCAGGCATTGCGGGTCTGTGACGGCCCCGAATCTAGGTCCTAAAACACCTCGGATCCGGTTCGATCATTCTATACAACTATTACTATTTGCAGAAGATATAAACATAAATTGTTTATACATTAAACTTACATACTTTTCCCCAAGGTCGAGTAACCTTAACTTAATCACATTCATAACTTTTCTAACATATAACAACATTATTATCAAATAACACTATTACAAAACTAATCGCATACTTATACTAAAGCTTGAACTGTCTTTGACCTTTTCTTGAATCTGACGCGTTCGTCTTAATCTGTAATGTTTTATCATGATATATAAAGGGTGAGAATAAGGATTGCCCAGCAAGTTTAAATTCAATAATATGACGATATATCATGATTGAAAGAGTATGAACAATAAGCTGGCTATAATTCATCAATATAATTGTGAACTAGCAGGAACAAACTTTTGACTGAACAAGTATTGAGCATGAACAAATATATCTTGACCAACTGGTAATGAAGGTGATCAGCCTTTCATACCTGACTTATACATACAATATGTACAGAGTACAATTCATGGCAACCAGCAATGATTAACCATAAGCTTATTTGAATGAAACACTCTTAGTAGAGTTAATTAAAAACAAACTTACCCAAATCGTTGATTACCGCTACGCAATTTATATCGCTTTATCTGAAGACCTAATATTAGTAATATAGATCTCCAATATTAGAATCATATCATCACAATATAATACTATTATATATATAGACATACATAGAATAACCTACACACATAGCACATAACCCTATCAGTCTATTCAGCACATAAAACTTAGTATCAAGTCAGACTTAAGTCCGAGTTGAAATAGACACAATTCTAACATCTCGACGGTCTAGTCGGACTTTTATCGAGTCTAAGTTCAATTAAACTCTGACTTAACACTTAACAATTATCTCAGATAATTTCAATAACAGTCAGAATATTTTTCGTAAGCTCGTAATAATTTTTAAATAATTATTACTATTTATCGTAAATTTTTAATCATTAAAATCGTATTTATATAATATAAATACCACATAATTCTTTTATCATTAATATTTATTTATTATCAAATATTAATGAAAATCATCACATAATATTATAATATATTTATAATATATCAAAGTATTTTTAATACCTTAAAATCATATTTATATGATTTTTAGACCGTTAAATTCATTATCCGATAACTGATTTTAATATAAAAATATTAATATTTTCATGACAAAATATCAAAAGTTATATTTTATAACTTAAAATATTTTTATAACACTTAAATTATTTTTATATGATTTATAAATCATTATTCTATTTTTTCATAATTTATTTAATATATTCATTAAATAAATTAACTATCATTAATATTAATTAATTAATAAAATTCATCACAAAATATCAAAAGTTATTGAAAATAACTTAAAATATTTTCTTTTACCATAATATTATTTTTCATGATTTTTCATAAATTAAAATTATTTTTAAATAATTTAATTAATATTATAATTAAATAAATTAAATACCATTTATATTCCAAAAATATTAAATATTTATGAAATATACTCAAAATAATTAAAAACTATTTTTCAGAATTTAAAATAATTTTTCAGAATTTATTTTGTATTTTTAATAATTAAAAACCATTTTAATCTATTTATTTAATTAATTAATCTATTTTCTGAAAATAATTGTCATTAAAGAGCCCTATAGCGACAGAACCGTCGCTATAGGTGTTCTTGAGTGTTCTTGAGCATTTCCAGAAAACCATGTCAGTATGCAGGGTACCATGTTTGACGGGTTTAATTTTCATGTTCTTGATGTTATCTGGGCAATCTAGGGCATCATAGTTGTGGTATGTATGTAATATTACACTAACAAACTAAGTTCAGATCCATACGACACGAAATCAGAGATATCAAGGCCTTCAAATATTCTGACAACACTGTTCTTCATTTCTGGGTTTTCCAGAAAATGAAGAACAGTCGAGGGTACTAGTTTTCGATCTTCATAACTTGTATCCGGCAACCTGTTTGGGTGAACTATTGTTTCAATACTGTAGACCACATATCAGGGTACAAGTCTGTAACAACCAATCATCATAACAACAACTAATTCACAAGATTCAAGCAAGTCAAACCTTGTCAGAATATTCGGCCTTTGAAGATTCTGGGTTTTCCAGAACTTCAACAAAGCAGACGGTCAACCAAGTTTTGACCAAGATTAATTATTATTCTTGTCACGATCTAAGTAACATAAAAGCATTGTTGTGTAATCTACATGTCAGACAACAACCTTAAAGTAACAACATGGTCAGATTCCTTAACAGTTGCAAGATGTAGAGCCTGCAAATCGTTGTCAGACGCTTTATGGGTAAATCTGGGTTACCCAGAACAGTTGGTCAATGCGGGTCAACGCCCTTTGATCCTTTATAACTTACCATATACGCGTGATCTGAGCTTAATTCAAGATTTAGATTAAAGACCATACAACAAGGAACAAATCTATAACATAAAATACAATAAATCAATAACTGGTTGAGATCTACGGCCACTGACATTAGCTTGTCAGGCCATATTTTCCCACTTTTCTAGAGTTTCAAAAATGTTAGATTCGAGGACTTTGATGTTATGGATCTGGAATTTTATAACCCAAATCACTTATAGACACCTTCTAACACATATTTAACCAATCACTAACAACATTAACACAAAATTTTAAGGGTTTTGAATTTCAAAGTTTATACCTCATTCAAGCTTTGATCATGATTCTGATCTTGATGATCTGATATAGGAGAGCTAAAGGATGTTCTTGGCTTTCCATAACACTTAGTTCCTCTCAAAATTTTCGGATGAAAGAGAGAGAGAAGACTTGGCTAGTTGAAAAATAAATAAATAAAGTAAGTCACTTTTCTAGATTTTCTTGCTTTTAATCCTAAGATGCAATGTATATTGCTGGCATAGATGGCTGGTAATTGAGATATAGGCACATGCTAGGCTAGGTTTTGGTCACCAACTCACACTAGAGCAAGTCTTGCAAGTTACATCTAATAATGCACTTAAGGGCATTTAAGTCTTTTTCCATTTAATTTTAATGGCAATTTGGACATTGTCCCAAACCCTTAGGGTTTAGGGTTTAGGATTTGAGCTAATTTAAGGTTTCCAATTTAATTTTCTAAAATTTCCAAATTTAGATTTTAAAAATAAAAAATTAATATTTTTAAATTATAATTAGAATTTTCTAATTATATTACAATTTCTTAATCATAACTTTAATCTTGCTAATTAGGATTAGTATTTCCTAATTATAATCGCTAACTACGCAATTAGGGTCAATATCACGGATTAGGATTTACAACCCAAAATTAGGGTTTCTAATAGAAAAATTAATTTTTTTAAAATAGAAATTAAATTTTCGTAATTAGATTAAGGTTTTCTAATTACTTACAACTATAAAATTAGGATTAATATTTCCTAATTAACATTAAATCACTAAATTAACACTTAGTTTTTCCTGAATTATAAAATTAGGGTTTCTAACCCAGAAAATAGGGTTTTCATAAATGTGAAATTAGGGTTTGCTAATAATTAAGCTTTTCCCTAATTAATATTATAATAAATAACACTTATGCAATATAATAATCATTTAAATTCCCAGATTAGGGTTTCTTGCACCGAATTAGGGTTTTGGATTCTCGAAACTGAAATTAGGGTTTCCAGAACCGGTTTTAGGGTTTCTTATTAAACACTAGGGTTTTCTAACCGAACGTTGACGTTCTTAATATATACTTAGGGTTTGTTACAGATATCAATTATCTGGTCAACCCTTGACCCTTAACCACATACTGTACACATATACACAGAACATATTTACGTATTTCTTAATCCTGAATAATTCACCTAAATTATTCACAGAATTTTGAAATCCTCAAAATTCCATCTTAAAAATATTAAACGCATACACTTATTTTCTGTCTAGGTTCTAATTTTGAACCTTAAATCAATTAATTAAAATTTTAAAAATATTCAAAATTCTCGGGTTGTCACTGGGTCTCGCCGTCTCGAAGTACGTGCACTCGAATAACGCGTTGTTCGTTTGAACCTTCATAACTTTCAATCCGGGAGTCCGATGGAAGCATGCCATACCATTTCGGAAAGATCTTTCCGAGGGCTATGCAATGACATTGGATTTTCCCTTTTTGAATCTGGGAAGATGGGTCCATGACTGAAATGACATTTCTGGGTTTCTATCAGGCAGTCCGTTGAGCCATTTTGCGTAGTTCGCGCTCAGAAGTTAAGATATGGTTCTTGTGGGACTTCTTTTGAAGTAATTTATGTTGAAATGAGTTAATTTGATTTGAGTTGAAGTTAAGTTGGCAAAATGACCATTTTGCCCTTCCCGGGGTTATCTCTGGTTTTCGCACAGTTATAGCAGTATTTTCTCAATGTTATCTCTGAGGTTGGCTTGACCTCCTGGGTTATCACCGGGCTTTGAACTTGATCCCCCGGGGTTATCTCCGGGGTTGGAACTAATTTTTTGGTCCTCCAATGTTATCTCTGAGGTGTGAAAAAGATGCTTTTGTCCTCTTGTATAGTTAGTAACAGAAAAATGAAATTTCGAGTGTCTACAATGCTCATTTATGTGTGAAATCAGTCATGTGCATAGATTACTTAGCTCAAAATTTGCAGAACTTGAATTTCAACAAAGTTTGTTTTCAAAACTTAAAGTCCTTGTTAAAGATCTTCTACTAAATCATGTTGGACACTTCATAACTCATAAGGAAGCTTTATAACACAGGTTATAGCTCTTTTTTATATGTACATAAGTCATAATACCATATTAGCAACAACCTAGCATAACTGTTGTAACAATCTAGATTTTTATTATAATATTTAAATATTTATTAAATTATATAAATATTTAATGGATATGTTTATTGTTGAATAAGTATTTGTTTAATTGATTTGATGTGATTTGAATATTTATTTGTTTAATAAATAATTAATGAGTTAAGGAAAATAATTATTTTGAAATAGTAATCTAATTTAATTTAATAATTAAGTTAGAGAATTTATAATGATTAAATAAATTATTATATTATGCAATGAATTGTTATTAGAATTAATTAAATTAAGTATGAAAACTTAATTAATTAGAAGTGTGACAAATAACTATATTATAAGTGGTTATTAAAATAAATTAAAGTAGTTGTAATTTATTTTGCCAAACATGGCTTAAATATATTAAGTCTTTAAATTTAAATAATTTTGCCAAACAAACCCCTTGGCTTTTGGATTTTTAAATTTGATTTATTAGTAATATAAATTAAATTAAACAAAATATAAATATAATATATATATTATTTTGGTAAGTGATAATTTATTAGTATATTAAGTATAACGTCGGTTTAGACGCTTTAAAAAAGCGTACGTTGTTTGTGTTTTTATTTTACGTATATTCTATTTGGCTAAACCCTAAGTAAGAAAAGAGAAGAAGTTTTGTCAGAGAAAGGAAATGTTCATAAAGGTTTGAGATAGTCTGAGAAAGAGAATCAACAAGAGCTGAGTTTTTCAAGTTATTATTAGAGTTTAACACGAATTTCTTAACAACAAAAGGTATGTATTATAATCTTAACATATATCTTTTATAGTATAATTCCTTAGTCTCTGTGTTTTTGAAATTCACTGTGTTTTATAGTATAAAGTTCGGTAATTCATATATTATAGTTGAGTATGAAATTACGAAGTTGTAATAGTATAAATATCATATATATACATATAGGTGATTGTATGAAGAGGATATACATGTACGTGATTATGTGAATTACGATCAAAAAAGAAAGAAATGAGTTTTTACAGTAAAAACATATAAGTATGAACATGTTTTGTAGTGTAAGACCTCAACTTATTAATGAATAAAATCAAATTTTCTCTAAATATCATTGTGAATAATAAAGGGTTAATTTGATATAATACTTTGGTTATGGGTGAAATGTGTAAATTTTGCAAAATAAGCAAGTGGTTATAAAATATTCATTTTGTCGGGGAATATTCGTTTGGTCGTGGAATATTCTTGCTGTCGGGGAATATTCGTACGACGGCGCAGCCTTGTGTGGGCCCCATAACAGAAAGCGATTGGATGAAGAAAACGACAAGTATAAGTTATTTATAAATAACGGCGTAGTTGTTACCGTTAATACTGTTGGAATACCTGGTGGTTAAAATACAGTAGCACACGGTATTGCACCAATTATTGATTCTTACGTAAGAAGGCACTACTCAATAATTGTTACAGTAGTTATTATTCAATATTTTATTTTATTGATTCAATAATTGTTGCGTTGATATTTTATATTATTGTTGTTTCAATAATTGTTGCTGCACAGCATTTTCCATTATCAGATCAATAATTCATATTATTTGAATAATATTATTAAATAACATTATTGACAATGTCTAGAAAGTTCTGTCTAAAGAGAGGTTTGGTCATCTAATTGCGCGCCAGTAAGGAGAAATCCTTATTGGAAAGCCCCATCTTTCCTAGGAACGGTCTGGTTGTCATAAATGTGATTCTGTAATATTATTTATGAATAATTAATTATTGATTCATATGATAAGGAAATATTTATTTTATGTGGATATAAATGAGGGATATATTTTTGTGGTTAAAAATGAAGGAGTTAATATTGAGGTTTTTATCAGTATTTTTGTCGGAATGGAGGTATTAAAAATCAGGGTTTTTGAGATATTTTGCGGGGGTTATAATTTTTAATCCGACCGTTAGATCGTGGTAATTTTTGGATATATTATACATATATAAGTTGAGTATATGTCCACAAATTTTGAACCGTTAAAAATGAACGTATGATTTATTATGAATTTTACGAGATGACTGGTTCAGAAATTGTTGAATTTTTGGAGTTTATCATTTTGATAGAAAATTCTAGAATTGGTGGGCCCCACTCTTGGTTGGTGAAGAAATGTGCTGAGATTTTTATTCAATTGTGGTGGGTGGGAATAGTAGCAGGTAAAGCCATCAGGTTGCAGATTAAGTCTGCTTCGGCGTGCTAATATTTTCCTATAAATAGAGGGCTAAGTTAGAATTGAAAATTACACCAGAAACAAGTTTTTTTTCTTTCTCTCTCTAGATTATTGAGTGTATTTTGTGAGTATTTAGATACTTTGAGAGTTTTTATTCATCAGAGCAAGTTTCTTTCAGCCTTATACCGGTATTCTGACCAGAAGTACTGATATTTTAAGGTAAGGGATATTATTTTCTTCTTAATGATATTATTTTCTTCAATATCATTATGCTGAAATATTGATATGAGTTTTTATCAAATTTGAAACTTTTTGTATCGGGGTTAATATTCACGTATACGACAGTATTCACGTATACGGTACTATTCACGAATACGGCATTATTCACCGAAAAATAAAAATTTTCCCCTTTTTGTCCAAGATGTCTATTATGGTTACTATCTTTGATTGTATCCATGTTTTGATCTTTATTTTTGAATTCTGCTTCACAATTGATTATTATGAAATATTATTGATCTTGGATAAACTGTTATACGAATCCCTAATATTTGTCCTTCTGTCTCACTGGATTCGTTCTCTTTAAGATATTTTTCATCATCCTCAGTCCTAAATGATGATATTACTGAATATCTTTGGCCTGTAGTTCAAAGATGTATGATTACTTGATGAATATCTTTGGCCTGTAGTGCAAAGATGAACAGGTGTTGAGATGAACATGACTGACAGGTGATACAAATGAATATCTTTGGCCTGTAGTGCAAAGATGAATATTTGGATAAAGATGATTATTAATTAATGTTACAGGGATAAAATATTGATGATGGACTTTTAAATCTTAGAAGATAGTAGAATTTTTTCTCTACTTGACTCTTCTAATGGTTTGTTGTTTTCGCTGCAGTTGTTGATCTAAAACTTGTTGTCGATTATATTTAATCAGATTTTTTCCTGTTGAAGACTAACGATAATTTGTTGTATATTATCTTAGTCATAATATTCTTTACTGGGCTAGTTGAGCTCACCCTTTTCCTTTTTGTTCCATTTTTCTTCTCAGGAGGTGAGAACATAACAGGATCTAGTCGGGGTATGGAGTGATGGTTCTAGAAAGATATTTTAGCAGTCCTCTGTAACAATCCAGATTTTTATTATAATATTTAAATATTTATTGAATTATATAAATATTTAATGGATGTGTTTATCGTTGAATAAGTATTTGTTTAATTGATTTGATGTGATTTGATTATTTATTTGTTTAATAAATAATTAATGAGTTAAGGAAAGTAATTATTTTGAAATAGTAATCTAATTTAATTTAATAATTAAGTTAGAGAGTTTATAACGATTAAATAAATTATTATATTATGCAACGAATTGTTATTTGAATTAATTAATTAAGTATGAAAACTTAATTAATTAGAAGTGTGACAAATAACTATATTATTAGTAGTTATTAAAATAAATTAAAGTAGTTTTAATTTATTTTGCCAAACAAGGCTTAAATATATTAATTCTTTAATTTTAAAGAGTTTTGCCAAACGGAGCCTTATGTTTTTGGATTTTAAATTTTGAATTATTAATAATATAATATAAATAATATATATTAATTTGGTAACTGCTAATTTAATAAGGTCATTAGTAGCGTCAGTTTTTAGACGTTTTAAATTAGTAAGTTGATTTTATTTTTTACGTATAATCTATTTGGCTAAAGCCTAAGTAAGAAAATGGAAGAAATTTTGTCAGAGAAAAGTTAGAGACAAGAGGGTTTTGAGAGAGATTATCAAGGGTTGGAGAGAAAGTTCTGAGTTCTTTATTTTCAGTGTTTAGCAAGGGTTTCTTAAACAACTAGAGGTATGTTTTAAAAACTAAACATATGTGTTTTACGTTATAATTTGATTGTCTCTGTATTTCTGCATTTGACTGTAAGACAAAGTTCTTTACAAAAATTGTCCGTAAACCATGCTTTACTAGTTGATTATGAAATTATGGGTATAAGTAATGTTATAAGTATCATATGTATATGTTGTAGGCTAAATTTACGTTTTCAAGAAAGAAATAGTTTTTACAGTGAACATATACTTATGAATGTGAGTTGTGGAAAATCAAAGGTTCTATATTCGATTTTATGCTAGTTATGAAATTGAAACTTATATATATAATTGAGTAAGATATAAAGCAGAACATGGTTCAAAGGAATCAAATTGGTAGGATGGCAGTGTTCACTGTGTAAACAAACGTCGGTTATGGAGTATTGTTGGTTTAAAAATAGTGCTTTCAAGGATTTAAGTTTTCTAAAATTGTTGTTAAGTGGTGCTAAATTGGTATATGTATGATAATTAAATGTTTATGAGTAATCTTTATAAGTTTTACGTCCTAATTTAGATGTTAGCAGTAGTAATTAGTCCAGAGTTTAGTTATTCTGTTTTTCGCGGTTGGGTTCTGCAAGTTTCGGCGCCCCAGCGCCAAAAATCGCGCCCCGGCGCCAAAATTAGCTCCCCAGCGCCAGAAGTTCACGCCCCAGTGCTGAAATTCGCGCCCCAGCGCTGAAATTCGCGCCCCAGCGCCACTGTATAGCCTAGTCCTCGCGCCCCAGCGCCGGATTTGTAGTCTGACATGGACAGTTTTGACCTCCTCTAGTAAAATAGCCATAACTTCCTCATACGAACTCCGATTGAGGTGATTCAAGATGATCCGGAACGAGGACGAGTGGACCTACAACTTTCGTTCTTCAAGTTTTTCAATTTGAGGTCATTACGATGGGTCAAAATGGTCATCTTTAGGACTGTTGTGTTTTCGGAGGCAATCGGAGGGGGTCGGGCATGCACATATGCATGTGTAGTGCTCCAGACCATAAAATATGATTTCCTAAGTTATAAAACATGAATGTTAGTAAATATAATGATGCTTAACATTAATATATGATGTATTAGATGAGTTATAAAAGTATAGTAAGCATACACAAGAGAGGCAAATCGGGCGTGTGACGAATGAACGTCGAAACACCGTGCTAAGTGTTAATGAACTTAAAAAGTGTTTCAATTCAATTGAAATGAGTATTATAGGATATGAAATAGGTTTAACATAAAACCAATAAGTAGTCCTACCAAGACTTAAGCACTTGAATGAACTTCGATTATGAAATATAGTGAGATATAAGTTGAAAGTTAACACAATCTAATTGAGCATTGTGTGCTAATTAATAGGAAAGATTATGAGACGTAGAGTAGAGTTTACATTACAATTACTATGTGTTGTTATGTGACTAATATTTGATGTGATTATATAATTGCGTAGGGCACGTGAAGTGCAGATAGCTGTAAG
Source organism: Panax notoginseng (assembly GCA_016801055.1). Classification (NCBI taxonomy): domain Eukaryota; kingdom Viridiplantae; phylum Streptophyta; class Magnoliopsida; order Apiales; family Araliaceae; genus Panax; species Panax notoginseng. The sequence goes on from CM029019.1 coordinate 104,001,742, forward strand.
CTGTTAAACTGTTATTGGTAAACAACGATCAAGGCAAGTCTTTCGGTTCCTATTTTCTACGTGGACTTGATGAACTATTTTAAATTGCATGATATGTTATGCATGTTGAATCATGAAATGTTAAAGTCAATATATGACTGCATTGTTTTGGCTAAGTAATGATGATTGAGTAAGGAACTCAATCTTTATATTTGCTATGTGAATTAAAAGCATGTATGCCATGTTACTTTAATGAGATATATATCGAGCATGTTATTATGTGTTATGTGATGCATGAAAACTGTTAGACTTTGCTGGGCTGTCGAGCTCACTCTTGCAAATAACCACTTTTGCAGGTCAAGATTTTAAGGTAAAGATACGTGCTATGTGAGTTATAGAGATCTATATTCACGAAGATTACTTATGTTTTATGAGAAATATATTTCATATTTTGAACGTAACATGTTGTTGAAATGTAAGTTGAGCTATCTAATGTATATGGATATTTAGTTATGATGTAAGACTTTGTATAGTTATTTTGTTGTAACGATTCATGACATAAGATTGAATCAAAGAGATGTAATGTAATGGTTGCGATTCAGGGCAAGAAAGAAGGAAATGTATAAAAGTTTTAAATATTCCGCAATTTTATTAAGTTTAACATCGAATAATGATGTATTATTTAGAGGTCGAATGTATGGTTAACGACCGAAGTCAGGATTTAAATTGTATAGATTTTGGGGTCGTTACATCCTCACTATTTCTATAAAATAGTGTTTGAATAATTGTAACGAGGATTTATTTGAGTGTGGATATTGTCCAGAAGATAATATTTGTATTTAAACTCACAGTATGTGTTGTCGTATTTTACACGACAATTGTATTATTGAAGTTGTAGTTTGCTTTCTGTACCATGTATTTGGCGACTCAGAATGGGTGTTGTATACCTATTTTGGGGGCGTCACATGTACGATAACAAAATTAGTAATTGATTATATTCTAATTGTAGAATTGAAAGTCGGGTATGTTAATTGGATATGAACTACAAAGAATTGTAGTTTAAAAGTAATCAAATTGGTGGTTATTAGAGATTACAGTGTTCACTGTGTTTAACAAATGTCAAACATGGAGTTTTGTTTTAAAATAAGGTTTTCAAGGAATTTAGTTTTCTGTGATTATTGTTTAGTAATTTAAACTAGTATATGCATGTTGGGTAGTGTGTATATGTGTAATTTGTATAAGTTATACATGTTAATTGGGGTTAATTGCTGTTAAAAATAAAGACAGTAGCTTTGTTATGTTCTTCGTGGTTGGGTTCTGCAAGTTTCGGCGCCCCAGCGTCAAAATTTGAGCCCGCGCCAAAATTCGCGCCCCGGCGCCAAAATTCGAGCCCCAGCGCTGAAATTCGTGCCCCAACGCCACTAGTTGGCTTAGTCCTCGCGCCCCAGCGCGGATTTGTAGTCTGACTTGGACAGTTTTGACCTCATGTAGTAAAATAGCCATACCTTCCTCATACGAACTCCGATTGAGGTGATTCAAGATGATCTGGAATGAGGACGAGTAGACCTACAACTTTTGTTCTTTAAGTTTTTCAATTTGAGGTTACTAGGATCAGTAAAAATGGTCATCTTTAGGACTATTGTGTTTTCGAAGGCAATAGGAGGGTGTCGGGCATGCACATATGCATGTGTAATGCTCCAGACCATAAAAGATGTTGTCCTAAGTTACAAAACATGAATAATAGTAAATATAATGATGCTTAACATTAATAAATAATATATTAGATGAGTTATAGAAGCATAGTAAGCATACACAAGAGAGGCAAATCGGGTGTGCGACGAATGAACGTCAAAACGTCGTGCCAAGTGTTAATGAACTTAAAAAGTATTTCAATTCAATTGAAATGAATATTATAAGATACGGAGTGAATTTAATATAAAGCTAATAAGTAGTCCTAGCAAGACTTAAGCACTTAAAGAACTGCGAATATGAAATACAGTGAGATATAAGTTGAAAGTTAACACAATTAAGTTGAACATTGTGTATTTATTAATAGGAAAGATTATGAGACATAGAGTAGAGTTTAAATTACAATTACTATGTGTTGTTATGTGACTAATATTTGATGTGTATGATTATATAATTACGTAGGGCACGTGAAGTGCAGATAGTTGTAAGCTGTTAAACTGTTATTGGTAAACAACGATCAAGGCAAGTCTTTCGGTTCCTATTTTTTTTACGTGGACTTGATGAACTGTTTTAAATTGCATGATATGTTATGCATGTTGAATCATGAAATATTAAAGTCAATATATGACTGCATTGTTTTGGCTAAGTAATGATGATTGAGTAAGGAACTCAATCTTTATATTTGCTATGTGAATTAAAAGCATGTATGCCATGTTACTTTAATGAGATGTATATCGAGCATGTTATTATGTGTTATGTGATGCATGAAAACTGTTAGACTTTGCTGGGCTGTCGAGTTCACTCTTGCAAATAACCACTTTTGCAGGTCAAGATTTTAAGGTAAAGATACGTGCTATGTGAGTTATAGAGATCTATATTCACGAAGATTACTTATGTTTTATGAGAAATGTATTTCATATTTTGAACGTAACATGTTGTTGAAATGTAAGTTGAGCTATCTAATGTATATGGATATTTAGTTATGATGTAAGACTTTTTATAGTTATTTTGTTGTAATGATTCATGACATAAGATTGAATCAAAGAGATGTAATGTAATGGTTACGATTCAGGGCAAGAAAGAAGAAAATGTATAAAAGTTTTAAATATTTCGCAATTTTATTAAGTTTAACATCGAATAATGATGTATTATTTAGAGGTCGAATGTATGGTTAACGACCGAAGTCAGGATTTAAATTGTATAGATTTTGGGGTCGTTACAGTTGGTATCAAAGCTGTAGGTTATAAACCTTAGGTAGGAGTACCGTAGGCTATAACCTTAGAGAAGAGAGGTGAAGATAATGAAAGAATAAGCTCAAATAGAGTTTGAACAATAAGGGATTTCAACTTGCGTGAAAGGATTCAAAGAAGAATCTCACAGAGTTATCAGGAATATGAATGTGGGGTTACCCAACTCCAATAATAAGGATTTAAGTTTTCTAAAATTATTGTTAAGTGGTGCTAAATTGGTATATGTATGATAATTAAATGTTTATGAGTAATCTTTATAAGTTTTACGTCCTAATTTAGATGTTAGCAGTAGTAATTAGTCCAGAGTTTAGTTATTTTGTTCTTCGCGGTTGGGTTCTGCAAGTTTCGGCGCCCCAGCGCCAAAATTTGAGTCCCAGCGCCAAAAATCGCGCCCCGGCGCCAAAATTCGCTCCCCAGCGCCAGAAGTTCGCGTCCCAACGCTGAAATTCGCACCCCGACGCCACTGTATAGCCTAGTCCTCGCGTCCCAGCGCCGGATTTGTAGTTTGACATGGACAGTTTTGACCTCCTGTAGTAAAATTGCCATAACTTTTTCATACGAACTCCGATTGAGGTGATTCAAGATGATCCGGAACGAGGACGAGTGGACCTACAACTTTCGTTCTTTACGTTTTTCAATTTGAAGTCATTAGGATGGGTAAAAATGGTCATCTTTAGGACAGTTGTGTTTTCAGAGGCAATCGGAGGGTGTCGGGCATGCACATATGCATGTGTAGTGCTCCAGACCATAAAAGATGATGTCCTAAGTTATAAAACATGAATGTTAGTAAATATAATGATGCTTAACATTAATATATAATGTATTAGATGAGTTATAAAAGCATAGTAAGCATACACAAGAGAGGCAAATCGAGCGTGTGACGAATGAACGTCGAAACACCGTGCTAAGTGTTAATGAACTTAAAAAGTGTTTCAATTCAATTGAAATGAGTATTATAGGATATGAAATAGGTTTAACATAAAACCAATAAGTAGTCCTACCAAGACTTAAGCACTTGAATGAACTTTGATTATGAAATATAGTGAGATATAAGTTGAAAGTTAACACAATCTAATTGAGCATTGTGTGCTAATTAATAGGAAAGATTATGAGACGTAGAGTAGAGTTTACATTACAATTACTATGTATTATTATGTGACTAATATTTGATGTGATTATATAATTGCGTAGAGCACGTGAAGTGCAGATAGCTGTAAGCTGTTAAACTGTTATTGGTAAACAACGATCAAGGCAAGTCTTTCGGTTCCTATTTTCTACGTGGACTTGATGAACTGTTTTAAATTGCATGATATGTTATGCATGTTGAATCATGAAATGTTAAAGTCAATATATGACTGCATTGTTTTTGCTAAGTAATGATGATTGAGTAAGGAACTCAATCTTTATATTTGCTATGTGAATTAAAAGCATGTATGCCATGTTACTTTAATGAGATGTATATCGAGCATGTTATTATGTGTTATGTAATGCATGAAAACTGTTAGACTTTGCTGGGCTGTCGAGCTCACTCTTGCAAATAACCACTTTTGCAGGTCAAGATTTTAAGGTAAAGATATGTGCTAAGTGAGTTATAGAGATCTATATTCATGAAGATTACTTATGTTTTATGAGAAATGTATTTCATATTTTGAACGTAATATGTTGTTAAATTGTAAGTTGACCTATCCAATTTATATGGATATTTAGTTATGTTGTAAGACTTTGTATAGTCATTTTGTTGTAACAATTCATGATATAAGATTGAATCAAAGAGATGTAGTGTAAAGGTTGCGATTCAGGGCAAGAAAGAAGGATTTGTATAAACATTTTAAATATTCCGCTATTTTAGTATTTTTAATATCGAATAATGATGTAAAATTAGAGATTTAATGTATGGTTAACGACCGAAGTTGAGATTTTAAATTGTATGGATTTTTGGGGTCGTTACAGTTGGTATCAAAGTTGTAGGTTATAAACCTTAGGTAGGAGTACCGTAGGCTATAACCTTAGAGAAGTGAGATGAAGATAATGAACGAATAAGCTCAAATAGAGTTTGAACAATAAGGGATTAAAACTTGCGTGAAAGGATTCAAAGAAGAATCTCGCAGAGTTATAAGGAATATAAATGTGGGGTTACCCAACTCCAATAATAAGGATGTAAGGTAATAATAAATAGATAATGTCTATAAAAAGAGAGTGATAAAGAAGTTATGAATAGAGAGTTATGTCTAAGTGTGGTACAATTGTACTCTTTAATAGTTGATGTATGGTATCTGGGCTAAACGATTCCTTCTTGGAGCCGAGGTATATACGAACTAGCAACTCAGAACCTAGTTTGTTAGTTGTTTATGGGAAACCACTCAGCGTACCATATTGAAACTGTTAGAGACTTGATGTGTACCAAGTGTAGAAATGGACACGTATGATGAGAGTTTAGAACTTGAATGAAATTTTGAGCGATGCAAATGAAGTTAGAAATTCTTAAAGGAAGAATTGTTATATAAACAAGAAGATTTAAAGAAGAATCTTGAAGATATAAAGATAAGAAATGGGAGTTTCCTAACTCCAATAGCCAAGATAACAAATAATGTCGTAAATGATGAAAAAGAGAAAGAATGAGGATCGTAAAACAAAACGATCACGAGTTAACAAAAGAATTTTAAGAGAGATGATTATAGAATAAGGTCACGACGTGATCTGTTTAAGTTATAAAAGAAAGATGGTCTGTAATGTTTGAATGATTATAGCTTAATGCTATGAAGATGGTGTACTATGAAATAGTATGAGATAACTCATGAGGAGTTATAGATGATGTGATACGAGGAATTCGTATCGAGCATAGAGCAAGTTAAAAGAAAGATAGAGTTAGGTGGGATTTCAATTGAGAACTCATGTGATGGCTGAGTTGTACAAACCTTTGTATGGGAGAGGGTTTTGTGCTTGCACTCAGTTTATCACATTGATAATCATTGGAATGTTTATGTCGCGCTATTTGCTATATGCCTGTTGAGAAGGTGATTCTTTTCTCATGTGTATAACAGATAGGTAGAGTATAGTTAGAGAATATTATAAGGTTAAGTACGAGTTCTTAAAACTCATACTTATGGTAGGTTCATGACTCATAATTATATGGTATGTTTTTGAACCCCTCAGCGAATGGACGCCTATGGTCTGACTAGGATAAGTTCTTAAACTCATATGATTGTGGCAAGTTCCTGAACTCATAACGTGTGGTAAGTTTGATGAACTAGGGTATAATTAAGTGTGAATGGAGTATTGAGGATGATAGGAATAGATAGACCTATTAAGCAATGGATCATTATAGAAAGTAGAGTTAATGGTGGAAGCATAGGTATTCTAAATCTACTAGCTATGCTAGACTTTCAAAATTTATTGACTTCGTGCTGATGTTTACACTTTTATTTTCTTAAAAAATATTGGATCAAATGATGGAACCAATGAGTTTTAACAACAATACTGTTATTCGTATGTCTATGCTAATTACTTCGGCTAGACAAAAATGATTTGCAATATATCAAAATGTATTTTATATCATTAATGCATCATGTAACCTGGTGCAAAGATGATAAAAACGATGGAGTCATCAATGCAGCCTAGTGTTGGATGTGATCTAAGGATCGTCAGCCCACTATGGTATGATGTAGTATGATAAAGTCACCAAATGACGGAATCCTCAACGGACTGTAAATACAGTGCGGTATCATGACGTCATAAAAAGATTTTTGAGATTTCTTTATGATATGAGAATACATATATATGTATGTATATGTATATTTCGGTTAATGTCCGAGTTATTGTAGAGGTCTATGCTATATGATTCAGCTAGACAAATATTGAAAGATGTTCTTGAAATTCAAGAGTTTCTTGAGAAGTTATGCCAAACCAAATTGTTTTGGTGCGGATTCAGATGTTGAAAAGCTGAGATGAACAACCCTATTATTAGGGGTTACGCTTAGTTTATACTTTGCGCTGAAATGTTTGTGCACAATACATGTACGAAGGATTGATCCCCTAAGTACCTTGAAGTCATTATAGTCGTATGACTATAAAAGTTAAAGTTAAAAGATTACTTATAACTGTGGATAAGGTTCGTGGTCATTAGACCCTCAGTTGAATGCTTGCACTCTAAATTCTGAGATGAACAACTCTTTTATTAGAGGTTACGCTTAGTTTATACTTTGCGCTGAAATATTTGTGCACAATACATGTACAATAGGTTAATCACCTAGAGTACTTGCGGAGGGTGTTTCCAGTCTTTGTGATTGATAAACATTCTGCCAAAGAGGGTTTAAAGTGTGAAGAATCGGGGGTGATGCACTATTAAACCTAGAGAATAGAGTTCATGGTCTTGTGACCCTCAGCATGATTTGGAATCTTTTATATTCCTGAGTTATTCATACTACTTCCCAATTATTGAACAATTGTGGAAGATTCTTGTTATTCTACAAGATGGAAGTGAAAAAGGAAAATATTTCTTAGAAAGAAGTAAGTCGTATAATGCGACACTGAATGATGAGTATGTTGAATAAGTGAGAAAAGAGATTTTGAAGTGAGAAGTAGATGAGTTATCAAAGAATAATGTGAAACTTTTAATAGAAAAGTTAATAATTGTAGAATGATCTTTGTGGAAAGAAAGTGGTTATAGAAATCAATGAATGAATGAAGTAGTGACGTAAAATCTACTTTGATAGAATGAATGAATAAAAATTAATAAATAAAATTTCGAGGACGAAATTCTTAGAAGAAAGGGTGAATGTAATATCCCGAGTGTTTATGATAGCGATCCTTAGAAAAGGAAATGAATGGGTTAAGATATATAATACTCAAAATATAATTGAGTTCAAATGAAAGTTATGAAATGAAACCTAGAATTTGTTAGGTAATGAATGTAGTAGGAAATATAAAATCTATATTTAGATAAAATGATGAAAGATTTCTCTGAGTTATTTGTGTAATTTGTGTCTTCGATTCTGGGGACAGAATCTTTGTAAGTAGGGAAGATTGTAACGAATGAGTGGCTTGAGTTGTGATTCTGAGGACAGAATCCTTGTAAGGAGGGAATGATGTAACAATTCAGATTTTTATTACAATATTTAAATATTTATTGAATTATATAAATATTTAATGGATGTGTTTATTGTTGAATAAGTATTTGTTTAATTGATTTGATGTGATTTGATTATTTATTTGTTTAATAAATAATTAATGAGTTAAGGAAAGTAATTATTTTGAAATTGTAATCTAATTTAATTTAATAATTAAGTTAGAGAATTTATAATGATTAAATAAATTATTATATTATGCAATGAATTGTTATTAGAATTAATTAAATTAAGTATGAAAACTTAATTAATTAGAAGTGTGACAAATAACTATATTATAAGTGGTTATTAAAATAAATTAAAGTAGTTGTAATTTATTTTGCCAAACAAGGCTTAAATATATTAAGTCTTTAAATTTAAATAATTTTGCCAAATAAAGCCCTATGGCTTTTGGATTTTTAAATTTGATTTATTAGTAATATAAATTAAATTAAACAAAATATAAATATAATATATATATTATTTTGGTAACTGATAATTTATTAGTATATTAAGTATATCGTCGGTCGTACGTTGTTTGTGTTTTTATTTTACGTATATTCTATTTGGCTAAAGCCTAAGTAAGAAAAGAGAAGAAGTTTTGTCAGAGAAAGGAAATGTTCATAAAGGTTTGAGAGAATCTGAGAAAGAGAAGCAACAAGAGCTGAGTTTTTCAAGTTATTATTAGAGTTTAACACGAATTTCTTAACAACAAAAGGTATGTATTATAATCTTAACATATATCTTTTATAGTATAATTCCTTAGTCTTTGTGTTTTTGAAATTCACTGTGTTTTATAGTATAAAGTTCGGTAATTCATATATTATAGTTAAGTATAAAATTATGAAGTTGTAATAGTATAAATATCCTATATATACATATAGGTGATTGTATGAAGAGGGTATACATGTACGTGATTATATGAATTACGATCAAAAAAGAAAGAAATGAGTTTTTACAGTAAAAACATATAAGTATGAACGTGTTTTGTAGGATAACAAAATTAGTAATTGATTGTATTCTAATTGTAGAATTGAAAGTCGGGTATGTTAATTGGATATGAACTACAAAGAATTGCAGTTTAAAAGTAATCAAATTGGTGGTTATTAGAGATTACAGTGTTCACTGTGTTTGACAAATGTCAAACACGGAGTTTTGTTTTAAAATAAGGTTTTCAAGGAATTTAGTTTTCTGTGATTATTGTTCAGTAATTTAAACTAGTATATGCATGTTGGGTAGTGTGTATATGTGTAATTTATATAAGTTATACATGTTAATTGGGGTTAATTGCTGTTAAAAATAAAGACAGTAGCTTTGTTATGTCTTTCGTTGTTGGGTTCTGCAAGTTTCGGCGCCCCAGCACCAAAATTTGAGCCCCAGCGCCAAAATTCGCGCCCCGGCACCAAAATTCGCACCCCAGCACCAATCTCGCACCCCAGCGCCACTAGTTGGCTTAGTCATCGCGCCCCAGCGCTGGATTTGTAGTCTGACTTGGAATGTTTTGACCTCCTGTAATAAAATAGCCATAACTTCCTCATACGAACTCCAATTGAGGTGATTCAAGATGATCCGGAACTAGGACGAGTAGGCCTACAACTTTCGTTCTTTAAGTGTTTCAATTTGAGGTCATTAGGATGGGTCAAAATGGTCATTTTTAGGACTATTACGTTTTCGGAGGTAATCGGAGGGTGTCTGGCATGCACATATGTATGTGTAGTGCTCCAGACCATAAAAGATGGTGTCCTAAGTTACAAAACATGAATAATAGTAAATATAATGATGTTTAACATTAATAAATAATGTATTAGATGAGTTATAGAAGCATAGTAAGCATACACAAGAGTGGCAAATCGGGCGTGCGACGAATGAACGTCAAAACGTCGTGCCAAGTGTTAATGAACTTAAAAAGTATTTCAATTCAATTGAAATGAATATTATAAGATATGGAGTGAATTTAATATAAAGCTAATAAGTAGTCCTAGCAAGACTTAAGCACTTAAAGAACTGCGAATATGAAATACAATGAGATATAAGTTGAAAGTTAACACAATTAAGTTGAACATTGTATATTTATTAATAGGAAAGATTATGAGACATAGAGTAGAGTTTACATTACAATTACTATGTGTTGTTATGTGACTAATATTTGATGTGTATGATTATATAATTGCGTAGGGCACGTGAAGTGCAGATAGTTGTAAGCTGTTAAACTGTTATTGGTAAACAACGATCAAGGAAAGTCTTTCGGTTCCTATTTTTTTTACGTGGACTTGATGAACTGTTTTAAATTGCATGATATGTTATGCATGTTGAATCATAAAATGTTAAAGTCAATATATGACTGCATTATTTTGGCTAAGTAATGATGATTGAGTAAGGAACTCAATCTTTATATTTGCTATGTGAATTAAAAGCATGTATGCCATGTTACTTTAATGAGATGTATATCGAGCATGTTATTATGTGTTATGTGATGCATGAAAACTGTTAGACTTTGCTGGGCTGTCGAGCTCACTCTTGCAAATAACCACTTTTACAGGTCAAGATTTTAAGGTAAAGATATGTGCTAAGTGAGTTATAGAGATCTATATTCACGAAGACTACTTATGTTTTATGAGAAATGTATTTCATATTATGAACGTAATATGTTGTTAAATTGTAAGTTGAGTTATCCAATGTATATGGATATTTAGTTATGATGTAAGACTTTGTATAGTTATTTTGTTGTAACGATTCATGATATAAGATTGAATCAAAGAGATGTAGTGTAAAGGTTGCGATTCAGGGCAAGAAAGAAGGATTTATATAAACGTTTTAAATATTCCGCAATTTTAGTGTTTTTAATATCGAATAATGATGTAAAATTAGACATTTAATGTATGGTTAACGATCGAAGTTGAGATTTTAAATTGTATGGATTTTTGGGGTCGTTACAACTGTAACAATCCAGAATTTTAAATTATAATTTTAAATATTTATTGAATTATATAAATATTTAATTGGTGTGTTTATTGTTGAATAAATATTTGTTTAATTTGATTTGATTTGATTATTTATTTGTTAAATAAATAATTTATGAGTTAAGAAAAATAATTATTATGAGATAATATTCTAATTTAATTTAATAATTAAATTAGACAGTTGATAGGGATTAAATGAATTACTATAATGTTTTAATTTGATAATAAAAGTGTGAAAATAAACTATTATATAAATGATTTAGTGAAATAAATTAATGTAGTTTAAATGGATTTAACCAAACAAGGCTTAAAGATATTAAGCCTTTATTTTTTTTTAAATTATTTTTATCAAACAAAGTCTTATGACTTTTGAATTTCGAATTTGAATTATAATATAAATAACATAAATCAAAATAATAAATAAAATATATTTTAGAACTGATATACGTTTAAGTTTTTGTAACTGATAATTTAAGTAGGCGTAGTATTATGGCTATCGGTTTATAATTTACGCATAAGTGTTAGTTGGCCTAAACCTAAGAAGAAAAGAGAGAATATAGAGAAAAGAAATTAGAGAGAGAGTTCTGTGATTCCAAAACGAATTATGTGGTTAGCAAGGATTGTTCAAGCAAGAGAAGGTATACTCCCATAACCTTAATATGTTATATATGAAAGTTCTGTGTTCATGAATGTTGAAGTCTTTGTGAATTCCAATTTGACGAATTGTTGTTGTATAACGTGTAAGTTGTGTGTATATGTAATTGTGATATTAGAATTAACATCTAGACAAGGATTTAGTACACTAATTATGTTCAAAAATAAGAAAAAAAAAACTGATTACAGTGTATTGTGTATGAATATGGCTTGTTGGAGTTAAAAATTGATACTTGGTTTATAACCTAGTGCAGCATCCCCAAATTCGGGTACTTTTTACCTAAGATCTGGTACATCATTTCTATAACTATTGCGAAAGATATAAACATAAATTATTTATACATTAAATTTTTACACATCATTCCCAAGGTCTACAGCCTTAACTTAATACATACCTTCAATATCTTAAATGTTTACAATACTATTTTTGTCAGAAAATTTAATAAATCTACTGCACCATAATTTAATCTTGAACTTTGTCTTTGCTTCTGCCTTTACTCAAGCTTTCATCTTAATCTGAAATTTTTTATCATGATATAGCAAGGGTGAGCAACAAATTTGCCCAATAAGTTTAAATTTATTTGAGGATATATCATGATTTAAAGAATTGAACAATAAGCTAGCTAACTTTCAACAATATAAACATTGTGAAAGAGCATGAACAAATTTTCTTAGTTGAACGACCAAGTCAAATAAAAATGAATGGTCAAGCATGAACATGAATAGATTAACTGAACGAAATGGTAATGAAGGTGACCAGCCTTTCATACTTGATGAACATTAACAATATGCACAACATGCGAGTCAATAATCAATATAGACGTGAATAATCAACAATAATTATTCACTAACATGCTTTGAACATACAACTCAAGTTGAGATAGGAAACTTGCATGTACCGCTGATTACCGCTAAGCAATCTAATTTAATCTCTCATGAAAGTCATATCAATTATAAGATTGATCTTTCAATTAGTATAACATACCTGGTATCTCTTAATACTATTTCTTTATCCATAAATTATCTAACACTTAATCACAAAAATCAAATATTAGATAACAACTTATAACATTATTATTATCATCCTTTGATAATTCTTTAATCTCTATATCATATCCATTATGATTTAACACTCACTTTTTCATTTCATAAGTTATTCTTTAACATCTAATAAGTCAAATACTAATCCATCAACATGGATTCTAAATCTAGCAACCAAATTGACAATCTAGCAAACTGAATTCCTAATCCAGCAACCTGGATTCAATAGATTTCCAATCCAGCAAGCCAAACTGCAATCCAGCAAACTAGATTCCAAATCCAGCAACTAGATTGTAATCCAGCAAGTTGGATTCAACATATATTCAATTCAGTAAACTTCTTTTCAATCCAGCAAGCTGGATTCATCAGATTTTTCATTCCAGCAAGCTGGATTCCATATCCTTTTCACGAAAATACCAAATCAACTTATTATTTTTCTATCTTTTGTCCAAACATATATACATAAATTTTATACACAAAAAGTATTTTTCCAAAAATTTTCAATTCTCTTTGGTATTTTTCAAAAATCATTTTTAGTGCGTATATGACGACCCCAAATCCGGGTCCCTTCGAACCTCGGATCCGGTCCGCTACGATACTACTATCGTTCAACTATTAATATCCTTTATTCATAACTTAATGAATATAGCCTCACTTATTACAATTTAGAATATAATTTTTTTTTATTTCTAGAATCTACACAATGACCCCCAAACTATTATAAGTTTTAAATATTGGTCATTTACCATTCCTGTTTTACATCACATTCGATGTTATAAAAATTTGCGAAATAATTTAAACTTTTTCAATCTCCTTTGAAAAAAATCTTTTATTTATGTCTTAACTTGAATCAATTACAAATCCTTGAATCAAATTATGTTATAATTCATTCTATTCGAATTACTGTATAAATTCTTACATCTCAATTCGAACTCCTCTATGTACCGCCTAGTACAACTTTACAAGCTAACAGGTATTACACATCGTAAACTAATATCAAGTATATCTACTAGAACCTAAACATGGTTCAAGAGCATCTATTTAATTAAACAAATCAATCTCCTTTGACTTGATTGAACTTTATCAATCAAGTAGCACGTAACCTTTACCGTGTGTCCTTAACCTACAAAAGTGGTTATTTACAAGGGTGAGCTCGATAGCCCAGCAATTCTAACAGTTTTCATGCAGCACATAGCATATAATAGCATATTCAGTTCATGCCTTCATAATAAATTAATATTTACTACGCATGTTACTTCACACATAACAGACATAGAGATTTACTTCATAAACATATCATCAAAACAACTCCCACATTTTATATATATCTCATATGCATTTTATATATATACATCAACATTCTCATAGCATAATATAACTCACTAACAGTTATTGAATTCATATATCAAATAGGAACTGAAAGACTTGCCTGATTCGTAGTTTATCAACTACAACTTAACTGCGTATCATTATATGTACTTCGTGTATTCCTACACATTCGTATAATCATGAATTCATACCCATCAGTCATACATTTCATACACTCTTAATATAAGAACAAATAGTGTTTCCTAACTAGGTTTTATTTTTACTTGAACTTAGGATAACCATGAGACTAGCTCATTCTACTATCATACTTATCTCAACAATCTTGTTTCATATCTTGTAGTCCTTCAGGACAACATAACCATAACTTAAAACCATGCAGTTAACAAACTGCTCTTGGTCAATCTGCAGGACGGCGCGGCCACGCTGCATTTAAGCTTGGGAGTGGCGCGGCCACTACTCCCTGCCAAAACCAGACTTGGGCTTTTCATTGCTCAGTCTAGTCCTAACCTACTATGTTTTTTGATACATACTATAAACATACATCAAGTAGGTTCTGATATTTCTTCAAGTTCACATTTTAAATCATTTATTTTTGAATTACATAGCTCTATATTGAATTATTCACATCAATAAGGTTTAACAACTTCTTTTAACAACGGTTCAATGTTTATAAGCTTTTAAACCTTATATTAGTACTAACAAGTCTTTAATAGCATGCTCATTCAAATCCAATTCAAAGTTACATGGTTTTCATGTCGGACTTTCATATATATTAAGTAAATCAAGTCCATGCTTCAAGGTCAACTACTAAGGTCATGTTATCACATAACAAGCTTAAACAATACTAAGTAGGCATGCTCGTGCTTATAATACACATGTATGCTTAATCACATAGTCTATGCTTTAGAAATTCATTTCCTTAAATATGCGTGTATAAGTGAAATCCAGGTTTCATCATGTGATGCTTATGTCAACATGTCTATAGGTATAATGAATCTTAATATACATGCTCGCATGATCATAACGTAACTCACATAGTGTTTGATGCTATCATCTTACATATTCTAAATTTTTCATAAAAATCGCACCAAGTCAACAAGGTAACTTAGTACATGTCAAGTGCCTCGCAACCACGACTCTTATGTATTAGAGCACCTATACAAGTCATTTATACGTGCTCAAATGATCGGAATGTGGACATCCTATATATACATCCAAAAACTCTAAGTTTGTCTTTTAAAATCAATGTAGTCTTTAATCATGTATGCTAGTGTGTGCTCAACACTTTAAGCATGCCTTTCATATCAATATAGGCC
This sequence comes from Panax notoginseng, assembly GCA_016801055.1. Lineage (NCBI taxonomy): Eukaryota > Viridiplantae > Streptophyta > Magnoliopsida > Apiales > Araliaceae > Panax > Panax notoginseng. Next base: position 104,017,062 of record CM029019.1, read on the forward strand.
ACATGACTATGTTCACAAAATCAGAATATATATATATGCTATGTAGGCATCAAGGTTCAAATCTAAGACCATAAGTTTTATTTTAAAATCATACGTTTTCCTTCCATAGTATAGACTAACATGGCCATGAAAGTTCATGAACACATACTATAAGTTAATACCAACTCTTATGCATGTCTAAGTCATACAAATGCGCTTACAAGGTCAGAACACATGTTACATATGTATCAAAGTTCATATTAAAAACTATAAGTTCTTCATCAATAATGTATACTATCATGCTTATGTCATGTTATGATACTCATATATACATGTTATTTATGTGTACATGCTTGTTCTAATGATATACCACATGCTAGCACATAACAGTACCTAACAAAAACCAGAAACTGATTTTGCAGAGGGGCGCGGCCGCGCCCCATTTGTACTAGGGAGACGCTCGGCCATACGGCTCCCTTTCCAGACCAGAGAGCTTGACTGCTTCTGCAGTTTTAACAACCCATCTCAGAATTTTCACAACAATTCAAATTTAAACATGCTTCATAATGGTTCTAACATGTTTATAATGGATATATATCGATTAATAACTATTCTCCAAACCAATCAACATCTAATTAGCAAGAATCAACAAAAATTGCCATTGATGAACATGAGTGGGAAAATATAGAAATTATACCTCTATGAAGTTTAAATGACTAAACATTGTCCCTTAGACTTCTGATTATAGCACAAATTCAGCAACCTCACTCAATTGCAGCATTACTCTCTCTATATGCAAGTTATCAGACAACTTAGCAAATGAAATGGTGAAGAAGAGAGTTTCAATTTGTAGAAAATTCAATACCCATACCAAGCCATTGCCCCAGAGTTCTAATCCAGTAGGAAGAAGAAGAAGATGATGGATATTAGAGATTTGGTGACATAGTAATACCTGCTCCCCTTCAACCATTCCCACCATCATCATTTGCTATACACAGAGCTTGAGAATCAGAGGGGTAGGCCATTGGCCTAAACACGACATTTTAAATGAGTTGGGACACAAATTTTGGGACAAGCCACATACCCTCAACATTTTGGTTAATAATGTTTAGTTTGGTTTCTTTAATTCTCAAAATAAAATTTTAATGTACAATTGTTACTATAATATGAAAATTCGGAATCAAATATATTCCTCTATCATATACTCCATGTACATTTGGACTAGTCCAAATAATATTTTAATTGAGTAGTATCACACCACATTATCATGAACTTTATTATTTTAATTATACTTAATCTTTGAAATAATTATTAACAACAAATATTTATTTAATTTAATATCCTTCATAAAGTACATATTAATGTACCACACATAACACATTGTCACAGAGGTCCATTTATGTCACTCATGCGACTCATTCCACTTTGCCATATAGTTTTTTATATTATATAGTTACCATTGAGGTGTCACACTTCATTTCATATTATATAGATGTAGCTACTAGATAATATATATCGTTGCACATACAAATTAATTCCTTCCATTATTCATTCATTAAATTATTTAATGAATGTTCATTCCATCATTTTGCCACGCTAGGCCTATCTCACCAGCTTACATTAAGTTTATATTCTCATTATCATTACTTATTCATCTCCCACCACATTACTATTTATAACATGTTCAAATTACATCGAACTATTATATCAGAAGGTTCACATATATCATTATATCGTGAATGGAAATATTTAAATATTCTTTATAACATTCGCGGTAATATAATAACTCAAGTTATTTAGTAAATTAAAATAACTTAGTTTTCTTTTATAGCTTTAACCCTCTTGGAAATACATTACTATAATCAAAATTATATATTTCGTCATAACATAAGATGTTTTTATCATGTTTTTCTAAATATAGGAACTAATCATAAGAAAACGATTTGCTCATTTTCTCAATATATTACTCTTATATAATATCAATGTATTATTAAAATATTTACATGCACGTCACACGTACACACTATATATAGAAAATAAGTTTATTTTCTATTATGATAAATTGCTTCCATCAACTTATATAGCAAATATGTTTTAATATATTTACCATATTACTTAATCACACACATTACCTTGTACAAAGCTATATAAGGTAATATCAAAAATAATATTCCCCCTTTTATTAAAATAATCAAATGCTAGAATTTATTTTAATATCCTTTATTAGAAATATACTATAATTATTTCTCTTTCCTTTCTATAGATTGTCTCAACACAATTTCTTTAATCTATACATTTAACCATATTTCAATATTAATCAATAAATCTCTAATCAATATTTATCTAAAGATATATCGATTTTCTTCTCTCGTCAACAACGTACATATATACAAGTCCAAACCTACCACACATCGACTCTTTAATGGTATTCAATATAGTACACTGAGTGGTTTCCCCCAAACAACCAACAAATTAGTTTTCGTCTCGTCTACACTGTTTTCACAATGAGTTAGATCGGTTACTAATTCGTATATACCACCGCTCTCTGAAGGAATCGTTTAGCCCAACTCTTATACATCCACCATTAAAGAGTACGGTTGCACTACCTTAGACTTGATACTTACTCGTACAAACACTCAAGAAATTGGCGATTATCAAAGATATTTAATGTCACCAACTTACTACGATAAAATAATTTCACATAAATTATTTAATATCAGTAGATAAATTTTATCCATCTTCTTACTATTTCATCTCTACACTACATAATAAATATATAATAATGATATATATTCATTAAACACAACATTACATATTACGTAGCTCATTTTACCCTATGTAACACAATACCACATACCTCGTAACACAATATATATACTCATTCAAACCCATCTCATGCTTTAAGAATTTTATTCACTAAATTCTTATTTTAATAATTTCTGAAAATTTGGGTTCTTACACCATCTCCCCCTTATAAGGATTCCGTCCTCGAAATCACCGAAACCTCCTCTTTCTCGGTGTTATTTCGAATATTACATATTCTTTTTGAATAATTTTATTCATTCTCTTTTCGGAAGTTTTATTATAACTTGCTCACTTGCATTCTACCACATTCTCCTTTCTAAGGAACATTCTACTCACTACATTCATCACACAGAAAAATAAGAGTCTTCCACGATTTTTCAATAATCAGAAAGTAGTATGAATAACTCAGATTCTAATTTATGCTGAGGGGTCAGAAGGTCGTGAACCAGTGCTTCATGACAATCCTTCGCACTACAAACAAGAGTGTTTATCAATCACAATGACTAAAAACACCCTCCACATGTACACTAGGTGGCCAACCTATTGTACCACTATGTTGGGCCACAACGTAGTGTTTTGTAATGACTACATGCGTTACGCTCGGAACCATTGTCCCCAAAAACATGTCCCCTTATAGGGTTGTTCACCTCAGCTTTTCAACGACTGAATCCGCACCAGAGCAATCTGGTTTGGCACAAATACACAAGAACGCGTGAATTCTATAATCACTTTTTAACAGTCGTCTAGCCGAATCAAATAGCTTAGACTCTTATCAACAATTCAGACATCAATCGAAATTGTTTGGCCAACTTAATTAACCTTCTTCATAAATTAAAAGAAAACCAAAAATTCTTTTATGACATCATGATACCGTACTAGATTAGTAGTACGTTGGGGATTCCACCATTATGTGACTTTGTCATACTACATCATACCAAAATTGGTTAACGATCTTTCAATCACAACCAACACTAGGTTCAACTGCATTGATGACTCCATCGTTTACCATACATCATATCAAATGATGCACATGGTTAGAAATACATTTTGAAAATTCTCAAATCATTTTTGTCTTAGCCGAAACAATTAGCATAGACATAAGAATAACGGTGTTGTTTTTAAAACTCATTGGTTCAGTCACTTGACCTAATGTTTTTCTCAAGAAAACAGAGTGCAAACACTAGCACAAAGTCAATAAATTTTTGAAAATCTAGCCGAGCTAGAAGATTTAGAAAATCCACGCTTCAATCTTTACTATACCAAAATCTCTTAATTCATAACATATATATACCCGATATAGTTCATCAAACTTACCACACTTTGGAAGTCCAGGAACTTGCTACAATCATATGAGTTTAAGAACTTATCCTAGTCAGATCATAGGCGTCCATTCACTGAGGGGTTCAAAAATATTTCATATGATTACGAGTCCCGAACTTACCATAAGTATGAGTTTTAAGAACTCGCACTTAATCTTAATATTTTCTAACTTACTCTTAATAGTCTCTATCTATCAAATATGATATGAGAAAAGAATCACCTTCTCACCATAAGCACATCGATAGCGCGACATCAACATTCCATTGATTATCATTGTGAGAAATCGAGCGTGAGCACAAAGCCTCCACCCACACAAAGGTTTTTTCAACTCAGCTCCCATATGAGTCCTCAACTGAAATCCCCCTTAACTCTATCTTACACTTAACTTGCTCTTTGCTCAATATGAATTCTTCATATCTCATCACGTATAACACCTCATGAGTTCCTATCGTACCATTTCACAGTACACTCTCTTATAGCATTAAGCTACACACTTAGTCATTACAGACTATTTATCACTTCACAGCTCAATCCGATCACGTCGTGATTATCAATTTACCTTAGGGTTCTTTCCCTATCATCAACTAAACTCCACTCGAGTTCATTCTCATTATCTTTGTCATATAGACACCATCTTAACATTTTTATTACCGGAGTTAGGAAACTCCTGAATTCTCATTCTCTTAGATACTTCAAGATTCTTCTTTGAATCTTCACTTATATATATTAATCTTTATCTTTCTCTCTCTCTCTCTCAGGTTATAGTCTAAGGTACACTTACCTAAGTTTATAACCTACAGCTTTGATACCAACCTGTGACGCCCCCAAATCTGGTCCCTTCGAACCTCGGATTCAGTCCACCACGATACTACTATCGTTCAACTATTAATATCCTTTATTCATAACTCAATGAATATAACCTCACTTATTACAATTTAGAATATAATTTCTTTTCATTTCTAGAATCTGCACAATGACCCCCAAACTATTATAAGTTTCAAATATTGGTCATTTACCATTCCTGTTTTACATTACATTCGATGTTATAAAAATATGCGGATTAATTTAAACTTTTTCAATCTCCTTTGAAAAAAATCTTTTATTTATGTCTTAACTTGAATCAATTACAAAATCCTTGAATCAAATTATGTTATAATTCATTCTATTCGAATTATTGTATAAATTCTTACATCTCAATTTGAACTCCTCTATGTACCGCCTAGTAAAACTTTACAAGCTAAGATGTATTACACATCGTAAACTAATATCAATTATATCTACTAGAACCTAAACATGGTTCTAGAGCATCTATTTAATTAAACAAATCAATCTCCTTTGATGTGATTGAACTTTATCAATCAAGTAGCACGTAACCTTTACCGTGTGTCCTTAACCTGCAAAAGTGGTTATTTGCAAAGGTGAGCTCGACAGCCCAACAATTCTAACAGTTTTCATGCAACACATAACATATAATAGCATATTCAGTTCATGTCTTCATAATAAATTAATATTTACTACGCATGTTACTTCACACATAACAGGCATAGAGATTTATTTCACAAGCATATCATCAAAATAACTCCCACATTTTATATATATCTCATATGCATTTCATATATATACATCAACATTCTCATAGAATAATATAACTCACTTACAGTCTATAGGTATAATGAATCCTAATATACATGCTCGCATGATCATAACGTAACTCATATAGTGTTTGATGCTATCATCTTACACATTCTAAATTTTTCAAAAATATCGCACCAAGTCAACAAGGTAACTTAGTACATGTTAAGTGCCTCGCAACCACGACTCTTATGTATTAGAGCACCTATACAAGTCATTTATACGTGCTCAAATGATCGGAATGTGGACATCCTATATATACGTCCAAAAACTCTAAGTTTGTCTTTTGAAATCAATGAAGTCTTTAATCATGTATGCTAGTGTGTGCTCAACACTTTAAGCATACCTTTCATGTCAATATAGGCCACATGACTACGTTCACAAAATCAAAATATATACATGCTATGTAGGCGATAAGGTTCAAATCCAAGACCATAAGTTTTATTTTAAAATCATACGTTTTCCTTCCATAGTATGGACTAACATGGCCATGAAAGTTCATGAACACTTACTATAAGTTAATACCAACTCTTATGCATGTCTAAGTCATACAAATACGCTTACAAGGTCAGAACACATGTTACACATGTATCAAAGTTCATATTAAAAACTATAAGTTCTTCATCAATAATGTATATTATCATGCTTATGTCATGTCCTGATATTCATATATACATGTTATTTATGTGTACATGCTTGTTCTAATGATATACCACATGCTAGCACATAACAGTACCTAACAGAAAATAGAAACTGATTTTGCAGAGGGGTGCGGCCGCTCCCCATTTATACTAGGGAGACGCTCGGCCGCGCGGCTCCCTTTCCAGACCAGAGAGCTTGACTGCTTCGGCAGTTTTAATAGCCCATCTCAAAATTTTCACAACAATTCGAATCTAAACATGCTTCATAATGGTTCTAACATGTTTATAATGGTTATATATCGATTAATAACTATTCTCCAAACCAATCAACATCTAATTAGCAAGAATTAACAAAAATTGCCATTGATGAACTTGAGTGGGAAAATATAGAAATTATACCTCTATGAAGTTTAAATGACTAAACATTGTCCCTTAGACTTCTGATTATAACACAAATTCAGCAACCTCACTCAATTGAAACATTACACTCTCTCTCTATATGCAAGTTATCTGATAACTTAGCAAATGAAATGGTGAAGAAGAGAGTTTCAATTTAGAGAAAATCCAATACCCATACCAAGCCATTGCCCTAGAGTTCTAATCCAGTAGGAAGAAGAAGAAGATGATGGATATTAGAGATTTGGTGAAATAGTAATACCTGCTCCCCTTCAACCATTCCCACCATCATCATTTGATATACACAGAGCTTGAGAATCAGAGGGGTATGCCATTGGCCTAAACACGACATTTTAAATGAGTTAGGACACAAATTTTGGGACAAGCCACATACCCTCAACATTTTGGTTAATAATGTTTAGTTTGGTTTCTTTAATTCCCAAAATATAATTTTAATGTACAATTGTTACTATAATATGAAAATTAGGGATCTAATATATTTCCCTATCATATACTCCATGTACATTGGGACTAGTCCAAATAATATTTTAATTAAGTAGTGTCACACCACAATATCATGAATTTTATTATTTCAATTATACTTAATTTTTGTAATAATTATTACCAACAATTATTTATTTAATTTAATATCCTTCATAAAGTACACATTAATGTACCACACATAGCACATTGTCACAGCAGTCCATTCATGTCACTCATGCGACTCATTCCACTTTGCCATATAGTTTCTTATATTATATAGTTACCATTGAGGTGTCACACTTCATTTCATATTATATAGATGTAGCTACTAGATAATATATATCATTGCATATACAAATTAATTCCTTCCATTATTCATTCATTAAATTATTTAATGAATATTTATTCCATCACTTTGCCACACTAGGCCTATCTCACCAGTTTACATTAAGTTTATTCTCATTATCATTACTTATTCATCTCCCACCACATTACTATTTATAACATGTTCAATTTACATCGAACTATTATATCAGAAGGTTCACATATATCATTATATCGTGAATGGAAATATTTAAATATTCTTTATAACATTCGCGGTAATATAATAACTCAAGTTATTTAGTAAATTAAAATAACTTAGTTTTCTTTTATAACTTTAACCCTCTTGGAAATACATTACTATAATCAAAATTATATATTTCTTCATAACATAAGATGTTTTTATCATGTTTTTCTAAATATAGGAACTAATCATAAGAAAACGATTTGCTCATTTTCTCAATATATTACTCTTATATAATATCAATGTATTATTAAAATATTTACATGCACGTCACACGTACACACTATATATAGAAAATAAGTTTATTTTCTATTATGATAAATTGCTTCCATCAACTTATATAGCAAATATGTTTTAATATATTTACCATATTACTTAATCACACACATTACCTTGTACAAAGCTATATAAGGTAATATCAAAAATAATATTCCCCCTTTTATTAAAATAATCAAATGCTAGAATTTATTTTAATATCCTTTATTAGAAATATACTATAATTATTTCTCTTTCCTTTCTATAGATTGTCTCAACACAATTTCTTTAATCTATACATTTAACCATATTTCAATATTAATCAATAAATCTCTAATCAATATTTATCTAAAGATATATCGATTTTCTTCTCTCGTCAACAACGTACATATATACAAGTCCAAACCTACCACACATCGACTCTTTAATGGTATTCAATATAGTACACTGAGTGGTTTCCCCCAAACAACTAACAAATTAGTTTCCGTCTCGTCTACACTGTTTTCACAATGAGTTAGATCGGTTACTAATTCGTATATACCACCGCTCTCTGAAGGAATCGTTTAGCCCAACTCTTATACATCCACCATTAAAGAGTATGGTTGCACTACCTTAGACTTGATACTTACTCGTACAAACACTCAAGAAATTGGTGATTATCAAAGATATTTAATGTCACCAACTTACTACGATAAAATAATTTCACATAAATTATTTAATATCAATAGATAAATTTTATCCATCTTCTTACTATTTCATCTCTACACTACATAATAAATATATAATAATGATATATATTCATTAAACACAACATTACATATTGCATAGCTCATTTTACCCTATGTAACACAATACCACATACGTCGTAACACAATATATATACTCATTCGAACCCATCTCATGCTTTAAGAATTTTATTCACTAAATTCTTATGTTAATAATTTCTGAAAATTTGGGTTCTTACAGCGTAGCTTTAGAAATTAGCCCTATCATGCTCAAGCCCAAAAATTCTCATCTCTTGACACAATCTTATACGTGTTAATGTAACGCTCCAGTTTAAATTTCGTGGCCATCGTAGTTATAGAACTCCGGTTATAGCCGTTTTTGTCAAAAAGTCATAAAAATTGAAATGGTCATAACTTGGTCATTTTAAGTCGGAATGAGTTCTTTTTTGGACAGTAGGTACTTTGTACCATATATTTTCATGTCCCAGAAGGCATGAATTTTTTTCACAATTTAAGTGGCCGAAAATTCCCTTTTAAATTTCTGGGCAGTAGCTTTTTGTCATTTTGCAGTTTTGGATTCATTTGTTAAAACTTAAATAAAATGAGATCTATAGCTCCAATTAACGATCCGTCAATTTTGTTGGATTCGTATCTTTCCGATCTACAATTTTCGTCTATCACAATCCATATTTGAACATGTTAAGCTCCCAAAAATTAGCCCGGAAGTGGCTGGTCAAAATAATGGTTTTAACAGTTTTCTTAGCTTTGAGTAGTTTGGGATAAATTCCATAACTTGCTCATTTTTCAACCTAATTGAGTGATTCCAAAGGGGTTTTATCCTTAATACATAGATCTAGCATCCTAAGAAAATAAATCACAAATATTCATCATAGATTTCAAAAATCAAAACCTAGATCACACTTTCAAGTTTAAGCTTTCTGGAAAATTATATTTTCTTTCCTTTTTTCCAAATCTTTCCATATAAACTCATGTAAATCCAAAACTCAAACAAATAATATTCTAGATCTAATATTTATTCATTGATCTAGCCACATAAAACTTAAACTCCAAAGATCCATCATAAAAATATAAATAGCATACAAATTAAAGTTTTAGAAATTAAGTATAGATTTTACCTTTTCTCAAAATCTTTCTTCTCCTCCTTCTTCTTCTTCCATGGAGGATCTCTTCTCTCTCATCTTCTTTCACTCATGGGCTGCCGCCCCCTTCTCCTTCTCCTCCTCCATGGCCGTTCTTCTTCACTTTCTCTCTATTCTTCTTTTCCCGTTTCTTTCTTTCTCTTTCCCCTTTTCTTTTTATCTTCTCTTTCCTTCTTATCTTGCAAATCCTTATTTTATTTAATTGTTAATTTACTTAACAAATGACTAGATAGCCCCTTCTTAAGTGGGTCCCAAATTGGGTCACTTATTAATTAAATTCTATTGAGCTTGTACTTTTATTATTTTTCTTACTAACAAAATAAATTTAGACTTCCGCCCAAAATTTGATTGTGCTATTATAATACTTGTCATATACATATTATATTGGACTAGATTAAATAATTTAATCACCCTTAAATCATTTAGTCAAAAATCCATTACTTAAATAAATAACTGGGCTACAAATTTAATACCATCTCCTTAGTCCATTAAATCTTAATTCACTTGAACTCTAAATAAATTATTGGGCTATGACATTATTATAGTCCAATACTTTAATTCTATTTTACCCTAATCATTTAATTAGTATTTTTATTTCTCACACTAGAAAATAAATTCCTTACTTATGCCTTTTTAATTTCATAACCCAACTAGGCTTGGTTATAAAATTAATTATTTGAGATATATAAAATAAATCTCTTAATGTTAGTATATATATTTATATTCTAATATTCTACCATATTATAACCTCTTAGGTTAATTAATTATCACACATAATATATATATTAGGTTACATAACTTAATTCTTAATTCACTTTTATATACAAAATAAATGTATTCACATTATATAAAGTATATTTATTTAATCACATGCATAATTCACATAATCATAACATATTTAACTTCTAACTCCAATTTTGACCTTTTTATATAAAAGTCAACTATTGACTTTGTCCAAAAAGTCAACCCTTACACATTTTGTGTTAATTATCCTAGACGCAACCGAGCAGTCCGTACTTCAAAATTCTATCTCTAACTCAAATTTTGAGTTTTAAATTACTCCCTTCTTATTGCTAATCGTATTAACTAACGATTTTATACTTATTCAAATTCTTATTTGCCAGTCAAGGCCAATGGTCAAACTATGTTAATTACTAACATAGTTTTATCTTGATCCTTATATCATTAACTTAATTCATCACTCCTCTTGCTAAAATATATATAATACCTTACTAAGTATATATATTTCTATACATATACTCATCTTCGTTTAACCTCATAACATCTCTTCATGTGAAATCTTATCTCCTTAATAAAAATTTTATATGTACTTATATAACATTTCTTAGACTATTCAGTTCACATCGAATTTACAGGTATCGTAATACCTTATTCTTGATATTCCTTTGAGTACATATTAATTCATTTATAGGGTTTTGAAATTTTGTAACCCATATTTTCTCTATTCTCATTCGAATAGCAAATCATATAAGTTTTACTTGAAATTTTTTAAATAAAACCTCAAATTCTCATCTAGGTATTATTCTTTAACCTTTATTCTAATCATTCAAGATTTTATGAATTTTCGGGTTATCACATTCACCCATTCTCCTAAGAATTTCATCCTCAAAATTACAGTCTACTAATCACCACTCCTTTTATTCATCAAAACTAGGTTTTCAAATTAACCTTTACTTAATTTCATGCTCAATTTAATGAGTACATCTCACTTCCTACTATGAGGAGCTCTGCTACTATCACATTCTTCCATGACATCTATCTAAGGAGTTAAAACTTTTTAAATCATGTTGAGGAGTCATATAGACCATGAACACATAGTTTTAATGATATTTATATCGCAAAACAGTAAATTACTAGGTATGTTTACAATCACAAAGAAGGTAAACTACTGTTGCTAGTACTTTAGGTGATTAGCCTATCGTACTCTTACGTCATGCATAACGTATCAATCATTTCTAGCGAATATTTACGCTACTAGATTGGATTATTTTATCCAATCAACATAGTTCACCTCAGTCTTATCATAGGATTTCGCACCAAAAAAATTTGGTTCGGGATAAATTCTCAAAAATACTTTGAATTTTCATAAACATTTGTCTAGCTGAATCAAATAGCTTTAGATGTATACCAATAATTCAAATTTCAATCGAAGCATGTGTCTGTCCAAATTTAATTGGCACTTAACTCTTCTTTAAAATTCTGAAAATCATTGTATGACGTCATGATACCGCACTGTATTTACAATCCGTTTGAGAATTTCGTCATTATGTGACTTTGTCATACTACATCATTCCATAGTAGGCTGACGATCTTTAGATCACATCCCACATTAGGTAATTTTGTATTGATAACTCCATAATTTTTATCATTCTGCATCAGGTTCCATGATACATTGATGATAATAAAATACATTTTGACATCTCAAATCATTTTTGTCTAGCCAAATCAATTAGCATAGACTCTTCTTTAAACCGTTCCAAAACCATTGAAAATCATCTTTGGTGTCATCATGCCACAGCAGGTAACGATGTGTTAGTGGCTCGAAGTCCACACCTACACACTTGTCACCATATGTTGAGGATAACAAAAATTCATTTTTAAAGGCACATCAGTGCGAATTTAGCTTGATGTCAAAAACTTCTAGAAGATTTGGAATACCTATGCTTCCACCATCAACTTCAATTTCTCTACTGATCCATTACTTAATAAGTCTATCTATTTCTATCATCTTTAATTCTCCATTCACAACTTTCCCATACCCAGTTCATCAAACTTACCACACATTATGAGTTCAGTAACTTGCCACAATCATATGGGTTTAAGAACTTATCCTAGTCAGACCATCGGAGTCCATTCGCTGAGGGGTTCAAAACATACCATATGATTATGAGTCATGAACTTACCATACGTATGAGTTTTAAGAACTCGCAACTAACCTTATATTCTCTACCTATTCGTTATCCACATGAGAAAAGAATTACCTTATCAACATGCATATAGCAAATAGCGCGACACCAGGTTCCAATGATTATCAATGTAAGAAACTAAGTGGTTGTTAAACCAAACTCGGCCACTAATCAACATAGGAAGCTAAGTGGACAATTCCCCGCTCATACAAAGAATTGGTCAACCTAACCACTATGTCAACTAGGAAGCTATGTGATTCTAAAACCAAGTACAAATTCTCCACCCATACAAGGAATCATACAACTCAGCTGCTGACATGAGTCCTCAATTGAAATCCCACTCCATTCTAACTTTCTCTTTTCTTAATACAAATTTTCTTTAATCCGTATCTTTACATTTACCACTCTTTTCTGAGTTTATTTTATATTGTACTATTTCCTAGTACCTTCTCTTTATAGCGTCAAGCTATATCATTCCAATCACTTAACATATCATATGTTATTCAACGATTTAATCTGATCACGTCGTGATCTTATTTTGTAATCATTTCTCCTTATATTCACGATCGTTTTATACTACGATCTTCTTATTCTTCTCTTTAATCATATTATATTATGACTTTATTTACACTTTTCATCTTATAGACATCATCTATTTATTATCACATTTTATCTTTATTACAGGAGTCAGGTAACTCCGGATTCTTATCCTTATATCTCTTCAAGATTCTTCTTTGAATCTTCTTTATCTTCTTCTTTACTTTAATGATGAATTTCTTAAATTCATCTCTTATCACTTAAACTCGATCTGAGTTTATTCTTTATCATCTCCGCGGTTATAGCCTAAGATACCCATACCTAAGGTTTATAACATACGGCTTTGATACCAATTGTAGCATCCCTAAATTCGGGTGCTTTTTACCTAAGATCTGGTACATCATTTCTATAACTATTGCGGAAGATATAAACATAAATTGTTTATACATTAAACTTTTACACATCATTTCTAAGGTCTACAACCTTAACTTAATACATACCTTCAATATCTTAAATGTTTACAACACTATTTTCGTTATAAAATTTAATAAATCTACTACACCATAATTTAATTTTGAACTTTGTCTTTGCTTCTGCCTTTACTCGAGCTTTCATCTTAATCTAAAAATTTTTATCATGATATAGCAAGGGTGAGCAACAAATTTGCCCAGCAAGTTTAAATTTATTTGAGGATATATCATGATTGAAAGAATTGAACAATAAGTTAGCTAACTTTCAACAATATTTTACATTGTGAATGAGCATGAGCAAATTTTCTTAGCTGAACGACCAAGTCAAATAAAAATGAATGGTCGCTTGTCCTCGAGCAAACTAACTAACACAACACTAACAATAAAAACACACACGAAAGAAAAATAAAACAGTAAAGTAGTATCATGGCTTCAAAGCTCGATCATACCTACTCCCAGAGAAAAGGGCAAACACAAATATGAATAAGACTTCATTCAATGTCGAGCATAAGACTGTATTCGATACATTCTGTGTGTGTGTGTGTGGAGACCAACCGCCCTAACTAATCATAGCTCAAATAAGCTCGCACAGTTGATTGCTAATACCAATAAAGCACACTCCGCAACTTAAACATTCAACAAGTATTAAGAATAAGACGCAAGTGCAGGAAACGATCAAAAGACTATAGCATGGTGACAGTAAAATCTGACTCGGACAGTACTTAATTACCTTAGGCTACTCAGAACTACCCATGAATGAGCTTTTGATCAGTGACTCCTAAACTAGACGACTTTAGGGCACTAGGTGTAAAATACCCCTATGAATCTAATAACTCGAGTAGTAAAGGCCACGTAATCAACATAAGCCAACTGAGATTTTACAACAAAAAATGAAGATTCTTAAACGAGTGCATTTTATGCTCCATCTCGATATCGGTTTGGTGTTTATGGGCGAGTGCGTTTTACGCTCCATCTCGACCCACCGCAAAACTTTCGATATAAACTCTTCTTTTCTATTTTTATTCTCATTTCATTCATTTTTTTTATATATGTCAACATGCCAGAAACCAAGATCCAAAACTGTATAAACGTCTAAGTCTTTTATTACCTTGTAAAATTGAAAGTTTATAAAAGTGAACAAACTCTCAAAGCAATAAACATGCGAATTAAATTCGAAAAAATAACTAGTTAACACAGTTGGTCGGTGCTTGCTAAGAAGGACGGATCAATAACAGTCTATACTCAACGATTGAACAACCCCTAGCTCATACATGCTTGACACAACTCTAAGTGATAAACAAAAATACTTGACGCTTGTCATCAGCCAAAATCAAAAATTAAAGATAACTATAACACCCTTGCTAAATAGCAACTTAAAATAGGGTGAAAAAGGTCATTCAAATGGCACAAGCATCTAATCTGCATAAGCCCCAAAAAGATGGCTATAAACCACAATCATGCTGATAATAATCAAAGCATTAAATAATAAAAACCAAAAATAGTTCATGGCATAAAAAATTCAAGCATAATCCTGATAATAAAATAAACATAATAAAGTACTAAAGTATGCAATCCTAATCATGGCAATGCAGAAATAAAAGATAATAGCCAAAACACCCCCAAACTTGAGGTGAGCAATGCCCTCATTGCTAAACATAAATAAATCATATACAAGAGGGCTTCCCTGAAGTGGGCTCACTCAGCAGCGGGCTTATCCTCGTCAGCCTCGGCGGGTGGTGATGGTGGAGGGTATGGTGGGAAGTGTAACGCCCCGAAATCCGGTCTATCTTCACACCCGGATTCCGTACGTCACGAGTACATCATTCATCCAACATACATCATTATATATTAAAATATAACAACATACATTCTTAATTCCCAGGTTCTCGAAACCTTATAACCTTTCTCATTACAAATAATGATAATTACATTATTCCTTTCATCTTACAAGAGTGACTTCTATCCGCCACCAAGGATACATACAGTTCATTAAACTAGTCTATAGTTTAATTCATCTTTCTACATTACAAGTTTTCACTTGATCTTCACACACATTCACATACTGAATGGCACTTGGTCTGGATACCGCTTAGATTGATCTTTACGGGATCCTTAAGTTCTTTCTAACATCGTTCGCTAAAAATGATTTTCATTTAAAGCAAGTGTGAGCATTCAATTGCCCAGCAAGTCATCACAGTTTGAACAAACAAGTTTAGAATTCAAACATTTCTTTAGAACTTCATTAACCGAACAAAGGTTATGAAGCAGCTTTAATAATAGGAATAATCTCGATTCCTATCATCTTAAAATCATACTCACTTTCACTTTGAAATACTTTCATTCTTCTACATTTTTCATACACATTCTGTCTGGCTAGAATCATCAGCACAGACTTAACAACAACGGTTCATGAATAAACCGAGCATACTTGAATTGAACAGTTTGATCACAAAACAGTTCATTTCATAGAAACACCGAAGTGCTCACATTGTAGCACAAGGCCTCATACATACTACCACCTTATACAAATATCGCACATTCGCACATAGACGGAACTTCTCAAGTTCAACATCTGAGAAGTTTAAGAAACTAGCATTCATTTAAAAATATGAATGAAGTTAGGAAACTTGCCTTACGCACAGCTACAGCTTATAGTTTACACTGAACTGCTCATTCCAAATCCTATGTAACACATAAGAAAATAACACGTACACCAATTAGTCATATACTTGACTTACGAATTGGTTTACTTAACTTTACTTCTTAAGGTTCGCGTTCTTGTAATTTAAGCTTACGCGACTAACTTTCATTACCAGATTACGGCTTTATGACATATTGAGATGCCTTATTCATATATTTATCATCTTTGATGATTTACATTCTTATCTTCTTCTTATAACTCTCCTAGGACTCAGCACACATCGTGTCTTTGCTAGTAGTCCATATGACAACCATCAAAGGTTACGATTGTACCACAACTTAACTTCTCTTAACTTATCCGAGCCATTAAATACAATGTTCGTTAAGTCAACTTCTTATTCCTTATGGCTTTCTGGCAACTAAATGCCATACCTCAGGATTTATTCTTTATCGTCTAAGTTATACAGTCTTTTATATACTCGGAACGATCATTCAATGTCAATACTATGAGGTCATAGCGTTAACCATTTCATATGAATTTATTCATACCTTACAACGTCCGGTTCATTCAACTCGGAACGTTGTCCAAGTTATACTTATTAACTCGACTTCTTAACGTTACACGTTATTATCTTTAACTTAATTCCTTCACCGTTCACGGCTAAACTTAGTCTTCATTACATTACGATTAAACCATACACGAAGTGTAGGTTCTGCCCATTTAACACTCGCTTACACTCAACCCTTACGCTGGTTAAAGTGTTCAGCGCTTACTTTTCATTCTACCATTCTCATCCGACTTATATTCGGCTTTCAGTAATCTTATTACCGTTCGTTACGGCTCTCTTGATACCATTCGTATCTTACTTACTACCTTCATCAATGTCTATGTCATACAACCAGGGTATACTTAGAACGTTAGTCAAACGTGAATACGATTTACGAAGATCGTTTATGCATTCAACGTTCACGTTGCTCATCTCTTAATCTCTCATTCAAACTTTACTCTGGGTTTTTAATTGCTTTCGATTGGTATCCATCCCATGGACCTCATGTTCATTATTCTTCCTTAATGTCAAAGCCATACTATTCGTTGTATGCTAAGACCGATCGTTCTTCGCAACAACGTTGCGTTCACAGCGTCTATACGCTTTACGTTCATCTTACAATGCCATGTCATAACATCGGAATGTTATTCATTACCTTCATCACTCAACGTCTAAGGAATCACAATCATAGCAATCCCTCACATTCGTTCATTACGACTACGGTCCCCGGATATCGGTTCCGTAACCCACGTTCACCTTCTTTTAATCTTGTTTAATCTTTCTGTTCAACCTTCATTAAAGGTTTAATACACTTACTTAAGTGTTACATTACGTGAACTATATGTTCATACTTCTTTCTTGCACATCCCCCAAGAAATTGAGCAGTTAAAATCTCATTTCTGGGCATTGCCCTGCACTGGCACTGTGGCGCCGTGCCCTTCCTTTCCTCTCGCGCTGCGGCGCTACCTACTTCTCTCTCCTCTCTTCCCGGGTTGGCACTGCGGTGCCAAGGCCTTTGTTATTTCTCACTCTGCGGCTCCATTCTCCAGAAGTTTATGGCCGAGCTCGTGCTGCGGCGCCACTTCTTGAAGCCTATCCGGCGCTGCGGCGCCGATACAAAATCCTAGAAAATTTTTCTAAGTCTTTCATCAAGTTTGAGACACGTACTTTACGATCTCATAACTTCTTCGTTATAGCTCGGAACGAAGTAGTTCCAAAGTCATTCTCTTCCTTATCTTACGTACTTCAATATGCCTCAGACAGAACTTTGTTCTGAATCCGTTAACATGCCATTCAATTGGCTTAATCTTCACTCTTCGTTCATTTTAACGTTTTTAACGTTCTTCGATCGTTCGTCCGTAATTCGGTCATCCGAACTCGGAATTCGTTCGCTCTTGAGTCCACGACTCACATTTTATACGTTCTCTTACATTCTTATGAAACCCTACACGTTAGGGTTCATTTGCTAACTTTCTAATTCTCATTCGTCTTTTACGAAATTTCGCTATAACTTCGTTATAGCTCAATTTTAATCCGTTCTTCATGAACATTTCTACCGTTCCTAACCAAGAAATAAGCAACTAACTTATACGCGATGGTTTTAAACTTGTCCATCAATAATAATTACACTACGATGGTTTTAAATTTGTCCATCAACAATGTTCTTCGTGTTCTTCGCGTTCTTCGTTTTTAATCGATATTTTGGATTACGATTCTACTTTTTCTTAGAATTTGATGTTATAGAACACCATTCCTTACTTATTTGACCTACTCACTCATAAAATTCATTCAGATCGCTCAAAATCCTCACGAATCTTATACTTCCTTAAGAAATTTATAAAATAAATTTCTAATTCTTATTTCTTCATTTTCTTACGATTTCAACCATATGAAATCATTCTCAATATCTTTTGCTTCTTATTCTCATTAAGTTATGTTTTTAAACATAAAAACTTAAAGAAAATAATAGAAGAAACTAGGTTTCGGATTACCGTTCTTCTTTATTTTTCTTCCGTTATACAAAGCCGACGATTTGCGAGCTTTTCTATTTCTCGATCACTTTTGATCCGAGCATTCGTGCTCATTCTCTTCCTCTTCCTCTCCCAACCGAGCTCTCTCTCTCTCTCTCAAGTTCTAGGATTTTCAAAATCCAAGAAAATGAAAGTTTAGCTTTCTATTTATAGATTTTCAACGCTAGGGCAATTTAGTTATTTCCCCTTCTAACCTCCTTACTATTCACACCTCCTCCAATACTTAGGCACCAAGTTTACTTGGCCACCACCCTTACTTGGTGGCCAAGTGGCCGGCCCACATACCCATGGGTCATCCCATGGGTTGCCCCAATGGTTTTTACCCATCCGTTTACCCATCCGTTCGATCCGCGGTTTCTTTTCTTAGTTTGGGCCTTAACCCTAATTCTTATTGGGCTTAACTTGGGCTTGATTTCACAAATCATTGGGCTTGACATAATCCAAGTCCAATTGGATTCTACAAAGTCCATGAACTCAAAGCCCATTAAGACTAATCGTATTCTACGCATTCCATTCTCGTATTCTCGTATTCTCTTCGTATATTGTTCATACGATATTCGTATTATACGTCGTACTAATCTTCGTACTATACTCGTATAATAACTTGTATCATACTCGTATTTCTCACGCATAATAACCCTAATTATTATACGCGGTCATAACATTCTCGGAACTCACTTTTCTAAACCCTTAGGTTTTGAGTCAGCAGACGAAAACTTCGTTTTTGCCATAACTGAAATATTATTGAATATTCCATCACGTCTCAGAATTAAACGTAATCTATAACTTCTCAGAATTTCAAAATAAATCTCCGAGCAAAAACTGATGAATAGTGCCTATTTCGTCTTTTTCCCCGAGAAATATTTTGTTCCCGAAAAAATTTCATTTTCGTCTTGAAAATTCTTACTCGTTCAATCTAGCTCGTAGCCAGAATCCTCCCGATTAATAATCAATCTAGGTTATAGAACGATTAATAAACACTTAGCACAGAATAGTATTAATAAAAATTTATTTTATTAATAACTAATTCTTTAAACTTAAATTCTGGACAAACCGAATTTTCGGGTTGTCACAGGAAGACAGACAGCTCTGGAAACTGTTATGGCGTGAACTCAGCGTTCTCGCCATAATAGTCGGTGAAAATCCTCTGTATGGTGTTCACCAGCTCAGCCTGGTACTGCATTGCTATCTCCTGCCTCTGAGCCACTGCTGTTATGTGCCTCCGCTGCCTCTGTGCCTCGGTGTCCTATTTCTGATGCAGAAGGGTGAGGGATGCCATGATGTCCGTCAATAGACCCTGTGCAGCTGGGCCAGCCTTTGGCGCCTGAGAGGGCTTTGGCTCTGCTGTAGGAGATGGTGCTGTAGGTGGCCCATAACCTTCACCTCTAATATGTGACTCTACCCCATCCCACATAGTGAAGCGCGAGATGGTCAAGTGGTCAATGACTGTCATGGGAGGAGAGGCTATCTCTTCTAGCCCCCACTAAATGCCTGCTTACGTGCACAACCGGGTGATCAACGATGGATGAGGGAGTCCTGCAGCGATGTTGCTCTTGATTGCCTTCACAATCGAGTCGTGAATAAGCACAACAATATCCACATTAAGACCCGTGACAATGGCGAATAGCAGAATCGCCCTATCCTTTGTCACGTCGCTCAGATGCCGGGTCGGGATCATGTTTGCACATATGAAGCTGAACCACGCCTTCCCGTAGCGACTAAGTACGGAAGCTAGGAAACTGGTCTTTTCCCCCATGTAATCATTTTTCTTCCACGCAATCCTGGGCTTGCAAAGCCGCCTAATGATATCCTCGAGATCATAGATGCAGAGCCCCGGCTCTAGATAGCCTCTGCCCTGATAATTGGGTGCCACAAACAGTTCATGGACAATAGCAGGACCCTCAGGGTTGACGTTGGCATAAAACTCTCGAACCACTGGTACTATGGCCGACGCAGGCAGTTTTGTGAAGTTGATCCAATGGCATTCTTGTATTATGGTGGTTAGCTCACCATCCTTCTTGTCGGGCCTCAACCCCCGCTCAGGAATCAGATTTCGCACGTCGAATGAACTTTTGTACCTTTTCCAGGCCGCCTCATTGATAAACTTGGAGGTGTCCCAAGCCGTTGGTGGTGGCGCGGCGGACGAAGAACCTCTAACACTGAGTCGTTGCCTCTTTGGTGCCATGTAAGAAATCTCAGTTGTTGGTGAGGTTCAAAAATAGTCTCTAAACAATGCTACACTCTGGAGAAACAACCCTTATATCAATGCACAACAATTCCCCACTGAAATCCCAATGATATTAAACCTAAACAGTCCAACTATTCTCTCGAGCAATTTATCGAACACGTTGTGAGCTCTTTTGAAACTGAAATTGGACAGCCTTTGTTTGCTAGTGCATCTAACCAGATTTACTCTAGTGGAAATCACATAAACAAATGACAACAAATACCTCAATGAAACCAACAAAAATGTCTGCTTGAATGAAATCCAACAAAAATACCTTGACTTGGAAACCCTAGTTTGATTCTGCCCTTTGTTCTTTGCATGCACTGGCTTGGGTTCTGGTGTGAAATGATGGGGAGTGTGGATCAGAATACGGTTGGAATGATTGTACAGCTGCTAGTAGATGAGGGCTATTTTATGCTCTACTGCTGCAGAGAGACGTCGAGAGGATTTGGGAGAAATAGAGAGGCATAGCCGAACTGCTTGCTAAAAACTACATTTAAAAATCAAATTCTCGCTACCGGCGCCGCGACGCGAGATTGCCTTTATTAATTGGCGCCACGGCGCGAGTTAGCAGGAGCATGGCTTAGTTTTGGCGCCGCAGCGCTAGATGCCTAGTGTTGGCTGGCGCTGCGACGCGAAGGAGAGAAGTTTGGCATTTAACACTGGCGCTGCAGCGTGAATATTGGCGCTGTGGCGTGATGCCGGTGCTGCGGCGTGGATTACAATACATTGGTTGGCGCCGCGGCGCGAATGCCATTTTCTACAAATTTTCTGTTTGTTATCTGCACATGCCAAGACCAGGATAACAGAAAACACTACGAAGCAAATATGTATTATTACAAACAATATAATAACTAACTACAGAGTAAACTAGTTATAGGTAAAGGAAAACAGATAAAATTTATACCGAGATGGGGGTGCCTCCCCACCAAGAGCTTGTTTTAAAGTCGTCGGCTTGACTAAACCGCCGCCGTTCAATCCGGCTCATAAGCGAAAATGACCTTCTCATGCCGCCTATTCGTCAGTTCCTTTGAATTTTTAGCAGACATTGATGATGGATCATCCTCGTTTTCCTCACCCATCCAGTCATCTATCGCCACAAAGAATCTTTCACCGCTGGAATTATCCACTAATTCGCCTATTTCATTAAATTGGAAGCGTTCTTTGTGCTCTGTTGGGCCCTCTATGGTTTCCACAGTCGTGAGCGTGGTTTCTAACTGTTGATTACCCTTGTCAGTATCCCCACTATAGATCCTCTCCTCTTCTAGTTCAACCTCCGTCGGTTGGTCAGTTTGCACAATGACATTGCCCTCAACACTTTGGTGAGACTCGTCGCATTCTCCTCGTGTATCCACTGTGCCCTGCTCTACTTCTTCATCGTCGAGATCAATTATGACCGGTAGCTTGCAATGTGGTGGATTTGTGATGACATTGATGATTTCCCCCAATTGACTTTCGAGGCTTTGCACTGCGGCTTCTTGGCTTGCGATCCAAACCTCATTTCTCTCAATAAAGTTGGTGAGAAGCTCTTCAAGCCTGCTTTCTTCCTCTTGTAATGAGTACTCTGAAAAGCTGTCATTGGGTCGAGACGTCAATTCATATTGCGGCGGAGACTGATAGTCAAACAGAGAGGCATGATTCGGATGATAATGCTCTTGACTGTAGTCCCATGAACTTGGATAACCCTGGCAGTTTGGATGGTAGGGAATCGGTTCAAAGTCAGCTTGTTCCTGATAGTAGGCATTCTGAATGGACTGACACTCAAGATTGTCAGAAATCCTCAAGGCATTAGCAATTTGAAATTGCAATTTCTCGAGTCCTTCTTCAGAGCTTAGTTGTGTTGTTCCCTCATAAGGCCATTGATAACATTGATCGTCCATAATCTGTAAACTTAAAAACAAAAAGAAAGGAAGATCAAACAAATAAAATAAATAAATATATACAAGTTTAAAGTAAGACTAAATTGATTTAAATCAATATTGGACAATATTAGAATTATAGTTCCCCTGCAACGGCGCCAAAAACTTGTTGGTTAGAAAATCGATCACTAAACACGTGCAAGTATACGTTGTCTAACAAGTAATACAGTGATAAGAAGTGTGCCGTACCCACGAGGAACTATGACTAATATTTACCAAATACCGACTAGGCATCGCTAAAGTCTTATTCGAACAGCAATAAATGGAAGTGTGATTAATCTAGTTAACTAATTAGCAAAGTAAGAAAATGGATAACGAAAGGTAATCTAAGGAATTACAAGCTAAGGTCACAACTTCACCCCACACAGGTATTCTGTCGAACACCTGGCGTGCTATGTTTCATCAAACTAACTACCCTTCTCTCTTTGGTCTTAATGGTCACGATGATTTGTCGACCGAGAACACACAGGTGCCTATGCACCTCTGTCGAGGTATGCACAAACATATCCTCTCTAGATCCACCCAAAAGGGAATAGAACATAAAAGAACGTCCAAGCTAGATAAAATCCTACACATGTCTATGCGAATTAATCATAACAAGGATTTAAGCATAAATTCTCAATAAGGTTGCACGTGGTGCACAGAGATATGTCTATTCTACGCACAACTTATGCAGTCAAGACCCACAATCACATGCTAATATATTTAGGTGTAAATCTACAATCTTTCTGTCGATATCATGCAGATTACCAAAATCATCACTAATATCTTATCGAGAATCATAAAGCCCAAATATATTAAACCAAATCATATGGTGCCAACCAAAGAGATAAGACAATCACTTTAAATAACAAAGGGTTCCATTATAACCTTAGAGCAAATATTCAGTTCATGATTATTAAACCAAATACAAGTAGCAGTAAAGATGACATTTATAGATTACAAAATAAGAGAAAACAAATGGATAAGAGGAAACTCTGTCAAAGCCCTTCCATCTCCACGCATTCCGCTCAAATCTAGCTTTCCAATCCGTGTCGCTCATCGCTCTTGTCGCTCCAAGGATATGCTAGACTTCTCCCTAATCTACCTAATCTATATTTACAGAGAATCTAAGAGAAAGAGATTACAGAAGAAAAAATCCTAAGCTAAGTTATTCTATATATGATATAGTGTTCTCCTCTATCTGAGATGATGAGAGATGATCCCCCTTTGAATGCAGGGTCTGGCCTCTATTATATCTACGCCTTCCTCCTTTTGCTAGGTCAAAAATAAGCCCTCTTTGCCTGGACACCGGAGCTTGCGCTATGGCGCGAGCAATAGCTCTATGGATGGCGCTGCGGCGCCACATTAGAATGAAAAACACGGAGCTCGCGTTGCAGCGAGAGTCAAAGAAGGGTCAGTGGCGCTGCAGCGCCATGCTGACGTCAGGCTGAACTAGGGGGCGGCGCCGCGGTGCGAGAAATAGACTGGGCATTGGCGCTGCGGCGCCAGTGTATAGAAATTGGCCATTTTATCCCTGAAATCTATAAAACACCTGATAAGCCCTGCATTGCATCGATTAAGCATAATAACACTATAATCATATAAAACCATATAAAATCTACGAGAATAGATAACTATTTATGTCATAAAGTATCCGATTCGCTGGTATAAATTCTACTCATCAATGGTCAAGCATGAACATGAACATGAACAGATTAACTGAACCAAATGGTAATGAAGGTGATCAGCCTTTCATACCTGATGAACATTTATAATATGCACAACGTGCGAGTCAATAATCAATATAGACGTGAATAATCAACAACAATTATTCACTAACATGCTTTGAACATACATCTCAAGTTGAGTTAGGAAACTTACTTGTATCGTTGATTACCGCTAAGCAATCTAATTTATTCTCTTATGAAAGCCCTATCAATTATAAGATTGATCTTTCAATTAGTATAACATACCTGGTAGCTCTTAATACTATTTATTTATCCATAAATTATCTTATCTAACACTAAATCACAAAAATTAAATATTAGATAACAACTTACAACATTATTATTATCAATCTTTGATAAGTTATTAATCACTATATCATATCCATTATAATTTAACACTCGCTTTTTCATTTCATAAGTTATTCTTTAACATCTAATAAGTCAAATACTAATCCAACAACCTGGATTCTAAATCTAGCAACCAAATTGCCAATCCAGCAGACTAAATTCCAAATCCAGCAACCTGGATTCAACATATTTCCAATCCAGCAAGTCAAACTGCAATCCAGCAAACTGGATTACAAATCCAGCAATTAGATTACAATCCATCAAGTTGGATTCAACATATATTCAATTTAGTAAACTTCTTTTCAATCCGGCAAGCTGGATTCATTAGATTTTTCAATCCAGCAAGTTGGATTCCATATCCTTTTCACGAAAATACCAAATCAAATTATTATTTTTCTATCTTTTGTCCAAACATATATATATATATTTTATACACAAAAAGTATTTTTCCAAAAATTTTCAATTCTCTTTGGTATTTTTCAAAAATTATTTTTAATGCGTAGCTTAAGAAATTAGCCCTATCATGCTCAACTCCAGAAATTCTCATCTCTTGACACAGTCTTATACGTGTTAACGTGACGCTCTAGTTTAAATTTCATGGCCATCGGAGTTATAGAACTCCGGTTATAGTCATTTTTGTCAGAAAATCACAAAAATTGATATGGTCATAACTTGATCATTTTAAGTCAGAATGAGCTCATTTTTGGGCAGTAGGTACTTTATACCATATATTTTCATGTCCCAAAAGGCCAGAAGTTTTCTCACAACTTAAGTGGCCGAAAATGCCCTTTTAAATTTTTGGGCAGTAGCTTTTTGTCATTTTGCAGTTTTGGAGTCCTTTGCTAAAACTTAAATAAAATGAGATCTATAACTCCAATCAACGATCCGTCAAATTTGTTGGATTCATATCTTTCCGATATACAATTTTCATCTATCACAATCCATATTTGGACATGTTAAGCTCCCAAAAATTAGCCCGGATGTGGCTGGTCAAAATAGTGGTTCTAACAGTTTTCTTAACTTTGAGTAGTTTGGGATAAATTCCATAACTTACTCATTTTTCAACCTAATTGAGTGATTCCAAAGGGGTTTTATCCTTAATACATAAATCTAGCATCCGAAGAAAATAAATCACGAATATCCATCATAGATTTCAAAAATCAAAAGCTAGATCACACTTTCAAGTTTAAGCTTTCCGGAAAATTCTATTTTCTTACCTTTTTTCCAAATCTTTCCATATAAACTCATGTAAATCCAAAAATCAAACCAATAAAATTCTAGATCTAACATTTATTCATGGATCTAGCCACATAAAACTTAAACTCCAAAGATCCATCATAAAAATACAAATAGCATATAAATTAAAGTTTTAGAAATTAAGTATAGATTTTACCTTTTCTCAAAATCTTTCTTCTCCTCCTTCTTCTTCCATGGAGTATCTCTTCTCTCTCATCTTTTTTCACTCATGGGCTGCCGCCCCCTTCTCCTCCTCCATGGCTGTTCTTCTTCACTTTCTCTCTCTCTTCCTTTTCTTTTCTCGTTTCTTTCTTTCTCTTTCACCTTTTCTTTTTATCTTCTCTTTCCTTCTTATCTTCCAAATCCTTATTTTATTTAATTGTTAATTTACTTAACAAATGACTAGATAGCCCCTCCTTAAGTGGGTCACAAATTGGGTCACTTATTAATTAAATTCTATTGGGCTTGTACTTTTATTATTTTGCTTACTAACAAAATAAATTTGGACTTCCACCCAAAATTTGATTGGGCTATTATAATACTTGTCATATACATATTATATTGGACTAGATTAAATAATTTAATCACCCTTAAATAATTTAGTCACAAATCCATTACTTAAATAAATAACTGGGCTACAAATTTAATACCATCTCCTTAGTCCATTAAATCTTAATTCACTTGAACTCTAAATAAATTATTGGGTTATGACATTATTATTGTGACAAACGAGATTTTGTAATTTAATTTTAATATTTATTCAATTAAATAAATATTTTTGATGATTTAATTATTAGATTAAATAATTAATTGACGCAATTGTGATAGATTAATTTAATTATATATGTTATATTTAATAAATTAATGTGGAAAATTTTATTATTCAAAGTATGTAGTTATGTGAGTTTATTGAATTAAAAAAATATTTAATAAGCCTAATATTATTTTATAATTAATGAGAAAATTAATTATATGACTATGTGAATTAATGAGAAAATATTATATTTTATTCAAATTAAATTAAATAATATATTTGAGTTATTGTATAAATGGGTGTGACATTATTAAACTATGGTATAAAAGATTTATTAAATTAAATGATTTTGAGCCATTTAAGGCTTGCCAAACGAGGCCTTAGTAGAGGTTGTGAGCAGTTAACCATTACTGGGTAACTGACCACCACTCTGCGCTCAGTTTCTTTTTATAAAAATTGTATACGTCTTCTTTATTTTTTTATAAGTCTGGAACAAAGCTATCACAGAGAGAAATTGTAAAGTTGAGAGAATTTGTGAGTGTGTGATTGATCTAGTAACTGAGGAAGGATCATCAAGGCTCTCCTAATCTACACTAATACTCTGGGAAATTCCTTTAACCCAATTTCTATTTTTACGTTGTTTAAGTTTTTAAGAAAATGGCTTTATGTTCTGTAAAATCTCTGTAATGGGGAAAGGAGTAAAAAAAATAAAAAATTATATGTTAATATGTTAAGATAACACATTTTATTATATATATATATATTGTATAAACCATAGCATCAATTTCATAAAATACGTCGTATATTGTTGCTACAAAATTATAGAGTATAAAATATGGCCATATAGCCTTAAGTACCAAATTTGATACGTCTATCATAGGTTATATAATAAATTTATGCTTGTAAAGGATTATGTATATTAAAACGAAGAGACCAAACTTTAAATGAAAGGATTCGGTGTTATAACGAACCCGTAGTGTTGATTTTCATGTTTTGTATTCAAAACTTTCAAAAACACCAAGAACAGTAAATTACATGTGTTGATTATGCAAAATATGTGTTTTGACAAGTTAAAATCATGCTAGAAGGGTTGAATAGTAAGTATATGTGTATTACAATGTTTGGTTATGCTTAATTTCATGTATTGATTTAAGAAATTGGTAGAAATTGGCATGTTCTGCAATTTTCGCGAACTGCAGGTTCTGAGTCTGGTTCGCCGCGCCGCAGCGCCGGCTGCTGGCATAAGAACCGCACCGCAGCGCGAACCACGCCACAATGCTAATAACCTGGCCGCAGCACGGGCCGCGCCGCAGCGCCGAAAGCAAGCACAACAGTGGCGCCGCAGCGCCACTCTCCAGAATGTTCAGAAATAAAAATTTTAAAGTGTTCAAGTACATGAATGTGTTAGTAACCTAATCTAATGAACATAAAAATATGTTAGAAATATAATGAGATGTTAAAATAGTTTCTTAGCATGTCAATAACGCATTTAAGTGTGTATTGAATGATTGAACGCATAGTTAGCTTATTGTTCGTGTAGTGTAATATTATGTAACAATAAGTGTGATAATTGACTAAGTATAGTCATAATCCGAGTTAGAGAAAAGAGTGAACTTATGATGACTAGTTACATTATAATTAACTGGAGTTGTGAAAGGAAATGATATGTAGGATTAATTCAAGGAATGTGTATAATTAACGAGTAATCTACGCATGTAACGACCCTAAAATTCATACAATTTAATTCTCGACTTCGGTCGTTAATAATACATTCAACCTTTAATTTTACATCATTAAACGATAATACAACCATTAAAATTTGCAGAATAATTAAAATTTTCTATTACAAACTATCCTCGTTCCCAAAACCTTCAACCTTTACATCTAAATATCTCAGAATCATTTTAATACTACAATAGTTTACATTCGCAAAACAATATTATAATTACAATATTAATACATTTACCGAAACATTAGACATGGTTTACAAGAATAACAACTTAGCTAGGATATTAAATCTTCATATATCACTTTTGATCCATAACATTCAAGTAGCACATAGCGTTACCTTCAATTCTTGAATCTGCAAAAATGGTTATTTGCAAGAATGAGCTCGACAGCTCAGCAAAATCTAACAATTTTCATGCATCACGTAACACATAATAACATGCTCAACATACAAGAATAATCATAAACAAACATAGCATACATGTTGTAGTTCACATAACAACTATAAAGAATGAGTTCCTTACTCAATCAACATTCATAGTTCAATCATCATAGTCATAGATTGACTTTCACATTTCATACTTTTGACATATATAATACATCATACACTAAAATTTTAAAGCAGATCATCATCAAGTTCACATAGCAAAAAGGAAATGAAAGACTTGCCTTTACCGGCGTTTTACCAACACGCTAATACTTCGCGTCCTTGCACAACCTACACTGTATGTGAGATTGATAATAAATAAAATCAATAAATCTCATGGTCAAATTTATTCTAAGACCTTACTTTGTCTTATTATCCTTTATAATATCTTTATAGACATCTAACTGTGTTTTATATGCAACTCAGTTTTATTTTCATTTTCATCACCACACATGCTAGACTATCTCACTTGTAGTTTAATGTGCGTATATCACACCATTTTATTTTACCAATTTGGTTTCAAAAATGCATATTCAACATATTGTTTACATGTTTAATTTTACTTCATAAATCAAAAATTACCCTTTTCGATTTCTTTCCATTATTATTCTTTTATTATCATCTTTTCATACTTAGATATCCAATATTAGCCATTAGTTAGACACTTTGTATACCAAAGTTTAGAAACACTATTACTTTTAGGCATTTTATCGAGCACGTTATGTGCACACATTAACTTTTCTTTACTCTTGATCTTAAATGGTTAATTATGCATAGAATACGATAACACATATCTATATTCATTACATATGTTATAACATATTTTTAATCTTCAAAATATACTATCACCCAAAATCTTAATTCAAACATAATAATAAAACTCATCTTCACAATTTCTTTAACAAAACGTTGCTTTCGTTTTTCCTTCGTTACATGTCCGTTTTTGTTCCTTCTTATATAGAATTAACCATTACTCAGTGTACTACAACCTCATCTAGGCCTTAAAGTCAGACCCTTATCCATCTATACCAGATTCTGCAATTCATCAACTAGTGTAGAAAATTTCATTTTTTGAACATCCTTACTAAACAATTTATTTCAGACATGATCCGGTCCATAAAATGGCTCAATCTCGCTGGCCTAGCTAGTAAACTTACATATCTACAACTTTACAGTTTTAAGTTTCTTCATATTCAAAACACACGAATTTATATGAATTTTTCAAAGTCAGAAACCGTAACAGTTTTGATTTTCTGGACAGATTATTTTCCCTTCGTACCAGCCTTACTAAAACAGACATTGCAAGAAATCTACAAAGAGTCTTCATGTGATTCCACTTTCAGAATATAGCTTACTTTCATATCTTCGATTTGATATAAGGCTCACTTTCTAACTCATTATACCCAAAGAGATATGAATTTCACAAGATATGTCCACAATTACTCAAAACCTACGAATTTTGTTCTTCAAATTTTCTTTCCATTTCATTCTCTTTCTTGAATCCTCTTGTTTGATTCTTGATAATCCAAGATTAAACCAATACAAACAAGATTAAGCATGATCTATTACCCTAGACCATAAATCTACCCAAAAATCAAAGATTAAATAAGAGTTTAGAAGTTACATTCTTCTAGCTTTTTCTTCTTCTTCTTCTAGCTCATCTCAATTCCTCTATTTCTCTCTATCTCTCTCAATTTCTCAATACAACTTCTATATAACCATTACTGGACCGACGACATCAACCAAACCCATAGCCAGAACCTTCAACATGACTGTGCAAGATGTTGTGCAATCAAAGGATGTGGTGTCAGGTATTATCCCGATCAATGATATTGATGCTTATGTATTATTTGATTCCCTACTTGCTCATTTATATCTGATGAATTTGCTATGAGATTAGGATTGCCTAGTGAAGAATTGAATTTCCCTTTAAACATAGAAATTACGAATAAGGAAGTAGTTCCTATTAGGTTCGTATACAAGAACTGTAGGGTGAATATTAAGGGAAATATTTTAATGGTAGATTTGATTCCGATCAGGCTAGGAGAGTTTGATGTTATTTTGGGAATGGATTGGTTGTTCAATTATGGAGCGATAATTGACTGCCAAAAGAAATGTGTAAACCTTATGACTCCGTTAAAGGTAGCATTCAATGGTAGCAAATCGCCTAGACAAATGAGATGTCTGAAGATTATGCAGGCCAAGAAGTTATTAAGTCAAGGCTGTGTGGGCTATTTAGCTTACATAGTCGATACCTAGAAGAAGGGTGCGAAACTGGAAGAAATATCAATAGTTAGGGAATTTGTGGATGTGTTTCCGGAGGATTTGCCAGGACTTTCGCCTGACAGAGAAATCAAGTTCGTAATCGACTTAGCGCCAGGAACCGCTCTAATATCGAAGGCCCCGTACAGAATAGCTCCGGTGGAGATGAAAGAACTAATGGTACAACTACAGGAGCTATTGGACAAGAAATACATTCAGCCGAGTGTGTCACCGTGGGGAGCACTGGTGTTATTCGTAAAGAAGAAGGATGGGTCAATGCGTCTTTGCATTGATTATAAGGCGTTAAACAAAGTCACTATTAAGAATAAATATCCATTGCCGAGAATAGATGACTTGTTTGATCAATTGAAGGGTGTTAGATATTTCTCGAAAATAGATTTGAGAAGTGGCTATCATCAACTGAAGGTAAGAAAGGAGGATGTACCGAAGATGGCATTCCGAACTCGGTTACGAATTTTTGGTGATGTCTTTTGGTTTGACAAACGCCCCTGCAGCGTTCATGGATTTGATGAACAGGGTGTTTAAACCATTTTTAGATAAGTTTGTGGTGGTGTTTATCGATGATATTCTGGTGTACTCTAAAACTCAAGAAGAACACGTGGAACACTTACGTCTAACGCTGGAGACGCTAAGAAAAGAAAAGTTGTATGCGAAATTCTCTAAATGTGAATTTTGGCTGGAACGTATACAATTTCTTGGGCACGTAATTGACAAGGATGGAATTTCAGTGGATCCATCAAAGGTTGAAGCTGTGATAAATTGAGAACAACCAAGAACTCCATCAGAAGTGAGAAGTTTCTTGGGATTAGCAGGGTATTACAGACGGTTTATCCAGGATTTCTCCAAGATTGCTACTCCATTGACAAATTTGACGAGGAAATCTGTAAAATTTGTTTGGACGGATAAGTGTGAAGGAAGTTTTCAGGAATTGAAAAAGAAGCTAAGTATAGCACCTGTGTTGTCATTACCAGATAATACAGGAAATTTTGTGGTGTAAAGTGATGCCTCACACAAAAGATTAGGATGTGTCCTTATGCAGAATGGGAAAGTTATCACGTATGCATCAAGACAATTGAAAGACTACGAAAAAGGGTATCCGACTCATGATTTAGAGTTGGCGGCAGTTGTGTTTGCTCTGAAGATATGGAGACACTATCTCTATGGAGAGAAATGTGAGATTTACACAGATCATAAAAGTCTGAAGTATATTTTCACAAAAAAGGACCTAAACATGCGTCAAAGAAGATGGATGGAACTGATAAAAGATTATTATTGTGAAATCTTTTATCATCCAGGCAAAGCAAATGTGGTTGCAGATGCCTTGAGTTGGAAAGGCAGGGAAAAGTTGATGTTGTTAACTGATAAGGAGGAGCTTATTATAACAATGTTAAGGTTAGAGTTGGAAATCAAATTTCCAAAAGAATCTGATGAGAAATTGTACCAGATGGAAGCCAGTCAAACTTTGGTGGACAAAGTGAAGAATGCTCAACTGCAGGATGAGGAATGCAGAAAAATAAGAGAAAGTGTGGTCGAGGGAAAAGAAATAAAGTACAAAGTTGATACCGAGGGGATGCTGAGATTTGAAGGACGAATATGGGTTCCAGCAGTACCAGATATTAAAGAAGACATATTGACCGAAGCTCATAACTCGAGATATTCGATTCATCCAGGAAGTACGAAGATGTATCAAAATTTGCGACGACATTTTTGGTGGCCAAATATGAAAAGAGACGTTACAGAATGCGTTGCAAAGTGCTTAACATGTCAGAGAGTCAAGGTCGAACATCAAAGACCAAGTGGGTTACTTCAACCGTTGGAGATACCGAAATGGAAATGGGAGCATATCACAATGGATTTTGTGGTAGGTCTTCCAACAACTCAGAAAGGATACGATGCGATTTGGGTGATAGTGGACAAGTTGACAAAATCTGGACACTTTTTGCCAATAAAGATTAGATTCAATCTTGATCAGCTGGCAAAACTATATGTTAAAGAGATCGTTGCAAGACATGGGGTTCCAGTGTCAATTGTGTCAGACAGAGATTCGAGGTTCACATCAAACTTCTGGAAGAGACTACAAGAATGTATGGGAACGTAGTTGCGAATGAGTACGGCATATCATCCGCAAACAGATGGCCAAAGCGAACGAACGATTCAGACATTGGAAGATATGCTGAGAGCATGCATCATGGATTTCAAAGAAAGTTGGGATGAACAATTACCGTTGGTGGAAATTTCCTACAATAACAGTTACCACGCTAGCATCGGCTTGCTGCCTTACGAAGCGTTATATGGCAGGAAGTGCAGAACTCCACTGTGCTGGGACGAAGTCGGTGAACGTCAACTGTTAGGACCAGAACTAGTACAACAAACTGTTGAGGTTGTCCAACTCATCAGAACAAGATTGATAGCTACTCAAGACAGACAAAAGAAATATGCTGATCAACACAGACAAGATCGTGCATTTGACATAGGAAATTACATATTCCTAAAAGTTTCTCCTTGGAAGGGGAAAATTCGATTTGGTAAAAAGGGGAAACTAAGTCCGAGGTTTATTGGACCCTTTGAAGTGCTGAGGAAAGTTTGAGAGGTAGCTTATGAGGTAGCTCTACCTCCAGAATTACAAAACATTCATAATGTTTTTCACGTGTCGGTGTTACGACCGTATAAATCTGATTACAATCGCATAATTGAGTACGAACCATTGCAATTTGAGAAAGACTTGTCCTATGAAGAGATTCCTATCCAGATAGTCGACAGGAAAGAACAAGTGCTCAGGAATAAAGTGATACCTTCTGTAAAGGTGATATGGAGGAACCACAATGTCGAAGAGGCTACGTGGGAACTCAAAACTAATATGACGAAGAATTACCCTGAGTTATTTGTTTAAATTGTGTCTTCGATTCTGGGGACAGAATCTTTGTAAGAAGGGAATAAAGTTGTACCTCTGTATCCTTGATTTCTAAGGAGACAGGTGACCAAGTCTGGTAGATGAACCATGACTGCAGGACCAGAGCGTGATTAATAGTTCCATGGCCCTTGGTCCAATTAAGCAGTAGAGGATCGTTCTCAGTCAAGGCCTCTTGGCTGGGGTGGTCCTGCAGTTGTCTGACAGACTCCTCCTCTTAATAATCCCCCTTTTCTCACTTATTCAATATATTCATCATTCAGTGTTGCATCTTACGACTTACTTCTTTCTAAGAAATATCATCCTTACCATATTCGCCTTTTAGAATAGCAAGAATCTTCTATAATTGCTCAATAATTAGGTATTAGTATGAATAACTCAGGAATTTAAAAGATTCCAAATCATGCTGAGGGGTCACAAGACCGTGAACTCTATTCTCGGTTTACTAGTGCTTCAACTCAATCCTTCACACTGCAAACCAGAGTATTTATCAATCACAAAGACTGAAAACACCCTCCTTACGTACACTAGGTGGCCAGCCTATTGTACCACTACATTGGACCGCAACGTAGTGTTTTATAATGACTATATGCGTTACGCTCGGAACCATTGTCCCCGAAAACATGTCCCCTTATAGGGTTCACCTCAGCTTTTCAACATCTGAATCCGTACCAAAATAATTTAGTTTGGCATAACTTTTCAATAAACGCTTAAATTTCATGAACATCTTTCAATACTCGTCTAGCTGAATCAAATAGCATAGACCTCTACAACAATTCAGACATCAACCGAAATATACATATACATACATAGATATGAATTCTCATATCATAAAGAAATCTCAAAAAATTTTTTATGACGTCATGATACCGCACTGTATTTACAGTCCGTTGAGGATTCCGTCATTTGGTGATTTTATCATACTACATCATACCATAGTGGGCTGACGATCCTTAGATCACATCCAACACTAGGTAATACTGCATTAATGACTCCATCATTTTTATCATCTTTGCACCAGGTTACATGATGCATTAATGATATAAAATACATTTTGATATATTGCAAATCATTTTTGTCTAGTCGAAACTATTAGCGTAGACATACGAATAACAGTATTGTTGTTAAAACTCATTGGTTCCATCATTTGATCCAATATTTTTCAAGAAAATAGAAATGTAAACATCAGCACGAAGTCAATAAATTTCGAAAGTCTAGCATAGCTAGTAGATTTAGAGTACCTATGCTTCCACCATCAACTCCACTTTCTATAATGATCCATTGCTTAATAGGTCTATCTATTCCTATCATCCTCAATACTCCATTTACACTTATCTATACCCAGTTCGTCAAACTTACCACACGTTATGAGTTCAGGAACTTGCCACAATCATATGAGTTTAAGAACTTATCCTAGTCAGACCATAGGCGTCCATTCGCTGAGGGGTTCAATAACATACCATATAATTATGAGTCACGAACCTAACATAAGAATGAGTTTTAAGAACTCGCACTTAACCTCATAATATTCTCTAACTATACTCTACCTATCTGTTATACACATGAGAAAAGAATCACCTTCTCAACAGGCATATAGCAAATAGCGCGACACAAACATTCCAATAATTATCAATGTGATAAACTGAGTGCAAGCACAAAACCCTCGCCCATACAAAGGTTTGTACAACTCAGCCATCACATGAGTCCTCAATTAAAATCCCACCTAACTCTATCTTACTTATAACTTGCTCTTTGCTCGATACGAATTCCTCGTATCACATTATCTATAACTCCTCATGAGTTATCTCGTACTATTTCATAGTACTCCATCTTCATAGCATTAAGCTATAATTATTCAAACATTATAGACCATCTTTCTTTTATAACTTAAACAAACCATGTTGTGATCTTATTCTATAATCATCTCCCTTAAAATTCTTTTTTTCAACTCGTGATCATTTTGTTTTATGATCCTCTTTCTTTCTCTTTTTCATCATTTACGACATTATTCGTTATCTTGGCTTTTGGAGTCAGGAAACTCCCATTTCTTATCTTTATATCTCTTCAAGATTCTTCCTTGAATCTTCTTGTTTATATAACAATTCTTCCTTTAAGAATTTCTAACTTCATTTACATTGCTCAACATTTCATTTAAGTTCTACACTTTCATCATACGTATCCACTTTCTATACTTGGTACACATTGAGTCTCTACCGGTTTCAATATGGTACGCTGAGTGGTTTCCCACAAACAACCAACAAACTAGGTTTTGAGTTACTAGTTCGTATATACCTCCGCTCTATGAATGAATCGTTTAGCCCAAATACCATACATCAACTACGAAAGAGTACAATTGCACCACTTAGATATAACTCTATATTCTTAACTTCTTTATCATTCTCTTTTTTTACAGACATTGCCTATTTATTATCACCTTACATCCTTATTATTGGAGTTGGCTAACCCCACATTCATATTCCTTATAACTCTGCGAGATTCTTCTTTGAATCATTTCACGCAAGTTTTATCCCTTCTTTATACGTTTCTTACATTACTTCTTATTGTTCAAACTCTAGTTGAGCTTATTCGTTCATTATCTTCACCTCTCTTCTCTAAGGTTATAGCCTAAGGTACTCTTACCTAAGGTTTCTAACCTATCAACTTTGATACCAACTGTAACGACCCCAAAATTCATACAATTTAATCTCGACTTCGGTCGTTAATAATACATTAAACCTTTAATTTTACATCATTAAACGATAATACAACCATTAAAATTTGCGGAATAATTAAAATTTTCTATTACAAACTATCCTCGTTCCCAAAACCTTCAACCTTTACATCTAAATATCTCAGAATCATTTTAATACTACAATAGTTTACATTCGCAAAACAATATTATAATTACAACATTAATACATTTACCGAAACATTAGACATGGTTTACAAGAATAACAACTTAGCTAGGATATTAAATCTTCATATATCACTTTTGATCCATAACATTCAAGTAGCACATAGCGTTACCTTCAATTCTTGAATATGCAAAAATGGTTATTTGCAAGAATGAGCTCGATAGCTCAGCAAAATCTAACAGTTTTCATGCATCACGTAACACATAATAACATGTTCAACATACAAGAATAATCATAAACAAACATAGCATACATGTTGTAGTTCACATAACAACTATAAATATTGAGTTCCTTACTCAATCAACATTCATAGTTCAATCATCATAGTCATAGATTGACTTTCACATTTCATACTTTTGACATATATAATACATCATACACTAAAATTTTAAAGCAGAACATCATCAAGTTCACATAGCAAAAAGGAACTGAAAGACTTGCCTTTACCGGCGTTTTACCAACACGCTAATACTTCGCGTCCTTGCACAACCTACACTGTATGTGAGATTGATAATAAATAAAATCAATAATCAATCTCATGGTCAAATTTATTCTAAGACCTTACCTTGTCTTATTATCCTTTATAATATCTTTATAGACATCTAACTGTGTTTTATATGCAACTCAGTTTTATTTTCATTTTCATCACCACACATGCTAGACTATCTCACTTGTAGTTTAATGTGCGTATATCACACCATTTTATTTTACCAATTTGGTTTCAAAAATGCATATTCAACACATTGTTTACATGTTTAATTTTACTTCATAAATCAAAAATTACCCTTTTCGATTTCTTTCCATTATTATTCTTGTATTATCATCTTTTCATACTTAGATATCCAATATTAGCCATTAGTTAGACACTTTGTATACCAAAGTTTAGAAACACTATTACTTTTAGGCATTTTATCGAGCACGTTATGTGCACACATTAACTTATCTCAACTCTTGATCTTAAATGGTTAATTATGAATAGAATATGATAACACATATCTATATTCATTACATATGTTATAACATATTTTTAATCTTCAAAATATACTATCACCCAAAATCTTAATTCAAACATAATTATAAAACTCATCTTCACAATTTCTTTAACAAAATGTTGCTTTCGTTTTTCCTTCGTTACATGTCCGTTTTTGTTCCTTCTTATATAGAATTAACCCTAACTCAGTGTACTACAACCTCATCTAGGCCTTAAAGTCAGACCCTTATCCATCTATACCAGATTCTGTAATTCATCAACTAGTGTAGAAAATTTCATTTTCTGGACATCCTTACTAAACAATTTATTTCGGACATGATCCGATCCATAAAATGGCTCAATCCAGCGAGTCTAGCTAGTAAACTTCCATATCTACAACTTTGCAGATTTAAGTTTCTTCAGATTCAAAACACACGAATTTATATGAATTTTTCAAAGTCAGAAACCGTAACAGTTTTGATTTTCTGGACATATTATTTTCACTTCATACCAGCCTTACTAAAACAGACATTGCAAGAAATCTACAAAGATTTTTCATGTGATTCCACTTTCAGAATATAGCTTACTTCCATATCTTCGATTTGATATAAGGCTCACTTTCTAACTCATTATACCCAAAGAGATATAAATTTCACAAGATATATCCACAATTACTCAAAACCTACGAATTTTGTTCTTCAAATTTTCTTTCCATTTCATTTTCTTTCTTGAATCCTCTTGTTTGATTCTTGATAATCCAATATTAAACCAATACAAACAAGATTAAGCATGATCTATTACCCTAGACCATAAATCTACCCAAAAATCAAAGATTAAATAAGAGTTTAGAAGTTACATTCTTCTAGCTTTTTCTTCTTCTTCTTCTAGCTCATCTCAATTCCTCTATTTCTCTCTATCTCTCTCAATTTCTCAATACAACTTCTATATAACCATTATCCTACATTATGAAGAACATAAAATTATATTTAAAACAAGGAATTTAGATTATCGCCTTATAGTATGAATTTAAGAGAGAGATGAAGATGATGCTGATGGGGCTTGTTTTGTCTGCTCAAAGCTTTCCCTTCTTCTTCTTTTTCTTCCTCTTCTTCTTCTCCTACAACTCTCTCTAACTCTCTTCTTCTTTCTTTTGTTTGTTTTCTAAAACTAACATACTAACTTGTAGTATATACATATAATATACAATACTAGTAATATATAATATATGTAACTCCTAGTAATTATTAGATATACTAATTACTAGTTAATACATAGGTTACACCAACTTGAACTTGAAAAGCCTAAGACTATGTTTGGCAAATACTCATTATTTTAATTAATCAATAGCTTAACATCAATCAATCTCATCAAATTGTCACATAATTATATTTACTTGTTAATTATAATTTCGTGTAACAATCATCACATAACTCATCAAATTTAATTATCTCAATTAAATTAGAACTATAACATAAAATTATTATATTAATTAAATTAAATACTAAATATTCATTTAATTAATCTACTACACTTAATTACATTACTCTATAATTAAAACAAAATTTATTTATTTACTCAACAAATAATTCAATTAAATATTTATATATATTAAAATTAATATATAACATTCTCTTCACATCAATTCATATATTCTACAATATATGACATACACATACTCACACCCAATATATCTCATAAATAATACTTTTATTTATAAAATTCTCATTTATAAATTCTAAAAATCTGGGATGTCACAATGCACGAGGCAAATTTCCTAAACTTCCTTGTTACCATTATTAAAGTTCATAAATTTCGTCGAGTAAATTCTCATTATTATTAATCAAGTTCAATTTGTTATATTAAAGCTTATTTATCTTTTCAAAGTATGATTCTGTTATACAATAATTGTTCTATTGTATACCTCTTGAGATTGTTATTCAATTTACATATCATTTATTGTTGAGCCTTGTTAGACTAGCGAATCCTTATTGATTCAAGTAGTCCATAGTTGATGAACGTTCTAAATTTCAGAACCCTTATTGATTTATCCAAACTAAACTT
The DNA here is from genome assembly GCA_016801055.1 of Panax notoginseng. Lineage (NCBI taxonomy): Eukaryota > Viridiplantae > Streptophyta > Magnoliopsida > Apiales > Araliaceae > Panax > Panax notoginseng. The sequence goes on from CM029019.1 coordinate 104,057,660, forward strand.
CCTTTGGTGCGGACTCTAATATCAAACTGAGATGAACAACCCTATATAGGAATTACTTATGCGTTAGCGTTAAGATATTGTGCATAGTATGGTACTAAGGGCTGATCCCCCTAAGTACGAGAAGAAGAGTCCATAGTCTTATGACTGTTAAAGGTTTCAAGTATAACCCTTGATACCTAGGACATAGTTCAAGGTCTTATGACCCTCAGAATTCTTTTGATTCTTGTTATTCCTTCTTGATTCAAAAGTTGAGTTTTATTTCAGAAGTCTTTGATTCACTCGCATGTTATTATATTGTTATTTCATTGTTATACTTGTGGGCAATCGTGCTCACTCTTGCGTAATAATAACATTGCAGTTAAGAACGAAAGATCCGACGAGCCTTCTACTAGCAAGGGCAAGGGAGAGATTAACAAGTGATGAAGACTTGTTGTTTTATGTGATGTTGAACTTATGTGTTAAGACTTATATTGATGTTGTGTAAGACTATAAATTATTTATGTTTCCACAGTTAAGATTTACGGTTAGTATGACCTGGGATTGATGTATTTAATTCAGATGATGTAACTCCTTAAGGAGAGGATTGATTTCTATCTATTAATGTTTTCATTTATTATGGGTAGATAGATATATTATATTTGAATAGTGAACACCAAATCATGTGGAAATTTAAGTACCGAATTTGGGGGTGTCATATGTTGCTATTAGAGCTATAGGTTATAAACCTTAGGTGGGGGAACAACCTTAGGTAGTTGCCTTATAGGAAGAACATAGTGATGGAAAACTCTTGTCGAGTTCTAAGAAATGAATTTCTTAATTCATTGAATATAATAAAAGACTTTATGTGCTTATGTGCTAAATTATGTGCTCATTAGTACGACTTAGTAACTAAAATATGATATGTGTTGTCAGGATGTCGGATGTTAGAGGAGCTAGTCGAGCTGGGGAGGAGGAACCCCGAGTACCTACTGAGGAGGAGCCCAGAGATATTCATGTTGTCAGGGAGCAGTTGGTACAGAGAGAGCCATCTTTGTTGATCACTGTTGTAGGTCAGGAGCATGAGCTTGAGACTGATCCAGAGGAGGATCCTGAGGAGGAAGAGGAAGAAGAGGAGTTCCCATCGAACTCCATCGATGCTGAGATGTATGACGAGTTATATGACCGTAACGTAGAGTTAGGTGACACAGTCCAAGATCTGACTGAGCAGACGATTATTCAGTAGATTACCATCGAGCAGAAGAATAGGGAGGTTGTGACTCTTCATACACGTCTGGAAAACGTGGAGTGGGATTTGGTTCACGAGAAGGGTCAAACCGAGGAGAAGTCCGAAGAAATAGAAAAGTTGAAGAAGGAACTGAAAGAGAGCTCAGAAAGGCTGACCATAGCAGAGGAGGGCTGGGTAAGAGAATCATGTCGTGCTGATCTTCCAGAAGAGGATTGTCGTGCAAAGAAGGCTAAGCTTGGGGAGACATACTCTACATTACAAAACACAATGGATGAGGCCCAGGATCGAGTTATGAGATACCCAATTCAGTTTGAAAGACTACCATCATATATGCTAGATCGTAGGATGATGTCCCGCATCATGGAAGAGGAACATATTAAAGCTATTCGGCGCCTTAACAGGCAGTGATAGGATTTGTTTAATTATGTGAAAACTTATCTGGTATTTAGATGTAAATTCCGATGTGTTTATAAATAAAGGAATATTTTAATGTTTTAAATCCTGTAGATTCTTTATCTCGGGATAGTTGATGTAAATAGCAGTGATGCTATCGTTTGATGTTAAAACTTTCGATTTGAATAAATATATTAAGTTGTTTGAGACCATGTGTTAAGTGATTATGTTAGATTGTTGAGTTAAGCCTTAACTATTTCGAGAATTTAATAAAGATCTAATAAGCATATATTTTAACAGAAATATGCCACCGAGAAGAAGACAAAATCATCAACCGGCTCAGGAAGAATCAACGAATAACAACAACAACGCCAATGCTAACCCCGTTCAGCAATTGATGAACTTACTAGCTGGAGCGATGAATAATCAACCTCAAGCTCCATCGAATACGACGTTTAAGGATTTCAAGGCGGTGGGATCACTAGAGTTTAAAGGCTCCATGAACCCGATAGAAGCTCAGACTTGGGTTATGGAGATGGAGAAGGTTTTCGATGTCGCTAGAGTCAGAGAGGACCAGAAGACCGCTTTTGCAACATTCATGCTGAAATCCGAAGCCAGTTATTGGTGGCAAGTAAATAAGGTCCGTGGAGGTAAAGGTGTGATTATGTGGGAAAGGTTCAAGGAGATGTTTTTCGAGATGTATTTCCCGACCAGCTCGCAGAATCAAATGGAGGTTCAGTTTCTGGAGTTGAAGCAGGGGAATATGTCCGTACCTGATTATGCGGCTAGATTCAACGAGTTGGCGAGGTTTGCAACATATCAAGTGCACACGGATGAGAGAAAAATAAGAAGGTTTGAACAAGGATTAAAGCCCTGGTTGTATAGCAAAGTGTCGTTGTTTCAGTTAAAGACATTCACAAGATTACTAGAGAAATCCGTATTCGCTGAAGGTGGAAGCGATGCGCTAACCAAATATAATCAGGATCAGAAGAGGAGGAAGAATGAAAGTGAAGGAAATAACAAGGCTAGTGGAAGTAATGCAGAAGGAGGTAATAATAATCAGAAGAGAAGGTGTTCTGACAACACATCAACCGGAAACCAGCAAGGAGGTCAAAAGAAAAGGATCGAAGCATGCCTGACCTGTGGGAAAGCTCATTTGGGAATGTGTATGAAGGGTAAACGAGTGTGCTATAATTGTGGTCAGGAAGGCCACATAGCACCTAACTGTCCTAACCCAAAGAAGGGTGCCTACTTCACTTGTGGTTCAAAGGATCATTTGGCAAGAGACTGTCCTAAGAAGGGATCTGGAGGGGCAGGATCAGGAGGAAATCGGGGAAATAACGGTGGAAGCGCTCTAACCATCACAGGACTAACCGCAACTAACCGACCGACCACCAGGACATTCAACATGACGGTGCAGGATGCAGTTCAGTCTCGTGATGTGGTGTCAAGTATCATTTTGATCAATAAAGTTAATGCTTATGTATTATTTGATTCGGGTGCTACTTGTTCATTTATATCCGATGACTTTGCTAAGAATTTAGAATTGCCTAAGGATGAGTTAGAATACCCCATGAACATAGAAATTGTGAATAGAGAAATAATCCCTGTTAAGTATGTACATAAGAACTGTAGAGTGGATATTAAGGGTAATATCATGAACATAGATCTTATCCTTATTCGACTTGTAGAATTTGACGTTATTTTGGGTATAGACTGGTTATTCAATTACGGGGCTATAATTGATTGCTAGAAGAAGCGTATTAACCTTATAACTCCGTCAAAAGTTGTGTTTTATGGTAGCAAGTCGCCTAGACAAGCGAGTTGTCTGACGATGATGCAGGCCAAGAAGTTGTTAAGATAAGACTGTGTAGGATATCTCGCTTGTATAGTCGACAATCGTAAAGAAAATTCGAAAGTAGAGGAGATACCGGTAGTGAGGGACTTCGCAAACGTATTTTCGGACGATTTGCCTGGACTTCCGCCAGATAGAGAAGTTGAGTTCGTGATCGATTTGGCACCAGAAACAGCTCTAATATCGAAGGAACCGTACAACTATAAGAATTACTAGACAAGAAGTATATTCAACCAAGCGTATCGTCGTGGGGAGTGCCAGTGTTGTTTGTGAAGAAGAAGGACGGGACGATGCGTCTTTGCATCGATTATAGAGAACTGAATAAGGTCACAATTAAGAATAGATATCCATTACCGAGGATCGACGACCTTTTTGATCAATTGAAGGGAGCAAGATACTTTTTAAAGATAAACTTGAGGAGTGGTTATCATCAACTGAAGGTGAGACCAGAGGATGTACCGAAGACAGCGTTCAGAACACGATATGGTCACTATGAATTTTTAGTAATGTCGTTTGGTCTAACGAATGCTCCTATAACATTTATGGGACTAAATGAATGGTCTGTTCAAGCCATTTTTGAACAAGTTCGTAGTGGTATTTATAGATGATATTTTGGTATATTCAAAAACCAAGGAAGAACATGAAGAGCATTTGAGATTAACGTTGGAAGTGTTGAGAAGGGAGAAGTTGTATGCCAAGTTTTTGAAATACGAATTTTGGGTCGAGTGGGTACAATTTCTTGGGCACGTGATCGATAACAATGGAATTTCGGTAGATTCATCCAAAGTCGAAGCCTTGATTAACTGGGATCAGCCGAGGGCACTATCGGAAGTACGAAGTTTTCTTGGATTGGCAGGATATTACATAAAATTCATTCAAGACTTTTCCAAGATTGCAACTCCATTAACGAATTTGACTCGAAAAGCTGTGAAATTTGTTTGGATGGAGAAGTGTGAGGAAAGCTTTTAAGAATTGAAGAAGAGGCTGAGTACAGCACCTGTGTTGTCTCTTCCGAACGATACAGGAAATTTTATTGTTTATAGTGATGCGTCGCATAAAGGACTTGGCTGTGTGCTAATGCAAAACGGCAGAGTCATTGCGTATGCATCACGGTAATTGAAAGAATATGAGAAGGGGTATCTGACCCACGACTTGGAGTTAGCTGAAGTGGTTTTTGCTTTGAAAATTTGGAGGCACTATCTCTACGGGGAGAAGTGTGAAATATATACAGACCACAAGAGTCTGAAATATATTTTTACACAGAATGACTTGAATATGCGCCAAAGAAGGTGGTTGGAGTTAATTAAGGACTATGACTGTGAGATTTTATACCATCCGGGTAAGGCGAATGTGGTTGCCGACGCCTTAAATAGAAAGGGTCGGGAGAAATTGATGACATTGACCGCTTAGGAGGAGCTAATTTCAGAAATGGAGAAACTGGAGTTGGAAGTGAAGTATCCTATGGAGAATGACGAGAAGCTGTTCCAGATGCAATCTGGTACAACCCTACTGGATAAAGTTAAGGAGGCTCAACTACAGGATAATGAATGCAAAAAGGTGATAAGGAAGATATCCAAAGGAACTGAACCAAGATTCAAGATGGATAAGGAAGGAATACTAAGATTCGAGAACATAATTTGGGTACCACAAGCAACAAAGATTAAGGAAGACATTTTGAGCGAGGCTCATAGCTCACGATATTCGATTCACCCTGGTAGTACCAAAATGTTCCAAGATTTTCGACAACATTTCTAGTGGCCAAATTTGAAACAAGACGTTGCAAAGTGTGTTGCCATGTGTCTGGCATGTCAGAAAGTGAAAGCAGAACATCAGAGACCGAGTGGGTTGCTACTGTAAGGTTTCGTGAAAATCAAAGTAGCAATCAAATTGCAAACATAGCGGAAGCATAATAAAATCAGATTTTAAAATTTTTTCACAAACCAATTACCCGGATAATCCTTTATGCATATTATTAATTAAACGAAGAATAAGAAATTATGAAATCATACCCTTGTAGAAACGAGCTTCCTCAGGTACGAGTTCACTTCCTACTTCTCCGCGATCTCCTTGATTCTCTGGGTAGATTCCTTCCTTTGATCAATGTAAGCCACCCAAGTGTATGGCCTCTAGAGGTGATCCACCAAGGAAGAAGAATTTTCAAGAAGAAGGGTGTATTGGCTCAAACCCTAGTTTTTCCTATCTCTATAGAAAAAGGGGGTGTACTCTCCAACTATTGGAATTACGTATATCTGATATCTGATATAAGACTCCTCTTATAAAGATATCAGGTAACCCTATTTTAATTAAAATAAGGTATTATTCATTTACTTAAACTCTTTTAATTAAATGGGCTCCCTAATCCTGTTAGGAATCAATGAGAGTACTTATATTAAATTAATTCCTAAACTCTTTTAGAAATTAAAATAATAATAATTGTAATAATATTAATAAGACTCCTCTTATTAATTTATATTTAATATTTCTAAAATATTAAATAATAAATATTAAGCTATTTAATTTATTCTATCACCATAGATTAAATTAAATATACTTAACATATTATTACGATTATGCCATTAACTTCTTAAATAATTATTCTTCCTTTTATGGTGTGACCCTTTAGGTTCTCCATATTAAACCGGTTGTGAATAAATCAATTAGAACAATTCTAATCTTATTTAAATAAATAAATTAAACGATTAATTTATTTAAATAAATAATATTTATTCTACAATAGGGATAAGCCTCCCTAGCGATCAACGACTTTCTAAATAATATAGATTTTAACATTAATCATAAAAGAACCTTTGAGTTAATAGTTACCGTACAATTCAATCCTTCCACCATGCAATGTCCCAATTAAATATAAGACATGGAATTACTATCAAGTCTTATTTTATTTAATTATATGTATTTCGATTCCTAAATGCACAACTCCTAATGAATGTAAATTAGAAACTACTTTCTAATTTCATTCCACCTTGGCCAAGAATTTCTGGGTTGCCATTTATCGAATCACATAGGACATTTCTCTTCTTTTACTAGAAGTGGTAGATTCTTTATTGATCATTCATTATCTTCATAAATAACTTATTACACCCAAGCATAGCCTTTGATATACTCTAAGAGTCTTAAGGAATAAGTCAAAGTGTAATTCATTCTATATAAGATACTATGATGATCTCAAGTCTAAGGATCATTTGTACTACTATCACTACAGGAATTCCCATTGACAGACAAGTAAAACTCCATTAGGTATTCCTTAGCGAGTCACGTTCAGTGAACTTATTCTCTAATAAGCACCTACATACTTGCTTTAGTGTCTCCACACAAATGATTATGAGATCAATCATCCTCATCCAATGAGCAAGCAACGTACGTACCAATCTATCCGGATTCACTAATCCCCTTTTTAGTAATCCATTGATTGGGAACATTTTAGTTTTAAGCTATCTAAGAATTTAGATCTCATTAGCATGATCTCATCATGATTCTAAAAGTATTGCTTAAAACTATGGGTTTATCACATATTATTAAAACAGCACCATGTAGATAATAAATGCCTTTAATAAATAATTCTTTTATTAATAAATAAATAAGATTGATTACAAAGTATATGCTTTATCATCATACATGATTGGCTTGTATGCATACTACTTTCAGCTACAACCTTTAGAGATTCCAGAATGGAAATGGAAACATATTAAGATGGACTTCGTGGTTAGCCTTTCGACAACTCAGAAAGGCTATGACGCAGTATGGGTTATCGTTGACCGACTGATGAAATCCGTACACTTCCTTTCGATCAAAATTAGATTCAACTTAGATCAGTTGGCAAGGTTATATGTGAAAGAAATTGTTTTGAGGCACGGAGTTCCGGTGTCAATTGTTTTCGATAGAGATCCGCGCTTTACATCGAACTTCTGGAAACGTCTACAGAAATGCATGGGTACGCAGTTGCGAATGAGTACGACATATCACCCTCAAACAGATGGACAGAGCGAGAGAACGATTCAGACATTAGAAGATATGCTAAGAGCCTGTGTGATGGACTTTAAAGGAAATTGGGACGATCACCTACCGCTTGTAGAGTTCGGCTACAACAACAGTTACCACGCTAGTATTGGCATGCCGCCTTATGAAGCGTTATACGGCAGAAAGTACAAAACTCCGTTTTACTGGGATGAAGTTGGCGAAAGACAATTACTAGGCCCAGAATTAGTACAGCAGACAACAGAAATAGTCAAAGTGATCCGAACAAGACTGGTAGCAGCTCAAGATAGGCAGAAAAAATACGTCGATCCACATCGTAAAAATGTTGAGTTTAAATCGGGTAGTTATATATTCTTGAAGGTCTCGCCCTGGAAGGGAAAGATCAGGTTCGAAAAGAAAGAAAAATTAAGTCCAAGATTCATTGGACCATTTGAAGTACTGCGAAGAATCGAAGAAGTTGCGTATGAGGTAGCCCTACCTCCAGCACTCGAGAATGTCCACAACGTCTTCCACGTTTCTCTATTACGACCCTACAAACCCGATTACAAGCATGTAATTGAATATGAACCCCTACTTTTTGAAAAAGACTTATCTTACGAAGAAATTCCTGTTCAAATTATCGACAGAAAAGAACAAGTTCTCAGAAATAAAGTAATACCTTCAGTTAAGGTAATTTGAAGGAACCACAACGCTGAAGAAGCTACGTGGGAACTCGAAGAGAATATGATGAAGAATTACCCTCATTTATTTACTTAAATTATGTGTAAGCGATTCTGGGGACAGAATCTTTGTAAGGGGGGGAGAGAATGTAACATGTCAAATTTATTGAGTCATGATTCTGGAGACATAATCCTTTTACGGGGGGAAAGATGTGACAAACAAGATTTTGTAATTTAATTTTAATATTTATTGAATTAAATAAATATTTTTGATAATTTAATTATTAGATTAAATAATTTATTGATGCAATTGTGATAGATTAATTTAATTATACGTGTTATATTTATTAAATTAATGTGGAGAATTTTATTATTCAAAGTATGTAATTATGTGAGTTTATTGAGTTAAAAAAATATTTAATAAGTCTAATATTATTTTATAATTAATGAGAAAATTAATTATATGACTATGTGAATTAATGAGAAATTATTATATTTTATTCAAATTAAATTAAATAATATATTTGAGTTATTGTATAAATGGGTGTGACATTATTAAACTATAGTATAAAAGATTTATTAAATTAAATGGTTTTGAGCCATTTAAGGCTTGCCAAACGAGGCCTTAGTGGAGGTTATGAGCAGTTAACCATTACTGGGTAACTGACCACCACTCTGCGCTCAGTTTCTTTTTATAAAAATCGTATACGTCTTCTTTATTTTTTTCTAACTTTGGAACAAAGCTATCACAGAGAGGAATTGTGAAGTTGAGAGAATTTGTGAGTGTGTGATTGATCTAGTAACTGAGAAAGGATCATCAAGGCTCTCCTAATCTACACTAATACTCTGGGTAATTCCTTTAACCCAATTTCTATTTTTACGTTGTTTAAGTTTTTAAGAAAATGGCTTCATGTTCTGTAAAATCTTTGTAATGGGGAAAGGAGTAAAAAAAATAAAAATTATGTGTTAATATGTTAAGTTTAACACGATTTATTATATATATATATATATATATATATATATATATATATATATATATATATTGTATAAACCAGAGCATCAATTTCATAAAATACGTCGTATATTGTTGCTACAAAATTACAGAGTATAAAATATGGCCATATAGCCTTACGTGCCAAATTTGATACGTCTATCATAGGTTATATCATAAATTTATGCTTGTAAAGGATTATGTATATTAAAACGAAGAGACCAAACTTTAAATGAAAGGATTCGGTGTTATAACGAACCCGCAGTGTTGATTTACATGTTTTGTATTCAAAACTTTCAAAAACACCAAGAACAGTAAATTACATGTGTTGATTATGCAAAATATATGTTTTAACATGTTAAAATCATGTTAGAAGGGTTGAATAGTAAGTATATGTGTATTACAATGTCTGGTTATGCTTAATTTCATGTATTGATTTAAGAAATTGGTAGAAATTGGCATGTTCTGCAATTTTCGCGAACTCCAGGTTCTGAGTCTGGTTCGCTGCGCCGCAGCACCGGCTGCAGGCATAAGAACCGCACCGCAGCACCAGTAACCTGGCCGCAGCGCCGAAAGTAAGCACAACAATGGCGCCGTAGCGCCACTCTCCAGAATGTTCAGAAACGAAATTTTTAAAGTGTTCGAGTACATGAATGTGTTAGTAACCTAATCTAATGCTCATAAAAATATGTTAGAAGTATAATGAGATGTTAAAATAGTTTCTTAGCATGTCAATAACACATTTAAGTGTGTATTGAATGATTGAACACATAGTTAGCTTATTGCTCGTGTAGTGTAATATTATGTGACAATAAGTGTGATAATTGACTAAGTATAGTTATAATCCGAGTTAGACAAAAGAATGAACTTTTGATGACTAGTTACATTATAATTAACTGGAGTTATGAATGGAAATGATATGTAGGATTAATTCAAGGAACGTGTATAATTAACGTGTAATCTACGCACGAGGCAAGTTTCCTAACCTTACTTGTTACCATTATTCAAGTTCATAAATTTCGTCGAGTAAATTCTCATTATTATTAATCAAGTTCAATTTGTTATATTAAAGCTTATTTATCTTTTCAAAGTATGATTCTGTTATATAATAATTGTTCTATTGTATACCTCTTGAGATTGTTATTCAATTTAAATATCATTTATTGTTGAACCTTGTTAGACTAGCGAATCCTTATTTATTCAACTAGTCCATAGTTGATGAACGTTCTAAATTTCAGAACGCTTATTGATCTATCCAAATCAAACTTTCTTTGGTGCGGACTCTAATGTCAAACTGAGATGAACAACCCTGTATAGGGATTACTTATGCGTTAGCGTTAAGATATTGTGCACAGTATGGTACTAAGGGCTGATCCCCCTAAGTACGAGAAGAAGAGTCTATAGTCTTATGACTGTTAAAGGTTTTAAGTATAACCCTTGATACCTAGGACATAGTTCAAGGTCTTATGACCCTCAGAATTCTTTTGATTCTTGTTATTCATGTAACAACCCGATATTTTCTACATAAATAAATAAGAAATTTTGCGTATAATTTTTTTTTTATTTAAGGATGAGGATTTGTACAAGATAATGTGTGTGTATTTATATGGTAAATAAAAATATATTTATTACATAAATATTTACAAATAATTTTATTTTAGAATTATTGATTATTATAAAGTACATTCTTATAATAATTAATTTATGGTAGAAATATTTTTATTAATTATTTTCCATGAAAATATAAGTATATATTATTTAAATAATATATGAAATGATTTTTAGAATAATTATAATAATTATTTTATTATATGAATTTTAGTACAGATTATTAAGTTAATTATTTTACCTTAATTATTAAGGTTAAATATGAAGAATAAATCAGATATGGAATCCAAACCCTAATTTTGGATTATTGACAAGGGATGATAATAATAATATAATAATATTATATTTTAATTTTTCGGTGCTATGAATATGTACATCATATGTGTACAATGATAATGATTGTCAATTAAGATACATTATTACAAAACTTTAGTATTATTTTAATAAACCCTAATTCGATAGTCAAATAAGACTGTAAGATTTCAAGTAATTACGTTATGTTAAGAATGTCACGTGTTATGTGGTATATGATTTGTATTGTCAGTTTTAACGCTAATTATGGAAAAATCCTAGTTAGTTATTTATAAACCCTAATTAATTAAGAACCCTAATTTCTAAATTTGGAAACCCTAATTTGAAACTCAATTATGAGTTTGAGATGGTTATGTAATAGTGTTAAATGAATTATGTTACGTATTATAGAATTTAATGTTAATTAGAGAAATCCTAATTAATATTTAGATATTCTAATTTCTAGAAACCCCAAATTCTAAAATAGTAAACCTAATTTCTAGTTTAGTAATCCTAATTTGCTAAAATGAAACCTTAATGGCTAATGGTAATCCTTAATACTAATTAGTGGGTTTTAAACCCTAAGTGTTTAAGTAATGGAATTAGAAAACTAATTATATTTAGTAGATTCTAATCTATATTTTTGGAAACTAATTTTTTTTTATAAACCTTAATTGCTATTTTAGCAATGTTAATGATAATTATATGATATTAAACCCTAATGTTCCTGTATAGCGTAATTAAAAAAAAATTAATCATAATTAGAAAACCCAAATTTTAAAATTTTAGAAACTAAAAGTTATTTAATTTTTATTTAATTTTATTTATTTTTGTGTAAACTTTAATTGGAAATCCTTCATTTTGTGCTAAACCTTAGGGTTAAACCCTAAGGGTTTGACAAGTTCCATTTTGCCATTTAAATGAATTATCAAAAGACTAGTTTGCCCCTTTTGCATTATTTTGGCTAGAATAGGTTTTGACTTAATAGGGAGAGTTGGTGACCAAACTCTAACCACTACCTTGACTTAAAATGGACAGCATTCAGCTCTTGTACCAGTCATTCATGCATCTAGCAAGCTCTATTTATAGATTGAAGGAGAAAGAAATTCATTTGTTAGCCCTTTTTACCCAACTCTCATCCTTGAGCCTCTCTCTCTAAAACCAATGAAAAACTATAGTATATCAGTCATATATTGAAGCCCCACGTTTATCATAACCAAATCAGAAACATAGAATCAAGAATTGCTCATTTAAAGGTATAAACAAACTCTAGAATTTCTGTCCAAAAATCTGTTGATAGATGTTATGTTTAAGTGTTAAAATATGTTGGTTGTAGTCCATTTTGATGATCTGGGTTGCTAAATGTTGGATCCATAACATTTAGAAGCTCGGATTTGTGTTTTTCAAAAATCTGGAAAAATTTTAAAATATTTCTGACAGTCAAATGTCAGATCGTGTAGATCTCTTTCTGTTTATGTTTTTGTATATTTGAAGGTTTGTATTTGTAGTATGTTATGTGGTCTGTGATCTGAAAGTGGAATCATGGCTATTCCATGTCCAGATTCCATTTTATTGTTGGTCAAACCTAGTTGACCGAACTTGACCAAACGATTTCTGGGTAACCCAGAAATCCGTAGGCAGCGTCTGACATGATTTAGTAACGCCCAGATCTTTCATGTTTTTGTTACTTGGATTCTGTTGTTGTAACAAGTTTGTTTTATGTTGTTTAGACTATATTATTAAGCTTATAGATCATCTAAATGATTAGCAGGATTCATGTAGTGTGCGGTCAAACCATGTAAGACAATCACGATTTCCGTTTTCTGGGTAACCCAGAAAACGTATGATCGTGATTTCTGACATGGGTTGACCGGTTAATATATGTCGATTTAGTTGTTAGTATGGTAATTATATGTGATAGATCTCGTGTCCTACATGTTGGCTACACACTGCAGGTTTTAAATCACTAAAAGATTGCACGGATTTCAAGTAGTGGAAGCCCAAAAGTGTATGCTCGAACTGTTCTTCATTTCTGGGTAACCCAGAAATGAAGAACAGCCTCTGACAACACTTTTGGAGGCTCAGATCTTCTTGGTTATAGGTGTTATGATTATTTTTGTTGTTGTTTCATGTATACGTGCACTAGTACTACAAGATCTAGTTCATAGTTAGTCCAGAAACACTTTGTGTGATGAAAGATTCGTGTTCAAACATACCAACTCGGTTACTGACTTGATTTCTGGGTTTTGCTTTAAGAACACATATAGCGACGGTTCTGTCGCTATAAGTGGTCTTTAGCGACAGATATTATTTATTTTTCCGGAAATTAATTATTAAATAGAAAAAAAATAGTTTTTAATTATTAAAAATACAAAATAAATTATTAAAAATTATTTTAAATTTCAAAATTTAGTTTTTAATTATTTTTAATATATTTCATAAATATTTAATATTTTTGGAATATTAAAAGTATTTAATTTATTTAATTATAATATTAAATAAATCATTTAAAAATGATTTTAATGTTGGAAAATTCATTAAAAATTATATTATGATATAAGAAAATATTTTAGGTTATTTTTAAAGACTTTTAATATTTTGTGATAAAATTCATTAATAAATTAATATTAATGGTAATTAATTTATTTACTAAATAAATTAATTAAAATAATTTTATTTTATTAAAAATTATTTTTAAATAATAATAAGGTATTTAAGAATATTTTAAGTTATAAAATATAACTTTTAATATTTAAAGATAAATTTCATTAATTAATTATTATTAATGATATTAAAGTTATTTAATAATTATATTAAATAATTTAGTTTATAAATGATTTTTATATTATAATAATCATTTTAAATGAAAATAAAGTGTTTAAAGATATTTTAAGTTATAAAACATAACTTTTAATATTTAAAGGATAATTTCATTAATAATTTAATATTAATGATTATTAACTTATTATTAAATATATTAAATTTATTTAATAATTATATTAAATAAATAGTTTAAAAATGGTTTTATTAATTTAAAAATCATTTAAAAGGATGTAAATGAATTAAAAATATTTTAAGTTATGAATAATGACTTTTAATATTTTGATAAATAGAACATTAATACCTTAATATTAATGGTAATTATTTAGAAATGATTTTAAATGTTTTAAAAATCATTTAAGGGTAATATTAATACTTTAAAAATATTTTGAGTTATTATAAATAACTTTAATATTTTGGAAATGATTTCATTAATAGTTTAATATTAATTAGATATTAATGATAATAGAATTGATTAGTATTTAAATCATTTAATAATGATTCCGATGTTTGAAAATTTATGATAAATCATAATAAATGTTGTAAAATTATTATAAGTCATTTAAAAATAATATGACTGATACGTACGGATACTGAGTTACAAAAAAGAGTCTCAGACTCGATAATTACCCGATAAAGTTGTCGGTACACCGACATATTTCAGAAATTGATCTGGACTTAGATAATTTATTGAGATATGTGGTTATTTGTGATTCAATGGTTATTAAACATATGTGCCAATGTGATTAGGGTATGTGCTGACTAAAATAAGCAGTGTTATATGTTATAGTATGTTATTCTAATCGAACGAATGATCTGATTAATGGTAGGTCGTGATATAAGCGATAAATCTTAATTGCGAATTATAAGCAGCGCATCAGGCAATTATCTTACATTTGCATTTTCTTTATGCAATGGACATGAGTAAGAATGTTTCTAAACTATATTATTACTGTACAGATTATTAACCTTATATTATATAAGCTCCTTGAATATCAACATGTTAGTATATGGTAACTCAGATATATATATTCTGTTCGTTAATTTCTAGAAATGGTTAAACAAGTGTCCCCACTTGGATAATCATTGTATTTAATCACATGTTGATATACCTTTGTCAATTACCCGTATACATATATGTTGAATTATAGATAATTGTTGACAAGATAAAACCTTTGATTTAGAACCCAGACAGGTATGAACATCCCTACACGGGAAAAATTTTATGCGCTCCGGCGGACAAAGGATGAACGATAATATCGTTCTAGCAATGTAGTATTGATCAATGCAGGACATAACGGGCAGATCACCCCCCGTGCCCGTAAGTTATGACGGTTTGCAGATAAATTTCTGTCTTACCCTATCGAAAATTTAAAATAATGTTCATGGCATGTCACCATACCCCAGATATAGTCTATACGAAATTTCAAAACTTTGAAAGAGAGTTGTTATGTTATTATTATTGGTTCAGAATACTTCACAACTATTGACTTGTTGTAGAAGAATAGTACAAAGAAAACATTTAAATTCTTTCAGATTATATATATATAATTGATATTACTTGCTGGGCACTCAAATGCTCATCCTTGATTAATTTAAATATTTTCAGCTAAGTGTGAACGATCAGAGAGCTCTGCTAAGAACAAGGAAAAGGGAAAGGTAGCTGAATGAATGAATGAACGTTATCTTATGTAATAGTTTAATGTTATTAAGACAAGTATGATATATATTATCTATCATGGTTTGTAATGAATGTTTAAAGGTTACGTACTTGGGATTAGACTCTGATAAATGTAAGTTAAGTTTGATATTTATATTATTGTTATTATTATTAGTATTATTCCGCTCATAGAAATGGTATCGTGATGAATCGAGTCCGGGTTTCAAGTACCTAAGTTCGGGGTCCTCACAAGTTGGTATCAGAGCTTAGGGTTTGAAACCTTAGGTGGGTTAGACTTTAGGCTATAACCTTGGAACAGAGGGAAACGTTAAAAATGCAATTAACTCATATAGAGTTTAAAAAAGGAGATGAATTGAATTAGTTCATCGTCAAACAAAATAAAAGATAACTTATATAAAACTATAAATTATTGTGTGTATATATTGTATGCTAGTCTAGATAATTTTTGTGTATAGCTGTCGGATAGAAAGAATTAGAATACCCTCAAATTGTAAAGAAGAAGTCAACCTCCATAACCAAGCCAATATCAAAGCCAATAGCTGAAATAGAGGTTCACATTGAAAGCTACCTCAATGGGATGGTTATTTTGAAAAGTATAGTACCAGACCCTGAAACGATAGTATAACTGAAAGGTAAAGTATAGTTAAAGAATATGTGGTCAATGTCGAGTTCTTAAACTCATATATTTGTGGTGAGTTCTTAAACTCATAATGTATGGTAAGATGGACGAACTAGGTGTAGTTAGGTGTGAATGGATTACAAAGGATGATGGGACTATATAGAATACTAAGCAACTGATCATTAGTGAATGCGTAAGAAATAAGTAGTACTAGTATTACTTGAATAGGTATGATTCTATGTTATGTTATGTATATTATAGGTATGTTTGTATAAGGTAATGTTTTTCAAATTGGAATAAGTTGTGTCAGCGATTCCCGACTTTTGAAGTCACAAAAGGGATAGCGTATGATTAAAGCAATATGTGCTATGGTATGGCAAGTGATATGAGTATGAATTTATATGGAATTAATGAAATAAGTTGGTATAAAGATAGTAGATATTTATCTGTACACTGGTTACTACAGTAAACCAAATTTTCAAAATATAATATTTTGAGTACATGATAATCAGAATATAGAATTTCGTGTGATATGATTATACGTATACGATAAGGCTTAGAATAAAGAATAAATAATGATAATGCTGTCAAGGAGACGAAAATGAAATACACGGACAAAAGAACCTGTCAACAAAGTTGGAAGACAACCAGACCCGATACAGAATTTTGCGAATATGGACGATCAAGCTATGCAGAACGGAATACCAGTCGCGGGAAGATCAGTCAAATAATCGATAGACGAACGTCAAAGACTTCAAGGCCATCGTACTGCCGGGATTTAGAGGGTCAACTGACCCTGTAGCAACATTTGTAATATCTAAGATAATGAAGGGGCAAAAGATAGTTTTGTCACCTATACGATAAAAGGAAATGAGATAAAAGGAAAGTCTGTGTGTTTAAGTGTGAATCAATGGGGTATAAGGTGGAAGACTGTCCAAGAAGGAGATGGGAAGCAAGGAATGCGAAAACGGAAAAAGGCAGCAGGACATTGGCAACAACGGGACCAACAACAACAAACAAACCAACGAAATCAACCGCAAGCATCTTCAACCTGACCGCTCAAGAAACTGTAACAGCCGGGGATGCAACTCCAGGTATTACTCGAACCAATTTTATTTTTTTATATATTACTTTCTTATATATAGTAAATTAGTTTATAAAGAAATTTTGAGGGAGAAATTTGAGTTCTTTTAGAAATCAAATATTTCTGTTTAAACAGAAAGATAAGCTTTATGTGTATAGTTAAAGATCAGTTCGATCAAAGTTGATCGAGATCTACTTGCAATGATTATGTATGCTATGTGCCGTGTATGTATAAGTTTTAAAACGGTGATTCCGGGGACGGAATCTTTATAAGGGAGGGTGAATGTAACAACCCGATATTTTCTACATAAATAAATAAGAAATTTTGCGTATAAATTTTTTATTTATTTATTTAAGGACGAGGATTTATACAAGATAATGTGTGTGTATTTATATGGTAAATAAAAATATATTTATTACATAAATATTTACAAATAATTTTATTTTAGAATTATTGATTATTATAAAGTACATTCTTATAATAATTAATTTATGGTAGAAATATTTTTATTAATTATTTTCCATGAAAATATAAGTATATATTATTTAAATAATATATAAAATGATTTTTAGAATAATTATAATAATTATTTTATTATATGAATTTTAGTACAGATTATTAAGTTAATTATTTTACCTTAATTATTAAGGTTAAATATGAAGAATAAATCAGATATGGAATCCAAACCCTAATTTTGGATTATTGTCAAGGTATGATAATAATAATATAATAATATTATATTTTGATTTTTCGGTGCTATGAATATGTACATCATATCATTGATTGTCAATTAAGATACAGTATTACAAAACTCTAGTATTATTTTAATAAACCCTAATTCGATAGTCAAATAAGACTGTAAGATTTCAAGTAATTACGTTATGTTAAGAATGTCACGTGTTATGTGGTATATGATTTGTATTGTCAGTTTTAACGCTAATTATGGAAAAACCCTAGTTAGTTATTTATAAACCCTAATTAATTAAGAACCCTAATTTTTAAATTTGGAAACCCTAATTTGAAACTTAATTATGAGTTTGAGATGGTTATGTAATAGTGTTAAATGAATTATGTTACGTATTATAGAATTTAATGTTAATTAGAGAAACCCTAATTAATATTTAGATATTCTAATTTCTAGAAACCCTAAATTCTAAAATAGTAAACCTAATTTCTAGTTTAGTAATCCTAATTTGCTAAAATGAAACCTTAATGGCTAATGGTAATCCTTAATACTAATTAGTGGGTTTTAAACCCTAAGTGTTTAAGTAATGGAATTAGAAAACTAATTATATTTAGTAGATTCTAATCTATATTTTTGGAAACTAAATTTTTTTTATAAACCCTAATTGCTATTTTAGCAATGTTAATGATAATTATATGATATTAAACCCTAATGTTCCTGTATAGCGTAATTAAAAAAAAAGTAATCATAATTAGAAAACCCAAATTTCAAAATTTTAGAAACTAAAAGTTATTTAATTTTTATTTAATTTTATTTATTTTTGTGTAAACTTTAATTGGAAATCCTTCATTTTGTGCTAAACCTTAGGGTTAAACCCTAAGGGTTTGACAAGTTCCATTTTTCCATTTAAATGAATTATCAAAAGACTAGTTTGCCCCTTTTGCATTATTTTGGCTAAAATAGGTTTTGACTTAATAGGGAGAGTTGGTGACCAAACTCTAACCACTACCTTGACTTAAAATGGACAGCATTCAGCTCTTGTACCAGCCATTCATGCATCTAGCAAGCTCTATTTATAGATTGAAGGAGAAAGAAATTTATTTGTTAGCCATTTTTATCCAACTCTCATCCTTGAGCCTCTCTCTCTAAAACCAATGAAAAACTATAGTATATCAGTCATATATTGAAGCCCCACGTTTATCTTAATCAAATCAGAAACATAGAATCAAGAATTGCTCATTTAAAGGTATAAACAAACTCTAGAATTTCTGTCCAAAAATATGTTGATAGATGTTATATTTAAGTGTTAAAATATGTTGGTTGTAGTCCATTTTGACGATCTGGGTTGCTAAATGTTGGATCCATAACATTTAGAAGCTCGGATTTGTGTTTTTCAAAAATCTGAAAAAATTTTAAAATGTTTCTGACAGTCAAATGTCAGATCGTGTAGATCTCTTTCTGTTTAAGTTTTTTGTATATTTGAAGGTTTGTATTTGTAGTATGTTATGTGGTCTGTGATCTGAAAGTGGAATCATGGCTATTCCATGTCCAGATTCCATTTTATTGTTGGTCAAACCTAGTTGACCGAACTTGACCAAACGATTTCTGGGTAACCCAGAAATCCGTAGGCAGCGTCTGACATGATTTAGTAACGCCCAGATCTTTCATGTTTTTGTTACTTGGATTCTGTTGTTGTAACAAGTTTGTTTTATGTTGTTTAGACTATATTATTAAGCTTATAGATCATCTAAATGATTAGCAGGATTCATGTAGTGTGCGGTCAAACCATGTAAGACAATCACGATTTCCGTTTTCTGGGTAACCCAGAAAACGTATGATCATGATTTCTGACATGGGTTGACCGGTTAATATCTGGCGATTTAGTTGTTATTATGGTAATTATATGTGATAGATCTCGTGTCCTACATGTTGGCTACACACTGCAGGTTTTGAATCACTAAAAGATTGCACGGATTTCAAGTTGTGGAAGCCTAAAAGTGTATGCTCGAACTGTTCTTTATTTCTGGGTAACCCAGAAATGAAGAACAGCCTCTGACAACACTTTTGGAGGCTCAGATCTTCTTGGTTATAGGTGTTATGATTATTTTTGTTGTTGTTTTATGTATACGTGCACTAGTACTACAAGATCTAGTTCATAGTTAGTCCAGAAACACTTTGTGTGATGAAAGATTCATGTTCAAACATACCAACTCGGTTACTGACTTGATTTCTGGGTTTTGCTTGAAGAACACCAAGAACACCAATAGCGACGGTTCTGTCGCTATAGGTGGTCTTTAGCGACAGATATTAATTATTTTTCTGGAAATTAATTATTAAATAGAAAAAAAATAGTTTTTAATTATTAAAAATACAAAATAAATTATTAAAAATTATTTTAAATTTCAAAAATTAGTTTTTAATTATTTTAAATATATTTCATAAATATTTAATATTTTTAGAATATTAAAAGTATTTAATTTATTTAATTATAATATTAAATAAATTATTTAAAAATGATTTTAATGTTGGAAAATTCATTAAAAATTATATTATGATATAAGAAAATATTTTAGGTTATTTTTAAAGACTTTTAATATTTTGTGATAAAATTCATTAATAAATTAATATTAATGGTAATTAATTTATTTACTAAATGAATTAAATAAATTAATTAAAAATGATTTTATTTTATTAAAAATTATTTTTAAATAATAATAAGGTATTTAAGAATATTTTAAGTTATAAAATATAACTTTTAATATTTAAAGATAAATTTCATTAATTAATTATTATTAATGATATTAAAGTTATTTAATAATTATATTAAATAATTTAGTTTATAAATGATTTTTATATTATAATAATCATTTTAAATGAAAATAATGTGTTTAAAGATATTTTAAGTTATAAAACATAACTTTTAATAATTAAAGGATAATTTCATTAATAATTTAATATTAATGATTATTAACTTATTATTAAATATATTAAATTTATTTAATAATTATATTAAATAAATAGTTTAAAAATAGTTTTATTAATTTAAAAATCATTTAAAAGGATATATATGAATTAAAAATATTTTAAGTTATGAATAATGACTTTTAATATTTTGATAAATAGAACATTAATACCTTAATATTAATGGTAATTATTTAGAAATGATTTTAAATGTTTTAAAAATCATTTAAGGGTAATATTAATACTTTAAAAATATTTTGAGTTATTATAAATAACTTTAATATTTTGGAAATGATTTTATTAATAGTTTAATATTAATTAGATATTAATGATAATAGAATTGATTAGTATTTAAATCATTTAATAATGATTCTGATGTTTGAAAATTTATGATAAATCATAATAAATGTTGTAAAATTATTATAAGTCATTTAAAAATAATATGACTGATACGTACGGATATTGAGTTACAAAAAAGAGTCTCAGACTCGATAATTACCCGATAAAGTTGTCGGTACACCGACATATTTCAGAAATTGATCTGGACTTAGATAATTTATTGAGATATGTGGTTATTTGTGATTCAGTGGTTATTAAACATATGTGCCAATGTGTTTAGGGTATGTGTTGACTGGAATAAGCAGTGTTATGTGTTATAGTATGTTATTCTAATCGAACGAATGATCTGATTAATGGTAGGTCGTGATATAAGCGATAAATCTTAATTGCGAATTATAAGCAGCGCATCAGGCAATTATCTTACATTTGCATTTTCTTTATGCAATGGACATGAGTAAGAATGTTTCTAAACTATATTATTACTGTACAGATTATTAACCTTATATTATATAAGCTCCTTGAATATGAACATGTTAGTATATGGTAACTCAGATATATATATTCTGTTCGTTAATTTCTAGAAATGGTTAAACAAGTGTCCCCACTTGGATAATCATTGTATTTAATCACATGTTGATATACCTTTGTCAATTACCCGTATACATATATATTGAATTATAGATTATTGTTGACAAGATAAAACCTTTGATTTAGAACCCAGACAGGTATGAACATCCCTACACGGAAAAAATTTTATGCGCTCCGGCGGACAAAGGATGAACGCTAATATCGTTCTAGCAATGTAGTATTGATCAATGCAGGGCATAACGGGCTGATCACCCCCCGTGCCCGTAAGTTATGACGGTTTGCAGATGAATTTCTGTCTTACCCTATCGAAAATTTAAAATAATGTTCATGGCATGTCACCATACCCCAGATATAGTCTATACGAAATTTCAAAACTTTGAAAGAGAGTTGTTATGTTATTATTATTGGTTCAGAATACTTCACAACTATTGACTTGTTGTAGAAGAATAGTACAAAAAAATATTTAAATTCTTTCAGATTATATATATAATTGCTATTACTTGCTGGGCACTCAAATGCTCATCCTTGCTTAATTTAAATGTTTTTCAGCTAAGTGTGAACGATCAGAGAGCTCTGCTAAGAACAAGAAAAAGGGAAAGGTAGCTGAATGAATGAATGAACGTTATCTTATATAATAGTTTAATGTTATTAAGATAAGTATGATATATATTATCTATCATGGTTTGTAATGAATGTTTAAAGGTTACGTACTTGGGATTAGACTCTGATAAATGTAAGTTAAGTTTGATATTTATATTATTGTTATTATTATTAGTATTATTCCGCTCATAGAAATAGTATCGTGATGAACCGAGTTCGGGTTTCAAGTACCTGAGTTCGGGGTCCTCACAATTCATTCTTGATTCAAAAGTTGAGTTTTATTTCAGAAGTCTTTGATTCACTCGCATGTTATTATATTGTTATTTCATTGTTATACTTGTGGGCAATCGTGTTCACTCTTGCGTAATAATAACATTACAGTTAAGAACGAAAGATCCGACGAGCCTTCTACTAGCAAGGGAAAGGGAAAGATTATCAAGTGATGAAGACTTGTTGTTTTATGTGATGTTGAGCTTATGTGTTAAGACTTATATTGATGTTATGTAAGACTATAAATTGTTTATGTTTTCGCAGTTAAGATTTAAGGTTAGTATGGCCTGGGATTGATGTATTTAATTCAGATGATGTAACTCCTTAAGGAGATGATTGATTTCTATCTATTAATGTTTTCATTTATTATGGGTAGATAGATATATGATATTTGAATAGTGAACACCAAATCATATGGAAATTTAAGTACCGGATTTGGGGGTGTCACAATTATAGTCCAATACTTTAATTCTATTTTACCCTAATCATTTAATTAGGGTTTTTATTTCTCACACTAGAAAATAAATTCCTTACTTATGCCTTTTTAATTTCATAACCCAATTAGGCTTGGTTATAAAATTAATTATTTGAGATATATAAAATAAATCTCTTAATGTTAGTATATATATTTTTATACTAATATTCTACCATATTATAACCTCTTAGGTTAATTAATTAACACACGTAATATATATATTAGGTTACATAACTTAATTCTTAATTCACTTTTATATACAAAATAAATGTATTCATATTATATAATGTATATTTATTTAATCACATACATAATTCACATAATCATAATATATTTCACTTCTAACTCCAATTTTGACCTTTTTCTATAAAAGTCAACTGTTGACTTTGACCAAAAAGTCAACCCTTACACATTTTGTGTTAATTGTCCTTTCTGACTAAACTTGACGTTCCAGACGCAACCGAGAAGTCCGTGCTTCAAAATTCTATCTCTAACTCAAATTTTAAATTTTTAATTATTCCCTTCTTATTGGTAATCGTATTAACCAACGACTTTATACTTATTCAAATTCTTATTTACCAGTCAAGGCCAACGGTCAAACTATGTTAATTACTAACATAGTTTTATCTTGATCCTTATATCATTAACTTAATTCATCACTCCTCTTGCTAAAATATATATAGCACCTTACTAAGTATATAGATTTCTATACATATACTCATCTTTGTTTAACCTCATAACATCTCTTCATGTGAAATCTTATCTCCTTAATAAAATTTCCATATGTACTTATATAACATTTCTTAGACTATTCAGTTCACATCGAATTTACAGGTATCGTAATACCTTGTTCTTGATATTCCTTCAAGTACATATTAATTCATTTATAGGGTTTTGAAATTTTGTAACCCATATTTTCTCTATTCTTATTCGAATAGCAAACCATATAGGTTTTACTTGAATTTTTTTAAATAAATCCTCAAATTCTCATCTAGGTATTATTCTTTAACCTTTATTCTAATCATTCAAGATTTTATGAATTTTTGGGTTATCACAACTATTCTGTAAATTGAGTCTTGGATGTATTAATTCAGTAAGTAACGAAGAGAACGTAGTTTGAATGAGTTAATTTGGTGTACAATGGTGATCACTGTGTAAATTTTTTCAAGTATGTTAAAAATGGAGTTTTAGCAAAAATATAGAATTCAAAATACTTAATTTGATTGTAGTTGTTATTAATTGTTTTAATCAGTATACACTACAAAAAAATGGGCTTTCAGCAACGATTTTTCGGGCAACGACTTTATAAGTCGTTGCTAAAAGTATATGTTTATCAACGAAATTTGTCCTTAGTTGCAGATTGTGTCAGGCTTTCACTTTTTGCAACGAAATTCATATGTCGTTGCAAAATTTCGTTGCTAAATTATTGGCAGGGAAAAATTTCGTTAGAAATTCGTTGCAAAATTTTCGACCACTTGATTTCCCGTCATCGTGGGCAACGAAAGGTTTTTTGTTTCTAAAAATGGGGCTTTAATAACGATTTTTCAGGCAACGACTTTATAAGTCGTTGCTAAAAGTGTATGTTTAGCAACGAAACTTGTCCTTCGTTACAGATTGTGTCAGGCTTTCACTTTTTGCAACGAAATTCATAAGTCGTTGCAAAATTTAGAAACAAAATTCATTGTAAAATTTCTAACCACTTGATTTCTCCTCATCCCGGGCAATGAAATTTTTTTTGTTGCTATATTTCGTTGCCTAATATGGACCACATTCATTGGCAATAATTTTTATTTTCGTTGCATATTTTATACAACTTTTTGCAACGACTATTAAAATGTTGCCTTAAATTAAGATAATCCCAATAAGCATGTTTTTGTAAGACCATATTCGGTATTCGGAGAATTGTCAAAAAATATTCGTATTTAGTATTTAAAAATTATGTCCAAATGCGGAACATATTCGTTTCCATTTTTTATTCGAATAAACAAATTATTCAAATATCCGAATTCGAACGTCAATCACCTAATAAACAATTTATTCAATTTATTTATACAAAGTAAAAATAAAAAATATTGACCAATTACTAACAAATCACAACCATTTAAAGTTGTAAAAATACATATGATAAATGGGAGACATATCAAATACATCATCATTCATAATTGATCATAAAAATTAATTAAAAGTTACTAATATAAATTGTACATATAAGCTGTATAAATTGTACTTATAAGTTGTTCCATATTATTTAATTTATTTTATACAGTGAAATGTTTCACTCCGTCCATCTCAAAATAAATGCCCAGTTTTATTTGTTTTAAAGTTATAATTTTTGAAATTAAAATTGAGCACATATAGATATATTTTCTAATTTACAAAAATTAAAGTTTGTAGTTAATTGGATGTAGTTTATAATGATCATATTCGCACACTTATAATTTTCAAAAAAAAATATAATTAATTTCTAAAATAATTTATATGAATTTTTCTCGTAACTCGTTATTTTACATATATACTTTTTAACAAGGGATGAGCAAGGAA
Source organism: Panax notoginseng (assembly GCA_016801055.1). Taxonomy (NCBI): domain Eukaryota; kingdom Viridiplantae; phylum Streptophyta; class Magnoliopsida; order Apiales; family Araliaceae; genus Panax; species Panax notoginseng. Next base: position 104,083,338 of record CM029019.1, read on the forward strand.
TCGAAATCACTCTCGAAATTGCACCAAAAATCGACTAAACTGCACCGATTAAGTCGCGCCAATGGTTCCGGTATAGACCAATTAAGTTGCACCAATGGTGTGCAAGTGGGTTAAATGCAAAGTCGACCACTGAACTTTAGTGGTTTTTGGGTATTGAGTCCTTTTCTTCTAGTCAACGCAAACTGAGCCCCTTTCTATTAGAAAATTTGGACTTTGAACCCCCAGGCATTACATGTGCGTTGACCAGATGACGTGTCACACGTGGTAGATCTGACGTGGGCATTTTATATTTATAATTTTACACGTGGCAGATCTGACATGGGCATTTTGTATTCGTAATTTTACACGTGGCAGATCTAACGTGGCTTCTTTCGAATTTTTTCCAAAAATTTGTCTCTCCACTGGTTCGAACTCACAACCTCAAGTTTAAAATGTAATACCCAAGAATTTTCGCGTATTATAAAATTAATATATTAATGGAAATGAATATTTATTTGAATATGAACAATTTCGTGTTATGAAATGAGACAACTCAATTATATTGAGTAATTGAATAATTGAGAAAATGTAGAGTTTGTGGTAAACTCGTTGAATGCCTTGTGTGGCATAATGCGAAACGAGAAAATTCATTAAGTGAATTAAAACGGGAATTAGGAAGATTAATCGTGTCGATCATGTGATTTCGTATAAGTAATCAATACACTCGTAAACTCGTAATAACACTCATGTAGAGATCAATTCATGTCTTGTAAAACAAGTTAGCGTTGAAAACTGGCACGGGCAGAAACTGTACTAGTCTTGGCACTGTCAGGGCACGGCGCAGCTGCGCCGTCCCAGCAGTACAAACTGGCGTAGCTGCGCCATCAGTCAGTTTGAGTTAGTTACTTTCTACTATAGCACTGAATTGGGGGGCATTAATGTTATATGTGTAACATGGGTGAAACCATATGATAGGAGTATATTACAATAAGGTATGTTATGTCTAACAAAGGAATTATTAAATCATTAATTAGTATTAATTAATTGTGGGAAATGAATTTCTTTGTAATTAATTAATAATATGTGATTATTATTAATTGCAATATACCTATAAATGTAATGAGAATATTATCAATGAATAATGATTATGGAAGTTCATAATTACATTAATCAATTGTTGGATTAATTAATATTGGTATTAATTAATTAAGGAAGTGCATGATTTATTTATTTAACATTAGGAGGTAAGTTATTAATATAATAATAATATTATATTCACCGTTATGTGCATATGAGTGCTAATACAACAATACTATATAGTGTAGTGTGACATTGTGTGACTATATACTAAACTATAATATTTTAAGTGATAATTAATCAAGGAAGGAATAAATTTATTTATGTAACATAAATAAGTAAGATATTATATAATAAGGTTATTATATGATTACATGAGTAGTAGAATTAATTATGGAACTACCCGGACAATAATACCTGACTGCATTATTTTATTGCGTATATTTAATGTACATGGACTATGTGATGTGAGTGTATAATTAATCCCTAAATTTTTAATATGGTAACAATTGTACATTATGATTTCATTGTGGGAATTAAGTAGACAAAAACAAGCCTAGCTAACAAGGTTGCTGAGTTTTTTATTTTGTCCCAAAATGAGTGACACAAGTACATAAACAGTAGCTGAGATTGAAGCACGTATTCTCCACAAGGCTAAGTCCTATATGATCATTGCTAGCTAGGTAGTTGGTATGGAGTGGTTGAGCCATCCTTCATGAACCATTATACCATTCCATTGCTCCATGAATTTAACCTCAGTGCTAAGTCATTGTCCAGTCCATAATTCTTCTATAAATAGTAGACATGTTGCATTAGTTGATGTGCTTGAGTTGTCTGAGATTTTGCTAAGTAAGAGTTAAAGGCATACAAGCATTCTTAGAGCTTAGGAGTGCAAGTAGTAGCAAGTTCCTTCGAATTACAGAGGTATAATTCCATTTCATGCTTTCCAAATTTCTGTTTCTGTTAACAGAGTTCATAAGTGTTGGAATTTAAATTTCTTGAATTCGTAGAATTGCATGCTAGTATGGTTGAATAATGTTCATATGGTTGTTATATGGCCTTACAAACATGTTTGAATTGATAAATAAGTTTTTAGGAGTGATATCATGAATAATTTTTGAGGTTGGGCTAGCTTTCTGCAGAAGTAGACTGCTTCTGCGCCTGAACCAGGCACGGCGCAGCTGCGCCACATTTGTATTGAGGCGCAGCTGCTGAACTCAGTTGAGCAATCTGTTTTTAAATCTGATCATGATTAGCTAGTTGTTTTGACTCAAGCTAACATGTAAGCATGTGTATGATGTATATATGGATATGTTAACCTAATGTGAGCATGTTTAGACTAGATTCGCATGAATAACAAAGGTGTATGATTTAAAATGGATTTATGACTTTAGAAACAAACTTATTGTGTATGTATGCCATGTATATGCGCTAACCTTGCAAGCATGTTAGTGTAACTTAGAAATGCATGATTAAACCTTTAGATTGTGTTTATGTAATTAACAAAGAAACATGAACAACTTGGACTTACTAGTTAGTTTAGAATATGAATATTTTCATGATATCTTGAAGACTAGAACCTGACATTTGCGGTCATATTTAATGACTCTCTTAGACTCGCTCATGTAGCATAAACATGTATATACCATGCTTGTGTAGCACATTTCAAGAAAAGCATGAACAAAGCCTATTTTTCAACTAAAGCGGTGTTAGTTTCACGTATGTGTAATGAATACACACAAGCATGTCTAATATGAGTTTTATAACTATCTTGTATGTTTAGAAAGCAAGCATGCTAGACTTTGTGGTTTCATGACCTTGAATGACCTTAAATTATTGAAATGATTAAACTTAGAACCATGTTATGCAAGAAGGGACCTAGAATGATCTAAGAAGCATGTGAAAGCCTTTAACATGACAAAATATGACTGTGTGTTCAAGCCAAACAGAGACCACAAGGCAGCAGCTGAGTTTTGGCAAGGTCACGGGACAGCGCAGCTGCGCTGGTCCTAGGCTTAGCCATGGCGCAGCTGCGCCAGTCTGGAATCACAGTTAGTGAATTTTGACTTTTGGACAGTAACTTGCATGGTGCTTATGATGCTAAATGTGATCTAAAACCTACTGATGTACATATATATGTGTGATGCTTAGTTGTTAAGTTGGTGTTGTATTGAAATGGAAAGTCCATGAGTAGAGAAAGTCTTAACCTTGAGCATTCTTGATTCGCTTATAACTAAGTATTTAATTCATGATGGCTTATGAACTGATTTTGTACTATATGTGCATACTTGAATCGTGTCGAGCTTGATTAGAGACTGTGTTAGCTAATGAACATTGTATACTTATAATGCGCTATAAATAGGATTCGAAAGTGTTGATTTGTTAAACGTGGATAAACTACGCTTAAGGCAAGTTTCTAAACCTATCTTATTGTGCAAGTATCGTTGCATTCTTGATTTGACGAATACCGTAAGCTTATCTCTTTGAGTACAAGTTATATTGTTTTCTCGTTCAAATGAGCCATTATGCTTAAACCCTTGTGAAAAGCTATTATTCATATTGAAATTGGTATTATCCTTGAATATTGTGAAAGAGTCGATGCCATTAGATTCGGCTAAACTATATGCATGTTTATAAAATTGTCCAAACCAATTGATTGGTGCGGAAATCTTGAAAACTGACTTGGACAACCCTTATGGTAAGGGGATTGTATGTTGTTGGAAACCCCAACACATGAGTATATTATTAATGTGGTGTTATGCATAATGTATAGTATTGTAGATTGATCATCTATAATACTTGATATTTTTGGTTATCAGTTTAATATTGGTAACTCTAGTGGAAATTCAATAGTCTTTAGTGACTGCTCAGTATAAATTGCTTATCCAGTTGGATACATTGTTAGCCGTTGAATTCATATATATATCTGTTGATTTATATTGAATTGTCATATCCCTTATTCATGATGTTATTCTGACACTTTAAACTATCCTAGAAATAACCCTTCGATTTTTCAAACCTTGTGATATTATATCCTACACCCTTGTTGTATATTACTTGCTGGGCAATTTGTGCTCATCCTTGCTTATTTAAAACCGTTCAGTTAAGGAAGAACATGGAGGTGTCTCTGGAGCAAACAAGGGCAAGGGTAAGGGCAAGGCTACCGACTAGCTTGTCCCTTTTTATGTTTAATCTATTATGTTGTTTTAAGACTATTTCCAGACTATGTTTAATCTTATGTAGGATTATGTAATAAGTCTTTATTTGATATTATTATGTAATCTATTAAGCACTGTAGGTTGCGAGACTTGGGAGAATAATTATAATAAATCATTGTATATTATTCTAAAGTAGATTTTCCGTTGTGTATGTGTTATTTTAGTTATTATAGTTTTACCATGAGAACGTGATGAACCGAATTCGAGTAACTAAGTGGATGTCAGAATTTGGGGGCATAAAACCTTGGTCATATGACCACTAGAGCACCACAAGTCAACTTTTATCACCTTGCAAGGATTAATCTTTATATCAAAAGATTTCATTTTTCCAAAATAATTAAAATACTACACAGAACCTATTTGCATAAGATGGATCCAGTCGTATATATACCCATGTTTTTACAAATACTTTTAAAGGCTTTAACTTCGTTTATTTTCTAAAATGATAATCTTTACTTAAAATTTTATTTTTCCTAATTATTTTGTAATATTAATTAAAAATGTAATTACTTGATAATAAAAGTAAGGACATGTTAAAAATTTTATGGTATTTTATAGTAATATAAAAATAAAAGAGCATTTTTAACATTTTTTTTTAAAAAAAATGATGGATAATTTATGATTATGGACTTAAATAAATATTTTTCAAGTAAATATTTTTATAAATAAATAATAACCACAAACAATATTTTTTCAAATTAAATTTTTATCTAGAATAAATTTGAAATGTATTATTATTTTTTTAATTTATAATAATTTAAGATGTGTAAATGAAACACACGACTATCATTACAGAACAAGAGCTTTTTTTATAACAATTCTCCTATTACATTTTATAATGAAAATAATTTATATTCAGCCCAGTCCCCCCATTACCCACGCGGCCACGCCACAATTTTCTTCCTAAAAGTAACCACTAACAAAATACTACTTGAAAACTAGAAACCAAAAAATAAAAATATATAAATAAATAATTAAAAAGAAAAGAAGAAAAACTAAAGAGTAAAGAAATACCTATATATATACCTAACATAACCACCATGTTTATTTTTTAGAATTAAATTATTTGTTTAAATTTAACAGTATTTTAAACTATTTAATTCTTTAAACAAGGATTTTGTGAGGACCCCAAACTCGGATACTTGAAACCCGAACTCGGTTCTTCACGATACCATTTCTATGAGCGGAATAATACTAATAATAATAACAATAATATAAAAGATCAAATTAATTTACATCATTATCAGAGTCTAGCTCCCAAGTACGTAACCTTTAATACATTCATTACAACCCATGATAACTAATATAATATCATTGTCATACTAAAGTTAACTATTACATAAGATAACATTCATTCATTCAGCAACCTTTCCCTTTAACTTGTTCTTAGCAGAGCTCTCTGGTCGTTCACACTTAGCTGAAAACATTTAAATTAAGCAAGGTTGAGCATTTGAGTGCCCAGCAAGCAATAGCAATTATATATATATAAGCTGAAAGGATTTAAATGTTTTCTTTGTACTATTCTTCTACAACAAGTCAATAGTTGTGAAGTATTCTGGACCAATAATAATAACATAGCAACTCTCTTTCAAATTTTTGAAACTACATAATGACTATATCTGAGGTTATAGTGACATGCCATGAACATTGTTTTCATTTTCGAAAAGGTTAAACAGAAATTCATCTGTAAACCGTCATAACTTACGGGCACGGGGGTGATCAGCTCGTTATGCCCTGCATTGATCAATACTACGTGCAAGAACGAGGGTATCGTTCACTCTGTCCGCCTTGGGCGCATAAAAGTTTTTCCCGTGTAGGGATGTTCATACTTTTCTGGGTTCCAAATCAAAAGTTTTATCTTGTTCAACAATAATCTATAATTCAACATATATGTATACAGGTAATTGACAAAGGTATATCAACATGTGATTAAATACAATGATTATCCAAGTGGGGACACTTGTTTAACCATTTCTAGAAATTAACGAACAGAATATATAAGTCCGAATTATTATATACTAACATGTTGATATTCAATGAGCTTATATAATATAAAGTTCATAATCTGTACAATAATAATATAGTTTAGAAACAATCTTACTCACATCCATTGCATAAAAAAAATGCAAAGGTTAGATACTTGCCTGATGCGCTGCTTACAATATGCAACTTAGTTTTATCGCTTATCTCACGACCTATCATTAATAAGATCGTTCGTTCGATTAGAACAATATACTATAACACATAACACTGCTTATTGCAGTCAGCACATATCCTAATCACATTGACATATAAATTTAACAACCATTGAATCACAAATAATCACTTATACAATCAAAATATCTAAGTCCAGATCAATTTCTGAAATATGTCGGTGTACCGATAACTTTATCGGATAATTATCGAGTCTAAGACTCTACACTATAACTCAATATCCGTAAATATCAGTCATATTATTTTTAAACGACTCAATATAATTATAAAACATTTATTATAATTTATCCTAAATTTTCAAACATCGGAATCATATTAAAATGATTTAAATACTAATCAATTCTATTATCATTAATATTTAATTAGTATTAAACTATTAATGAAATCATTTTCAAAATATTAAAGTTATGTATAATAACTCAAAATACTTTTAAAGTATTAATATTACCCTTAAATGATTTTTAAAATATTTAAAATTATTTTTAAATAATTAACATTAATATTAAAGTATTAATGTTCTATTTATCAAAATATTAAAAGTCATTGTTCATAACTTAAAATATTTTTAATTTATTTATATCCATTTTAAATGATTTTTAAATTAATAAAACCATTTTTAAACTATTTATTTAATATAATTATTAAATAAATTTAATGTCAATAATAATAACTTAATCATCATTAATATTAAATTATTAATGAAATTATCCTTTAAATATTAAAAGTTATATTTTATAACTTAAAATATTTTTAAACACTTTATTTTCATTTAATATGATTTTTAATATAATAAAATCATTTTTAATTAATTTACTTAATTCATTTAGTAAATAAATTAATTACCATTAATATTAATTTATTAATAAAATTTATCATAAAATATTAAAAGTCATTAAAAATAACTTAAAATATTTTCTTATATCATAATATAATTTTTAATGATTTTTCTAATATAAAAATCATTTTTTAAATAATTTATTTAATATTATAATTAAATAAATTAAATGCTTTTCATATTTCAAAAATATTAAATATTTATGAAATATAATAAAAATAATTAAAAACTAATTTTCGGAATCGTCGCTATAGGTGTTCTTCATGTTCTTGAGCATTCATAAGGCAGTTTCGTGGGTATCACTTTGACCATTGATTAAACGCTACCAAATTTGTTTTTGGACATGTTGATGGTCCGATAATGTAGTACAAGTACAAGACTACACGACCCAACAGACAACATCATCAAACCATGCATAACTAACGAGATCCGAAGCGTTGAACAAGCTGTCAGAGCTGTTCTTCATGTTCTGGGTTACCCAGAATTGAAGAACAGTTCGACTGCTCATTATTGGGCTTCCATAACTTGTGATCTAGGTGATTTTTTAGCGATTTAAAAGTTGCAGTGTGTAGCCAACATATAATAGAGTAGGTCTATCACATTATATCACAATAACAACAACAGATCAAGTAGATACGATCCGGTCAAACCCCGTCAAAACTCACATTCATAAGCTTTCTGGGTTACCCAGAAAGCGTATGTCGTGATCCTCCAGCCTGGTTTGACCGACCACTGTAATAATCCGGTTTGATGTTTAGGTGTTCTAATATCGGTGTTCTGTAGTTAAACTAACAAACTACAACATGGTTACAAGAACAGAATCAAAACAAGAAACAAGTAACAGATCATGGCTTGACAAAATCTTGTCAGGCACTGATTTTGAGTTTCTGGGTTACCCAGAAACTCTTTGGTCAAGCTCGGTCAACGGTATTTGACCGTTAATAACTAACAATATACACATCAAATGACCTCGATTCTTTTTGAAAATTAAAGACAACATTACTGACTATCAATAACAACTTAAAAACAACACAACCCATAAACAATCAAGGATCTGTGGCCACTGACATTAGTTGTCAGACCACAGAACCAAGTTTTTTCCAGATTTTGCAAAAACTCAAATCCGAGTCTATAGATGTTATGGATCTAACATCTATCAACCCAGATCATCACTAGACACTACTAACAACATATTCTAACACTCAAACATAACATCTAACAACCGAAAAATGGACAGAAATTTAAGTAGGGTTTATACCTTTTCTTTGAAAAATTTTGATCTTAGGCTACTGATTTCTTGTAGCTGTTAGTGGGGCTCGGTTTTGTTACTGATCTAGCACTGAAAATTAGTGGGTTTAGAGAGAGAGACTTAGGTGGAGTGTTTGTGCAAAAATAGCTAGCAAAATGATAATTTTCTCTCTCTTAATCTATTTATACCACTTAGATTCATTGTATCTAACATGCAAGGTGGCAATTAGGATAAGCTTGAATGATATATAGGCATGTGCTATAGTCTAGGGTGATGAATTTGCAATCTAGATTATTAAATAAATTCAAAATGGCTATTTTAGTAAACTAACAAAATAATTTAAGGGTATTTTTGTCCATGGTGCTTGAATCTAGGTTTTAATCACTAGATTTTAATCCTTAAGGTATCCCAAATAATTTCTAGAGTTTGAACAATTAAGACTAAAGTTCAATAAAATTTTAATTATAACTTACTAATTAAAAATTAGGATTTTAATAGAAAATTAGGGTTTTTTAATAATTTAGGGTTTCTAGATCTTTAATTAGGGTTCTAATCATTATAATTTTAATTTACTAATTAGGTTTACCTTAATAAAATATATCATACGCGTTATTATCCACAGTAACACAATTTCTGACTAATCAAAATCTCTAGTTTAGGTTTCCAATTAGGGTTTCTAATTATTAGAAATTCAAATATAACCTAGGGTTTTAAATTTACAATTAGGGTTTCCTAATTATCATAACGTTATGTAACACACAACATAAAATATATAACACATTTAAATAACCGTCTTAAACCCACAATTGATTTCCAAATTAGGGTTTAGCCAAATAATATTAGGGTTTTGAAATAAACACCATAATTGACCAACCATTATCAATACTAATATACTGTACATATTTATACTAATTATTATTCTCGTACCTTGACAATAATCCAAAATTAGGGTTTGGATTTCATATCTGATTTATTCTTCCTACTTAACCTTAATAATTAAGGTAAAATAGTTAACTTAATAATCTGTACTAAAATTCATATAATAAAATAATTATTATATTTATTCTAAAAATCACTCCATATATTATTTAAATAATATATGATTATATTTTCATGGAAAATAATTAATAAAAACATTTCTACCATAAAAGTAATTATTATAAGAATAAACTTATATAATAATCAATAATTCTAAAATAAAATTATTTGTAAATATTTATGTAATAAATATATTTTTATTTACCACATAAATACATAATATCTTGTACAAATCCTCATTCTAAAAAAAAAATTTATACGCAAAATTTCTTATTTATTTATATAGAAAATATCGGGTTGTTACATTCACCCTCCCTTATAAAGATTCCGTCCCCGAAATCACCGTTTTAAAAACCTACACATATACGGTTACATAGCATACACAATCTCTGCAAGTAGATCTCTACCACAATTGATCGAACTGATCTTTAACTATTTCCATAAAGCTTGTCTTTCTGATTAAACGAAAAAATTGGTTTCCAAAAGAACTCAAATTCCTCCTCAAAATTTCTTTAGAAATAAATTACTATTTATATGAAAATCATGCATAAGAAAATAAAAGTTATACGAATCACACCTGGGGTTCCAGTGCCAGCTGCTGCCGTGTCCTGGACCGTCATGTTGAAAATTCTCGCAGTAGATTTTGTTGGCTTGCTTGACGAAGTCGGTCCCGTGATTGCCAAAGTCCCGCTGCCAGTTCCAGTATTAACACTACCTTCCTCCACCCTCCTCTTCGGACAATCCTTCACCCTGTGCTCAGTCGATTCGCACAGAAAACATCCACTATTCATTCTAGGATTGGGGCAGTTGGGAGAGATATGGCCCTCCTGCCCGCACTTATAGCAAACGAATTTTCCTTTCAGACACTCCCCAGAGTGGTTCTTTCCACATGTCTTGCACGGTACCATCTGCTTCTTCGTACCTTCTTGTTTTACCTGCACACTTCCAAAATTGCTCCCCTTCCTCTTGCCATTTACACTCCTGCTCCCAATATTAATTCCTACCTTCCCAGCTCCTTCTACCTTGCCTTTATTCTTTCTATCCTTGTTGTATAGGCTCATGGCCTCACTTCCCTCCTCAGCTATGATCGCCTTCTCCATGAGTGCTGCAAATGTAGGAATCTGCAACACCGCCACCTTGTTGTAGAGCCAGGGTTTCAATCCAAGCTCAAACCTTCTAGCTTTCCTAGCCTCTGTATCGACTTGATGCGGGGCAAACCTAGCTAACTCATTGAATTTGGCGGCATATTCAGACACCGTCATATTCTCCTGCTTCAACTCTAAAAATTTAACCTCCATCCTCGCCTGCATACTTGGTGAAAAATAATTTTCAAAAAACAAAGTTTTAAATCTATCCCATGTGACTACACCTTCTCCTACCCTAGCCTGATTCGCTTCCCACCAAAAATTTGCTTCCCCCTTCATCATGTAAGTGGCAAAAGCAGTTTTCTGCCCCTCATCTACCCTAGCTACCATAAACGCTTTTTCAATTTCCTTAACCCAAATTTGAGCTTCTACAGGGTCAGTTGTACCTTTGAATTCTGGTGGTCCTACAGCCTTAAAGTCTTTGAAGTTCGCTAAGCGATTGCCCGGTTGGTTTCCAGCGACCGGTATTCCCTGTTGCATAGCCTGAGCTAACATGTTCACAAATTGCTGCATCGGATCTGGTTGTTGTTGTCCCTCATCGTTGTTGACAGATTCCTCTGCCCTTTGATTGCGAGTTCGACGTCTTGGCGGCATTATCTGATTTAAAAAAAATCATAATTTAACTTACATTCTAAACCTTATCACATAAGTTTAATATTTTAAACTTATTTCATCATTTCTCAAACATAGATTCATATTCATTTAACGAATATTTTACATAGCACAAAATGCTTTGAACTTCAGCTATCCCTTTATGACCTCAAAAGTCGGGATTTACAGTCTTGACCTAATATAAAAGTTGGAAACATTACATTACACAAACATACTTATCATATGTATTATATTAAACACTCCTTCACAACAGAACCTATACTACCTATTTATTACACCTTTTCCTTGGACAACTTCTCGCCTGATGACCTTCTATCCCACAGATAAAACATGCTCCTGGTTTATAGTCAGGACAATACAGAGTAGTATGTCCTTCATAACCGCAAAGGTAACAAATTCTTTTCCCTTTCTTCTTATCAGATTTTCCTAGGTCATGATCTTCTATCTTTCTTTTCCCCTTCTTGCTCGGAGCTGCACACGGAGAGTTACTTGTAGCTCCTATCTGATCAATTTGGATTTTAAGCTTATCTTGTTCTTCCATTGTTTCAATTAATGCCTGACGCAACTGACTATTCAACAACTTTTCTATCTCCCACAGCTTCTCCAGAGAAGAAACCTTGTTCTTCAGATCATGCACCTCCATTGATGCTTGATCAACTTCAATTTTAGTGTCCGAATCGCTATCTGTCAGCTCCACCATCTCTGGATCTTGTATTACATTTTCTACAACCACCACCTCGTCTGAGTTGTTTTCATCGTGAGCCTCTATTTCAGCTATTGGCTTCGATATCAGCTCGGGTGTATGGGTTTGATCCTTCTTCATGCTATATGCATATAACAAGCCTTTTCCACCAGACATCTACACATAAATTATCCTAATTAGCATATAGTATATACACACAGCACTTAAGAGTTTTATATGAGTTATCTTTCATTTTGTGTGACGATGAATTTATTCAATTCACCTCTTTTTAAACTCTATATGAGTTATTTATATTTTCAACGTTTCCCTCTGTTCTAAGGTTATAGCCTAAGGTCTAACCCACCTATGGTTTTTAACCCTAAGCTCTGATACCAACCTGTGAGGACCCCAAACTCGGATACTTGAAACCCGAACTCGGTTCTTCACGATACCATTTCTATGAGCGGAATAATACTAATAATAATAACAATAATATAAAAGATCAAATTAATTTACATCATTATCAGAGTCTAGCTCCCAAGTACGTAACCTTTAATACATTCATTACAACCCATGATAGCTAATATAATATCATTGTCATACTAAAGTTAACTATTACATAAGATAACATTCATTCATTCAGCAACCTTTCCCTTTAACTTGTTCTTAGCAGAGCTCTCTGGTCGTTCACACTTAGCTGAAAACATTTAAATTAAGCAAGGTTGAGCATTTGAGTGCCCAGCAAGCAATAGCAATTATATATATATAAGCTGAAAGGATTTAAATTTTTTCTTTGTACTATTCTTCTACAACAAGTCAATAGTTGTGAAGTATTCTGGACCAATAATAATAACATAACAACTCTCTTTCAAATTTTTGAAACTACATAATGACTATATCTGAGGTTATAGTGACATGCCATGAACATTGTTTTCATTTTCGAAAAGGTTAAACAGAAATTCATCTGTAAACCGTCATAACTTACGGGCACGGGGGTGATCAGCCCGTTATGCCCTGCATTGATCAATACTACGTGCAAGAACGAGGGTATCGTTCACTCTGTCCGCCTTGGGCGCATAAAAGTTTTTTCCGTGTAGGGATGTTCATACTTTTCTGGGTTCCAAATCAAAAGTTTTATCTTGTTCAACAATAATCTATAATTCAACATATATGTATACAGGTAATTGACAAAGGTATATCAACATGTGATTAAATACAATGATTATCCAAGTGGGGACACTTGTTTAACCATTTCTAGAAATTAACGAACAGAATATATAAGTCCGAATTATTATATACTAACATGTTGATATTCAATGAGCTTATATAATATAAAGTTCATAATCTGTACAATAATAATATAGTTTAGAAACAATCTTACTCACATCCATTGCATAAAGAAAATGCAAAGGTTAGATACTTGCCTGATGCGCTGCTTACAATATGCAACTTAGTTTTATCGCTTATCTCACGACCTATCATTAATAAGATCGTTCGTTCGATTAGAACAATATACTATAACATATAACACTGCTTATTGCAGTCAGCACATATCCTAATCACATTGACATATAAATTTAACAACCATTGAATCACAAATAATCACTTATACAATCAAAATATCTAAGTCCAGATCAATTTCTGAAATATGTCGGTGTACCGATAACTTTATCGGGTAATTATCGAGTCTAAGACTCTACACTATAACTCAATATCCGTAAATATCAGTCATATTATTTTTAAATGACTCAATATAATTTTAAAACATTTATTATAATTTATCCTAAATTTTCAAACATCGGAATCTTATTAAAATGATTTAAATACTAATCAATTCTATTATCATTAATATTTAATTAGTATTAAACTATTAATGAAATCATTTTCAAAATATTAAAGTTATGTATAATAACTCAAAATACTTTTAAAGTATTAATATTACCCTTAAATGATTTTTAAAATATTTAAAATTATTTTTAAATAATTAACATTAATATTAAAGTATTAATGTTCTATTTATCAAAATATTAAAAGTCATTGTTCATAACTTAAAATATTTTTAATTCATTTATATCCATTTTAAATGATTTTTAAATTAATAAAACCATTTTTAAACTATTTATTTAATATAATTATTAAATAAATTTAATGTCAATAATAATAACTTAATCATCATTAATATTAAATTATTAATGAAATTATCCTTTAAATATTAAAAGTTATATTTTATAACTTAAAATATTTTTAAACACTTTATTTTCATTTAATATGATTTTTAATATAATAAAATCATTTTTAATTAATTTACTTAATTCATTTAGTAAATTAATTAATTACCATTAATATTAATTTATTAATAAAATTTATCATAAAATATTAAAAGTCATTAAAAATAACTTAAAATATTTTCTTATATCATAATATAATTTTTAATGATTTTTCTAATATAAAAATCATTTTTTAAATAATTTATTTAATATTATAATTAAATAAATTAAATACTTTTCATATTTCAAAAATATTAAATATTTATGAAATATAATAAAAATAATTAAAAACTAATTTTCAGAATTTTTAATAATTTTTAATAATTTTTAATAATTTATTTTGTATTTTTTATAATTAAAAACTATTTTTTTCTATTTTTTTATTAATTTCCGGAAAATAATAAATAATCTGTCGCTAAAGGTCACCTATAGCGACAGAACCGTCACTATAGGTGTTCTTCATGTTCTTGAGCATTCATAAGGCAGTTTCGTGGGTACCACTTTGACCATTGATTAAACGCTACCAAATCTGTTTTTGGACATGTTGATGGTCCGATAATGTAGTACAAGTACAAGACTACACGACCCAACAGACAACATCATCAAACCATGCATAACTAACGAGATCCGAAGCGTTGAACAAGCTGTCAGAGCTGTTCTTCATGTTCTGGGTTACCCAGAATTGAAGAACAGTTCGACTGCTCATTATTGGGCTTCCATAACTTGTGATCTAGGTGATTTTTTAGCGATTTAAAAGTTGCAGTGTGTAGCCAACATATAATAGAGTAGGTCTATCACATTATATCACAATAACAACAACAGATCAAGTAGATACGATCCGGTCAAACCCCGTCAAAACTCACATTCATAAGCTTTCTGGGTTACCCAGAAAGCGTATGTCGTGATCCTCCAGCCTGGTTTGACCGACCACTGTAATAATCCGGTTTGATGTTTAGGTGTTCTAATATCGGTGTTCTGTAGTTAAACTAACAAACTACAACATGGTTACAAGAACAGAATCAAAACAAGAAACAAGTAACAGATCATGGCTTGACAAAATCTTGTCAGGCACTGATTTTGAGTTTCTGGGTTACCCAGAAACTCTTTGGTCAAGCTCGGTCAACGGTATTTGACCGTTAATAACTAACAATATACACATCAAATGACCTCGATTCTTTTTGAAAATTAAAGACAACATTACAGACTATCAATAACAACTTAAAAACAACACAACCCATAAACAATCAAGGATCTGTGGCCACTGACATTAGTTGTCAGACCACAGAACCAAGTTTTTTCCAGATTTTGCAAAAACTCAAATCCGAGTCTATAGATGTTATGGATCTAACATCTATCAACCCAGATCATCACTAGACACTACTAACAACATATTCTAACACTCAAACATAACATCTAACAACCGAAAAATGGACAGAAATTTAAGTAGGGTTTATACCTTTTCTTTGAAAAATTTTGATCTTAGGCTACTGATTTCTTGTAGCTGTTAGTGGGGCTCGGTTTTGTTACTGATCTAGCACTGAAAATTAGTGGGTTTAGAGAGAGAGACTTAGGTGGAGTGTTTGTGCAAAAATAGCTAGCAAAATGATAATTTTCTCTCTCTTAATCTATTTATACCACTTAGATTCATTGTATCTAACATGCAAGGTGGCAATTAGGATAAGCTTGAATGATATATAGGCATGTGCTATAGTCTAGGGTGATGAATTTGCAATCTAGATTATTAAATAAATTCAAAATGACTATTTTAGTAAACTAACAAAATAATTTAAGGGTATTTTTGTCCATGGTGCTTGAATCTAGGTTTTAATCACTAGATTTTAATCCTTAAGGTATCCCAAATAATTTCTAGAGTTTGAACAATTAAGACTAAAGTTCAATAAAATTTTAATTATAACTTACTAATTAAAAATTAGGATTTTAATAGAAAATTAGGGTTTTTTAATAATTTAGGGTTTCTAGATCTTTAATTAGGGTTCTAATCATTATAATTTTAATTTACTAATTAGGTTTACCTTAATAAAATATATCATACGCGTTATTATCCACAGTAACACAATTTCTGACTAATCAAAATCTCTAGTTTAGGTTTCCAATTAGGGTTTCTAATTATTAGAAATTCAAATATAACCTAGGGTTTTAAATTTACAATTAGGGTTTCCTAATTATCATAACGTTATGTAACACACAACATAAAATATATAACACATTTAAATAACCGTCTTAAACCCACAATTGATTTCCAAATTAGGGTTTAGCCAAATAATATTAGGATTTTGAAATAAACACCATAATTGACCAACCATTATCAATACTAATATACTGTACATATTTATACTAATTATTATTCTCGTACCTTGACAATAATCCAAAATTAGGGTTTGGATTTCATATCTGATTTATTCTTCCTACTTAACCTTAATAATTAAGGTAAAATAGTTAACTTAATAATCTGTACTAAAATTCATATAATAAAATAATTATTATATTTATTCTAAAAATCACTCCATATATTATTTAAATAATATATGATTATATTTTCATAGAAAATAATTAATAAAAACATTTCTACCATAAAAGTAATTATTATAAGAATAAACTTATATAATAATCAATAATTCTAAAATAAAATTATTTGTAAATATTTATGTAATAAATATATTTTTATTTACCACATAAATACATAATTTCTTGTACAAATCCTCATTCTAAAAAAAAAATTTATACGCAAAATTTCTTATTTATTTATATAGAAAATATCGGGTTGTTACGGATTTAGTAAGATTTTAATGTCGAAATAGAATTTTTTTTTCTTCTAATTCATTTGTTGTGCCACTATGATCTTGATGGTGGAAATTGAGATCACCCATCCATCCCCTCATTAAAATTAGGAAAAAGTTGTGAAATGTAGCAAATTATAGTAACAGTATAGTATTTAAATTTTTTTGGGGGAAATAAAATGTTTTGATATAAAGATTAATCCTTGCAAGATATTAACAACTGACCTGTGGTGCTCCAGTGGTCATATAACTAAAGTTTCAAACTTGAGGTCGCTAGTGGAGAGACAAATTTTTGGAAAAAGTTCGAATTAATTTAGAATTAATGAACTATATTTAAAAATTCATTATTTTTTTCTTATTCTATTTATAATTGTAATTAGAGCATTCATTTTAAAATTAAAATTTAGAATTTCAAAAATGATGAAAAGTTATTTGAATTGTAATTTAGATTATTGATTATTGTATTTATTAAAAATAAATAAATTAACATTCATTCATTAATACCATACTTTAAAACATTCAATTTTTTTTACTTATTCTAACTATAGTTGTAATTAAAGTATTCATTTTAAAATTTAATATTTCAAAAATGATAAAAACTTACTCGAATTATAATTTAAAATATTAATCATTATATTTATTAAAATTAATAAAATTAGCATTCATTTATTAATAAACTTTATTTTATAATTCATTATTTTTTTATTCTGATTATAAACTTATAGTTACAATTACACAACTTTTATCTTTTGCTAAAAAGATATCTAGATCTAGACGGAGTTTTTTGACTTATAAGTCATTATTAATTTTTTTTCATGCTTCATGTGCTATATTTTTTATATATTAGATAAATTTTACTACCATCTATATATATATATATATATATATATATATATATATATATATATATATATATATATATATACACACACACACACACACACACACACACACACACACACACACACACACACACACACACACACATATATATATATATATATATATATATATATATATAAGTTGGTCAAACTAAGTTATAAGTAATTTGTTATTATTTAGTGTTTGACAATAACTTAAATTTTAATTTTTTTTGACTAATAAGTCATTATTATATTTTTTCATGCTTTATACTATATTTTTTATGTATTAGATAAATTTTACATACACACACACACACACACACACACACACACATATATATATATATATATATATATATATATATATATATATATATATATATACACACACACACACATACATATTCTTTTCAAAATTTATTGTCAAACTAAATAAATACTAAATAAATCTCAAAATTAAACTAAATATACATAAAGTAACTATGAATATTTATATATATATATATATATATATATATTATAAAATAAGAGAATGATCCTACCATCTATTTATTATGGATCAAAAAGAGTCGTATAGTATCTTAACCATCGATTAGAATTTAGAAACACGAAGGGCTGGATATCCGAATTGGGATAAAACGCAGACCAGTTGGTGAAACACAGCATAACCAATGTTTCGCTTTGATTTCTACTCTACTCATCATCTTTAATCGCAATTTTCTCTAGATCGGCTACAAGTTTTCATATAATCGGCAAGTTTGTTATTTAATCTACCAAATCTAGCGCTGCTACAATTTTCCCCAATTTCTCATGAACCCTAATTTGCAATTTAGTGCAGATCGCCAGCTTAGGGGGCCTGTATACAACATGAGTCCTCGAAGAGAGAGGCGTAGCCCTGACCCTGTGCGAGGCTCCAGCTCGAGAGATGATGTGCTTACTCCCGAGTATGATCATGGTCGGATCCCTAGCCCTCGAACAGAGAGGGTTAGTCCTGATGATTACCGTCGTGAAGCTAGCCCAGATTTAAAGCCTGAGCATCAAGACAGTCCCGGATATAGTGGAGGAGAAAGCCCTATAACTGACAGATACAGGAGGTATGTGTTGGCCTGAAGGTTTTTAAAGTAAGTTTATATAGCTTATCTGAAATTTTATTTTAATCTGTTATCAAATGTTGATTTGAGTTTTGTGGATATGCAATTTTATATTGTACATTTTTAAGTTTGTTACGAGTGTAAAGTGTTTGAAAAAAATACCTGACTGTGCATTGGTTCGTTTATCTAATGTTATAATGTCTAAATTGATCCTCTTGCACTGGGAAATCAACTAATTTAATCGCGTTTGAGGTAATTTTCTTGTCCATAGCTTTTGTAATATAAAATTAGTAGTGTGGTATGTTACAATTGTGCAATAATTTGGAGGTTATTTTGATTGTGATAGGATGAATTAGAAATATGGAATTTAGTTGTTGTTGTGCTTCAAGTTTATAATAGAATAATATTAACTGCCAGTAGCCCAGGCCTTTCATTCGGTTCCCTTGTTTTTGTATGATGTTGACTGTTTTTTATTGATGCATGTTAAAGTGTATAGAGTAAAAACAAGAAATTGGTGGTTACTTTTTTTGTTCCTTATTTTGCAATTAGAAATCTTCTATACTAGTCTCATTGATTCCTACTTTGTAAGCAGCTTCTCACATTAGCATACTGCTTTATGTTAAATCATATTGTTCAGCATAGTGAACAAGGAAAAAGTTGGACCAGCATCTCCAGTAGGCTCTATCACTTTCGGTTCACCACTTGAACATCTTGGGTCAACCTCATTAATGGCTGCGAAATATTATGGGCAGTCTAATTTGCATGCTGTTACACAATCTTGTCCTTCTCCTGGAATCTCTTTCATACACACTGTGCAGGGTGTGCTGCACAAGTCTCACGTATCACAGATGTTAATTCAGTTCATCGACTTGCAAAATCTTCATGCGAAGAGTCGATGGCATTTACCGCCATTAAAGATATACATATGGTAACAACTAAGAGCTAATGATCTGTATAGATTTGGTCTACTTTTTTTTTATGGAAGATTCATTGTCCTCTTTGTATAAATTTTGATTTATCGATGTGAAAATGTTATCCATTTTTGTTTGGGATCAGTTCTCGTTCCAAGAGATTAAAATGGGGTCATGTTATCCCTGAACCCATCTTTTCCTCGTCTTATCTCTGTATACTTGCTTCACATTTGTTGCAGACTGTATTAGCCTTCGCTTGAATTGGCAATCTCCAGCTGACACAAATTGACGAAAGCAATACCACCAAAGAAAAAAAGCCAGAAAAAGGGGTATATGATTCACCGTGTTATTTGTCCACGACTCCATGCAACATTTTAGAATGATGTTGGCTCATCAAGTCATCATCTCAAATTAAACAAACTGTTATGTTCAAATGTCGAATCAGTGTCTTCTGCTTCAAATGGCTCCAGTCCGGTATATTCTTATTGATGCAATAAATTTTTATTGATTAATATGTTCTTTTGGCACTAATCAAATTTGAGGTCTTTATGCTATTCATGCAATAAACTAATCTCCATTGTTAGTATGCATAGGTGGGCAGTGTGAGTTTGATTGCGTTCACACCTTTATATAGATTTCAGTTATTGTTAGGTATCAATAATTTTCATAGTTTTCTGAATTTGAAGGTTAATGTTGAATGTATTAGGATTGATTAGTGTGGATAGTTGGAAAATTGTGCAATAGTCAGCAAGTGAAATGTGTTAAATATAGATAAAATGTCTTCTTAATATATAGATACCAACACCTTTATGATCATAATTTTCCTTCATTTTCTTGGCTTTGCTATTATTTTTAAATATGTGCCGGAAGACTGCTTCTACGACCTGCCTTATAATACTGGGTATCAAATTTCCGTGCTATGTTTACGAAAGACAAGGGACGAAATTATGAAGTGTACTCTCTCTATATATGTAGATATATACTTTGATTGAAGAACTGTGGTAGTTTTAAATGGTTAATTGTCAAGATAATTAATGATTATGTAGTGGATGATTTTATTAAGTTAATAATATTTTAGTTTTTTGTATTTTTGCCATTATTTGCTATGGGGACATTGAGCCAGTCAGGTACACAAAAAGAATATCAAATTTTGATTTGACAACAATATAATTCGTTACCAAAGCATTGAACAAGTTTTAATATAACAACAAATTTTTATACATTTAGCAACAAATTTTCATTGCTAATTGCATTAAAAATATAATATTTGGCAACGAAAAATTAACCTAATAACAGCGGAGAGGATATTGTTGCTAATATTAACATAAAAGGTAACATTTTTTATCGTTGTAAATCATATCAACTTTCGTTGCACATATAAAGAAACGGCAACATATAATGTCGTTGCTAATCGACGACTTTCGTTGCTATTAAAAAATAACCAGCAATAAACATTTTCGTTGCTTATTTAGCATAATGTCATTGCCAAATAATATAATCAGCAACGAAAATCGTTGTTAAGAAGTTTACATTCCGCAATGAAAGCAAGCTTAGGCAACAATTTTCATAATTTACTGCAAAAAAAAATGTCGTTGCAAAATGGTGTCAATTGCAACGAAAATGTATGGTCGTTGCAAAAAAAAAAAGAATTTATTTCATTGCCAATTAGCAGGTTTTTGCAACGAAATAACGTTTTTAGCAACAAAATTTTAATTATTCTGCAACAATACATTTTGTTGCTAAAGGATCGATGTCTCTTTACGAAAGTCAAATTTCGTTGCAAAATATATTACTTTTGGCAACGAAAAAATAATGTTCGTTGCGGAACAATTAACAACGCTCATTACGCAACGAAAGACGCAACGACAGTAAAGTCGTTGCCAAAATCTTTTTGCAACGAAATTTGGCACCTTTAGCAATGAAAATCGGTTGTTGCTGAAGGCCCATTTCTAGAACCATTACTCCATACCCCGACTCGATTCTGCTATGTTCTCACCTCCTGAGAAGAAAAATAGAACAAAAAGAAAAAGGGTGAGCTCAACTAGCCCAGTAAAGAATATTATGACTAAGATAATATACAACAAATTATCATTAGTTTTCAACAGGGAAAAATCTGATAAAATATAATAGACAACAAATTTTAGATCAACAACTGTAGCGGAAACAACAAACCATTAGAAGAGTCAAGTAGAGAATGAGTTCTACTATTTTCTAAGATTTAAAAGTCCATCATCAATATTTTATCCATGTAACAACAATCAATAACCATCTTTAATCAAATATTCATCTTTGCACTACAGGCCAAAGATATTCATTTGTATCACCAGTCGGTCATGTTACTCTCAACACCTGTTCATCTTTGCACTACGGGCCAAAGATATTCACCAGTTCATCATTCATCTTTGCACTATAGGCCAAAGATATTCAGTAATATCATCATTTAGGACTGATGATTATGAAAAATATCTTAAAGAAAACGAATCCAGTGAGACAGAAGGACAAATAGTAGGTGTAAGACCCCAAATTATTAATAAATGAAATTTAATTTCCTCTATTTATTATTCTGAAATAGTAAGAGTTGATTTGATTAATGTGGTTAGTTATGGGTAAAATGCGTAAATATTTTAGTGGTTATAAAATATTCATTGTTGTCGGGGAATATTTGTTTGGTCGTGGAATATTCTTGTTGTCGGGGAATATTCGTACGACGGCGCAGCCTTGTGTGGGCCCCATAACAGAAAACGATTGGATGAAGAAAACGACAAAAATAAGTTGTTTATAAATAACGGCGTAGTTGTTACCGTTAATACTGTTGGAATACCCGGTGGTTAAAACACGGTAATACGCGTAGCACACGGTATTGCACCAATTATTGATTCTTACGTAAGAAGACACTACTCAATAATTGTTACAGTAATTACTGTTCAATATTATATTTTATTGACTCAATAATTGCTGCGTTGATATTTTATATTACTGTTGTTTCAATAATTGTCACTACGCAGTATTTTTCATTATCGGAGCAATAATTCATATTATTTGAATAATATTATTAGATAACATTATTGGCAATGTCTAGAAAGTTCTGTCTAAGGAGAGGTTTGGTCATCTAATTGCGCGCCAGTAAGGAGAAATCCTTATTGGAAAGTCCCCTCTTTCCTGGGAACTGCCTGGTTGCCAGTACTGTGGTTTTGTAATATTATTTGTGTATAATTAATTATTGATTTATATGATGAGGAAAATAGTGATTTTATGTGGATATAGATAGAGAAAAATTTTAATGTGACAATTGTTGAAAATTAATATTTTATCTTTTTCTGATAAAATAATTCATTTAAATATATTATTTTAATAATATATTGATGGTGGTATTTTTACAATGAATGTGGGATATATGAGTATATGAGGAGGAAGAATATTTTTGTGGCATTAAATGATTAACACATGTTTTGTGTGTTGGTGGACATAATTCTTGACCGAAAATTTATTATTGACTGTAAAATTGTCCGTTTGTGAATTTCGGTCAATTTCTGTTTGGAATTTGGAAAAACTTTCTTCTGCAAAGTTGTAGAGAATTGAATTTCCTATAAAAACTCGCGAGATTCGAATTTTCTGATAAAATGGCTATTTATTATGAATTATTGAAGTTCTGAAGTTCCGAAATAATTGATTTTTGGAAGTTTTATTTATTATTTTGAAGAAAAATGTTTTTTGGCATTTAAGTGGGCTAACATGTGATATAAATGGGCTGAGATCAGATGTCTAGAGGTGGGCTAAGGAAAATTTGATAAATATATTATTATTATATTAAATTTTCTGCTTTGGTGTTCTAAGCATTTTCCTATAAATAGGGTGCTTAGGTTAGAATTGAAAATCACACCAGAAACACAAGTTTCTCTCTATTTCTCTCTCTATATCGAGCGTATTCTTGTGAGAATTTGATACTTTGAGTGTTGCTATACGGTGCAAGTTTCCTTCAGCACTATATCTAGTATTTCAGTCAGAAGTACCGTCTTTCCGAGGTAAGGGATAGTAAGGGATGTTATTTCTTCTTAAATGATATTATTTTCTTCAATATCATTATGCCGAAGTATTGATCTGAACTTTTTATCAAATTTAGAACTTTTCGTGTCGGGGTTACTATTCATGAGTTACTATTCACGAGTTACTATTCACGAGTTACTATTCACCGAAAAATGAAATTTCCTTCTTTTCGTCCAAATATCTATTCTGGATACTAGCTTTGATTGTATCCATGTTTTGATCATTCTTGAATTTTACTTCATTATGATAAGGTATTTTTGGACATGGATAAATCGAAATACGAATCCTTAATATTTGTTATTTTGCTTCACTGAATTCGTTTTCTTTAAAATATTTTTCATCATCCTCAGTCTTAAATGATGATATAACTGAATATCTTTGGCCTGTAGTGCAAAGATGAATAATTTCTGATGAATATCTTTGGCCCGTAGTGCAAAGATGAACAGGTGTTGAGGTGAACATGACCAACTGATGAATATCTTTGGCCTGTAGTGCAAAGATGCCTATTTGATTCAAGATATTTATTGATTGATGTTACAGGGATAAAATGTTGATGATGAGCTTTTAAATTTATAGATAATCGTAGATTTCATTCTCTACGTAACTTCTCTATGAATTATTATTTTCCGCTGCGAATATTGAATTAAAACTTGTTGTCTATTGTATTCTATTAAATTTTTCCCTGTTGAAGACTAACGATAATTTGTTGTATATTATCTTAGTCATAATATTCTTTACTGGGCTAGTTGAGCTCACACTTTTTCTTGTTGTTCCATTTTCTTCTCAGGAGGCGAGAATGTAGCAGGTACTAGTCGGGGTATGGAATGAAGGTTCTAAGAAGTTATTTTAGTAGTCCTCACCATTTTTTTTTTGTAAAATATTGTTCCAATAATTGTAATGAGGACTTATTTGAGTGTGGATATTGTCTAGATGACAATATTTATATTTACACTCACAATTTTTATGTTGTATTAATAAAGTTATAGTTGTTTCTGTACCATGTTATTGACGACTCAGAATAGGTGTTGTATACCTGTTTTGGGGGCGTCACAGTTGGTATCAGAGCTTAGGGATATGATCTCTGGCGGAGATCGGGAAATAGAACTAGGAGGGGAGAGACGAGTAAATCCTTCGCTAGTGTGTCCTACCTAAGCTTATTTGTTGGTCGGTCATAATATAGGGATATTATGTGATTTGTTAATTTGTTAAATTAACCATTGTTTTATGGCAGTATTTGAGAATGTCGACTGAGAATATTAACAGTGGAGTAAATGAAATCGTGGAGACACCTGTACTCACCAACGAGGAGAACGTGCAACAGGCTGACAATGTTCCTCCTGTGAACAACACCACTGAGCAGACGATGAACGATGAGATGTTTAGAAGCTTTTTGCGATTCATGCAAAACCAGACGAAAGAGATTCCTGTTCAAAATATAAGAAGAAACAATGGCAACGCACAGCTGGTCACAGCCAAGCAGTTCAAAGAGTTAGGACCACCAGAATTCTGGGGAAAGCCAGATCCGATTAAGGCGGAGACATGGGTCAAGCAGATTACCAAGATATTTAATGTCTTGGGATGCACGGAGGAACAGAAGGTTCCAATCGCCACCTTTATGTTCCGTGACGAGGCAGACTACTAGTGAGAATCTGTGAAGCGTACCCATCCAGCCGCACTCAGCATATCTTGGGAGACATTTCAGAAACTATTCAATGACAAGTACTTTCCTGAAAGTATTCGTCATATGAAGGAGGTAGAGTTTATTAGACTGGAGCAGAATAACATGACGGTGTCCCAGTACGAGGCGAAGTTTGCAGAGTTGTCCAGGTTTGCACCTCATTTGGTGGAGAATGAGAAACGTATGACACGGATGTTTCTGAGAGGTTTGAAACCCGGCATACGTCAATATCTCATTTCTCATAAATTTTCTCTCTATTCAGATGTTGTCAGCAGGGCTCAATTGTTGGAGCGAGATAACGAGTACGGTCAACCGAGGGACCACAACCAGGATCATATCGGTGACAACAGTCATCAGAACAATGATAACCAGCGGAGAAAGAAAAGTACAGACAAGAACGACAACCACTCTGGTGGTAATCGTGGCTATAAAAATAGAAGAAGCGAGTCGGGAGGAGATTTTAAAAAGAGGAGATTCAACAATGATAATACGAAGACGTCAGCACCAGCAGCAACTGGTTCCAAGGGAGGAGAACGACCACCGGTCATATGCTATAAATTTGGAAAAGAGGGACATATCAGCCCAAACTGTCCACAACAGTTCAAGGTATGCTATAATTGTGAAAAAGAAGGACATATCGCTCGAGATTGTACGATAGCGAAACCAAGTTCAGCGGGGACGGTGACTCAAAAGGCTGCCCCAGAAAAGTCAAAGTTAACGGTTCCTGGAAGAGCGTTTGTCGTGACTGGTCAACATGCGAGGAACCCAAACGAGGTGATCACGGGTAAGCTAATCATAAATTCATGTGAAGTTTATACCTTACTAGATACCGGTGCTACCCATTCATTTATTTCTCCTGCTTGTGCTCAACGTTTAAACTTGACTCCGGAGAAATTAGACTTTGATTTATCTGTGGAGACTCCGTTAGGGAAAACTTTCATCACATCCACTGTTTATAAATCTTGTTTGATCCAAGTTGGCACCATCACCTTACCTGTTGACCTTATCTCTTTAAATATACTTGCATTTGACGTGATTTTAGGAATTGATTGGTTAACTACTCATCATGCCAAAATTGATTGTTTTCGTAAGGTGGTTAGTTTTCATATTCCTAATCAACCTGTTGTTCGAATTCAAGCAACAAAGCCATTAAAATCAATCACTGTCATATCAAGTCATAAAGCCATTCGTTTATTGAAAAACGGATGTCAAGCTTTCCTAGCCCATGTTATGGATTTGAATAAAGACACGTCAAATTTGAATAATATTCCTGTTGTTAGTAACTTTCCTGACGTATTTCCTGAAGAACTTCCCGGTCTACCCCCAGAACGTGAAGTTGAATTCTTTATTGATCTTGAACCTGGTACAAAGCCCATTTCTAAAACCCCATATCGAATGGCTCCTATTGAACTTCAGGAGTTAAAAGTCCAACTACAAGAGTTATTGGACATCGGTTTCATTCGTCCTAGTACATCTCCTTGGGGTGCTCCTGTTTTATTTGTAAAGAAGAAAGACGGGAGTATGCGACTTTGTATCGATTACCGGGAATTAAACCATGTCACCATCAAGAATAGGTATCCGCTACCTCGTATTGATGACCTGTTTGACCAGTTACAAGGAGCACAATTCTTTTCAAAAATCGATCTTCGTTCTGGATATCATCAGCTGAAGGTTAAAACTGAGGATATTCCGAAGACTGCCTTTAGAACTCGGTACGGGCATTACGAATTCTTAGTCATGTCTTTTGGATTGACTAATGCTCCTGCGGCTTTCATGGATATGATGAACCGAGTATTCAAGGATTATTTGGATCAGTTCGTTGTTGTCTTTATTGATGACATCCTCATATATTCTAAAAGTCGTGAAGATCATGAGCACCATTTGAAAGCTGGTACTCCAAAGGCTGCGTGAAAATAAGTTATATGCTAAGTTAAAGAAATGCGAGTTCTGGCTTGAGGAAGTAGCATTCTTAGGGCACGTGGTGTCGAAACATGGAGTATTTGTGGACCCGGCGAAGATTGAAGCAATACAAAGCTGGGAGCAACCGAAGACGGTGACCGATGTACGTAGTTTTCTGGGCTTAGCTGGTTATTATCGAAGATTCGTAGAAGGGTTTTCTCGAATCGCTACCCCGTTAACTCAGCTGACTCGGAAGGATATCAAATTCGTATGGAACGAAGAATGCGAGAAGAGTTTCCAAGAGCTTAAGAGGAGACTCATTTCGGCACCTGTTCTGACAATACCATCTGGTTCGGATGGATTTGTTATCTACAGCGATGCTTCAGGCAAAGGGTTATGATGTGTTCTCATGCAACGTGAGAAAGTCATAGCCTATGCATCGCGACAACTTAAAGAATATGAGAGGAATTATCCTACTCATGATCTAGAGTTGGCAGCAGTCGTTTTCGCGCTAAAGATCTGGAGGCACTATCTATATGGGGAGAAAGTGGAGATATATTCAGACCATAAAAGCCTCAAATATTTCTTCACTCAAAAAGAACTCAACATGCGGCAACGACGTTGGCTCGAGTTGTTAAAAGATTACGACCACACTATTCAATACCATCCTGGAAAAGCAAACGTGGTAGCTGACGCGTTGAGTAGAAGATCATATGCAGGAACGAGTGCGATGATGTCAAGTATACGCGTAGAACCAACTTTAATCGATAAAGTTAAAGTTGCTCAAGCTACAGACCCGGAGCTGATGCGTATGAAGAAGAAAGTGCAAGAAGGTGCTATTCCAGAAGCAAGAATCGATGAAGAAGGAATACTTCAAGTCCACTCCAGACTTTGTGTTCCTAACGATTCTGATTTGAAGTACAAGATCATGATGGAGGCACACAATACACCATTTGCAATCCATCCTGGAAGTACTAAAATGTATCGTGATCTTCGACATACATTTTGGTAGAACAATATGAAGAGAGAGATTGCAAAGTTTATCTCGAGGTGTTTAACTTGTCAACGTGTAAAGGCGGAGCATCAAGTACCAAAGGGTCCATTGCAACCACTTGAGATTTCGAAATGGAAGTGGGAACACATTACCATGGATTTTGTTACGGGTCTTTCCATGGTTTCTCAAGGTATAAATGCTATTTGGGTTATAGTTGATAGATTAACCAAGTCTGCTCATTTCTTGCCGATACGGGAGACTTATTCCCTTGAACGTCTTGCTAGTATGTACGTGAATGAGATTGTAAGGTTGCATGGCATGCCAGTATCCATAGTTTCGGATCGTGACCCAAGATTCACTTCAAGATTTTGGGTTAGCTTGCAAAAAGCTATGGGCACGGATTTACGGTTCAGTTCGGCATACCATCCTCAAACGGACGGGCAATCAGAGAGGACTATTCAAACTCTTGAAGATTTATTAAGACTTTGTGTCCTAGATTTCAAAGGAAGTTGGGATAAGTACCTACCATTGGTGGAATTCTCCTACAACAATAGTTATCAGGCAAGTATAGGTGTGGCTCCCTTTGAAGCATTGTATGGACGAAAGTGTCGCTCTCCAGTATGTTGGGATGAGGTGGGAGAAGCAACGTTGTTGGGACCAGAGTTGGTACGAATGACTACAGAGAAGATCCAAACGATTCGACAACGTATACAAACGGCACAGGATCGACAAAAGAGTTATGTGGATCTTCATCGAAAGGACGTGAAATTTGACATTGGGGATCATGTATTATTACGTGTAGCTCCATGGAAAGGAGTTACAAGATTTGGGAAGAGAGGAAAGCTCAATCCACGATTTATTGGTCCATTTCAGATTTTTGACCGAGTAGGAAATGTGGCCTATAGACTTGCGTTACCTCCAAGTATGTCTCGTGTTCATAATATTTTTTATATATCTGTTCTTCGTAAATATGTGAAAGACCCGAACCATGTTATTGAGTTAGAACCGGACGAGATAGCTGAAGACTTAACGTACGAGGAGGTACCTGTCAAGATCATGGATAAGAAGGAGCATGTCCTACGCACGAAGGTCATACCACAAGTTAAAATTTTGTGGAGAAACCATGCTATTGAGGAAATGACCTGGGAGTTGGAAACGGAAATGAAAGCGAGGTATCCTCATCTTTTCGAAACACCAGGTACGTATGTCAATTTCGAGGACGAAATTTCATAAGGAGGGGAGATTGTAAGACCCCAAATTATTAATAAATGAAATTTAATTTCCTCTATTTATTATTCTGAAATAGTAAGAGTTGATTTGATTAATGTGGTTAGTTATGGGTAAAATGCGCAAATATTTTAGTGGTTATAAAATATTCATTGTTGTCGGGGAATATTTGTTTGGTCGTGGAATATTCTTGTTGTCGGGGAATATTCGTACGACGGCGCAGCCTTGTGTGGGCCCCATAACAGAAAACGATTGGATGAAGAAAACGACAAAAATAAGTTGTTTATAAATAACGGCGTAGTTGTTACCGTTAATACTGTTGGAATACCCGGTGGTTAAAATACGGTAATACGCGTAGCACACGGTATTGCACCAATTATTGATTCTTACGTAAGAAGGCACTACTCAATAATTGTTACAGTAATTACTGTTCAATATTATATTTTATTGACTCAATAATTGCTGCGTTGATATTTTATATTACTGTTGTTTCAATAATTGTCACTACGCAGTATTTTCATTATCGGAGCAATAATTCATATTATCTGAATAATATTATTAGATAACATTATTGGCAATGTCTAGAAAGTTCTGTCTAAGGAGAGGTTTGGTCATCTAATTGCGCGCCAGTAAGGAGAAATCCTTATTGGAAAGCCCCCTCTTTCCTGGGAACTGCCTGGTTGCCAGTACTGTGGTTTTGTAATATTATTTGTGTATAATTAATTATTAATTTATATGATGAGAAAAATAGTGATTTTATGTGGATATAGATAGAGAAAAATTTTAATGTGACAATTGTTGAAAATTAATATTTTATCTTTTTCTGATAAAATAATTCATTTAAATATATTATTTTAATAATATATTGATTGTGGTATTTTTACAATGAATGTGGGATATATGAGTATATGAGGAGGAAGAGTATTTTTGTGGCATTAAATGATTAACACATGTTTTGTGTGTTGGTGGACATAATTCTTGACCGAAAATTTATTATTGACTGTAAAATTACCCGTTTGTGAATTTCGGTCAATTTCTGTTTGGAATTTGGAAAAACTTTCTTCTGCAAAGTTGTAGAGAATTGAATTTCCTATAAAAACTCGCGAGATTCGAATTTTCTGATAAAATGGCTATTTATTATGAATTATTGAAGTTCTGAAGTTCCGAAATAATTGATTTTTGGAAGTTTTATTTATTATTTTGAAGAAAAACGTTTTTTGGCATTTAAGTGGGCTAACATGTGATATAAATGGGCTGAGATCAGATGTCTAGAGGTGGGCTAAGGAAAATTTGATAAATATATTATTATTATATTAAATTTTCTGTTTTGGTGTTATAAGCATTTTCCTATAAATAGGGTGCTTAGGTTAGAATTGAAAATCACACCAGAAACACAAGTTTCTCTCTATTTCTCTCTATATCGAGCGTATTCTTGTGAGAATTTGATACTTTGAGTGTTGCTATACGGTGCAAGTTTCCTTCAGCACTATATCTAGTATTTCAGTCAGAAGTACCGTCTTTCCGAGGTAAGGGATAGTAAGGGATGTTATTTCTTCTTAAATGATATTATTTTCTTCAATATCATTATGCCGAAGTATTGATCTGAACTTTTTATCAAATTTAGAACTTTTCGTGTCGGGGTTACTATTCATGAGTTACTATTCACGAGTTACTATTCACGAGTTACTATTCACCGAAAAATGAAATTTCCTTCTTTTCGTCCAAATATCTATTCTGGATACTAGCTTTGATTGTATCCATGTTTTGATCATTCTTGAATTTTACTTCACTATGATAAGGTATTTTTGGACATGGATAAATCGAAATACGAATCCTTAATATTTGTTATTTTGCTTCACTGGATTCGTTTTTTTTAAAATATTTTTCATCATCCTCAGTCTTAAATGATGATATAACTGAATATCTTTGGCCTGTAGTGCAAAGATGAATAATTTCTGATGAATATTTTTGGCCCGTAGTGCAAAGATGAACATGTGTTGAGGTGAACATGACCAACTGATGAATATCTTTGGCCTGTAGTGCAAAGATGACTATTTGATTCAAGATATTTATTGATTGATGTTACAGGGATAAAATGTTGATAATGAGCTTTTAAATTCATAGATAATCGTAGATTTCATTCTCTACGTAACTTCTCTATGAATTATTATTTTCCGCTGCGAATATTGAATTAAAACTTGTTGTCTATTGTATTCTATTAAATTTTTCCCTGTTGAAGACTAACGATAATTTGTTGTATATTATCTTAGTCATAATATTCTTTACTGGGCTAGTTGAGCTCACCCTTTTCCTTGTTGTTCCATTTTCTTCTCAGGAGGCGAGAATGTAGCAGGTACTAGTCGGGGTATGGAATGAAGGTTCTAGGAAGTTGTTTTAGTAGTCCTCACCATTTTTTTTGTAAAATATTGTTCCAATAATTGTAATGAGGACTTATTTGAGTGTGGATATTGTCTAGATGACAATATTTATATTTACACTCATAATTTTTATGTTGTATTAATAAAGTTGTAGTTGTTTCTGTACCATGTTATTGACGACTCAGAATAGGTGTTGTATACCTGTTTTGGGGGCGTCACAGTAGGGATTCGTATAACAATTTATCCAAGATCAATAATACTTTATAATAATCAATTGTGAAGCAGAATTCAAAAATAAAGATCAAAACATGGATACAATCAAAGATAGTAACCATAATAGACATCTTGAAAAAAAGAAGAAAATTTTATTTTTCGGTGAATAGTGCCGTATTCGTGAATAGTGTCGTATACGTGAATAGTAACCCCGACACAAAAAGTTCCAAATTTGATAAAAAAACTTATATCAATATTTCAGCATAATGATATTGAAGAAAATAATATCATTTAAGAAGAAAATAATATCCATTGCCTCAAAATAACCGTACTTCTGACTGAATTTTGGATATAGTGCTGACAGAAACTTGCACCGTATAGCAACACTCAAAGTATACTCACAAGAATACGCTCGATAATATAGAGAGAAAAAGAGAGAAAACTTATTTTTGGTGTGATTTTCAATTCTAACTTTGCCCTCTATTTTTAGGAAAATATTAGCACGTCGAAGCAGACTTGACCTGCAACCTGATGGCTTTACCTGCTACTATTCCCACCCACCACATTTGAATAAAAATTTCAGCACATTTCTCACCAACCAAAAGTGGGGCCCACCAATTCTAGAATTTTCTACCAAAATGATAAATTTCGAAACTTCAATAATTTCTGAACTAGTCATCTCTTAAAATTCATAACAAATCATACGTTCATTTTTAACGGTTCAAAATTTGTGGACATATACTCAACTTATATATGTATAACATATCCAAAAAATCACAACGATCCAACGGTCGGATTAAAAATTATAACCTCCGCAATATATCTCAAAAATCCTGATTGATTTTTAATACCTGCATTCCGACAAAAATACTGATAAAACACCTCAACATTAACTCCTTCATTTTTAACAACAAAATATATCCAACATTTATATTCACATAAAATAAATATTTCCTTATCATATGAATCAATAATTAATTATTCACAATTAATATTACAGAATCACATTTATGACAACCAGGCCGTTCCCAGGAAAGAGGGGGCTTTCTAATAAGGATTTCTCCTTACTGGCGCGCAATTAGATAACCAAACCTTTCCTTAGACAGAACTTTATAGACATTACCAATAATGTTATCTAATAATATTATTCAAATAATATGAATTATTGATCTGATAATGGAAAATACTGCGCAACAACAATTATTGACACAACAATAATATAAAATATCAACGCAGCAATTATTGAATCAATAAAATAAAATATTGAACAGTAACTACTGTAACAATTATTGAGTAGTGTCTTCTTACGTAAGAATCAATAATTGGTGCAATACCGTGTGCTACTGTATTTTAACCACCGGGTATTCCAACAGTATTAACGGTAACAACTACGCCGTTATTTATAAACAACTTATACTTATCGTTTTCTTCATCCAATCGCTTTCCATTATGGGGCCCACACAAGGCTGCGCCGTCGTACGAATATTCCCCGATAGCAAGAATATTTCACGACCAAACGAATATTCCCCGACAAAATGAATATTTTATAACCATTTGCTTATTTTGCAAAATTTGTACATTTCACCCATAACCAAAGTATTATATCAAATTAACACCTTATTATTCACAATAATATTTAGAGAAAATTTGATTTTATTCATTAATAAGTTGGGGTCTTACATAAATCCCAAGTGTTATGTAACCAATGGGATATGATGATGATGATGTTATCTTGAAACTTTAGTAGTTCAGAAAAGTAATGTAAATAGCAGTAATGCTATTGTTCTTATGTTTTCTAAAAGATTATGAATGAAAAAAAGTTATTATTTTATTCAAGGTGTTATGTGTTATGTCATAATCTTTTATGGTGTGCAAGTTAAGTAGAAAATACTTAAAAGAAATTGAGTGGTAATCTAATAGGAGTTTTTTTAAATCAGAAAATGCCTCCCAGAAGACAACAACCATGACAACAAACCCCTGAGGGATCTACCAACAATAACAACGCTGAAGCTAACCCAGTTCAGCAATTGGTGACACTTCTGGCAGGAGCACTACAGGATCAACCGCATAATCAAGCTGCAACTTTTAAGGATTTTAAGGCTGTTGGACCACCAGAATTCCATGGAACCATGAATCTGGTTGACGCACATACCTGGATCATGGAAATAGAGAAAGTATTTGATGTTGCTAGGGTTTGCGAGAACCAAAAGACTGCATTTGTAACATTCATGTTGAAAGCAGAGGCCAGTTATTGGTGGCAAGCTAATAAAACTAGAGGAGTTCAGGGAGTGATGACTTGGGAAAGGTTTAAGGAAATATTTTTCGAGACATACTTCCCAGAGAGTTCAAAGAATCAGATGGAAGTGGAGTTTTTAGAACTGAAGCAGGGTACAATGACAGTGTCGGAATATGCAGCAAGGTTCAATGAGTTGGCGATGTTTGTGCTATATCAAGTGAACACGAATGAGCGCAAGGCGAGGAGATTTAAACAGGGACTGAAGCCCTGGTTATATAGTAGAGTCTCCCTATTCCAGTTAAAGACGTTTGCAGCGGTGCTTGAGAAAGCAATTCTCACTGAAGGTGGAGGCGAGGCTGTAACAAAATACAATCAAGAACAAAGAAAGAAGAAGAACGAGGGTGAAGGTAAGAATGGTGGTAATGGTGGTGGAAATGGTAGTAATAACTTGAAGAGGAAGTGGAATGCGAGTGTTGGTACTGGAAGCCAACAAGGTAGCCAGTAAAAAAAGAAGTTTGAAGCATTTGCTACATGCGAAAAGAATCACACTGGCGTGTGCTTAAGGGGTAAGCGAATGCCTCAACTGTGGTCAGGAGGGTCACATTTCCCCAAATTGCCATCAACCAAAGAAGAATATTTGCTACACATGCGGGTCAAAGGATCATTTTGCTCGCGAGTGCCCTAAGAAGAAAGCTGGTGAGACAACGGGATGCAAGGGAGGTAGCAGTGGAGGTACATTGACCATTGCTGGACCAACGTCATCAAACAGGCGCACAGCCAGAACCTTCAACATGACTGTGTAGGATGCTGTTCAATTAAAAGATGCCGTGTTAGGTATTATACCAATCAATAATATAGATGCTTATGTATTATTTGATTCGGGTGCTACTTGCTTGTTTATATCGGATGAATTTGCTAGGAAGTTAGGATTGCCTAGCCAAGAATTGAATTTCCCTTTAAACATAAAAATTGTGAATAGGGAGGTGATTCTTGTTAGATTCATATACAAGAATTGTAGGGTGAATATTAAGGGGAATGTCATGATAGTAGATTTAATCCCGATTAAACTTGGAGAGTTTGATGTTATATTGGGAATGGATTGGCTATTCAATTACGGATCGATAATTGATTGCCAAAAGAAATATGTAAACCTTATGTCTTCGTCAAAGGTAGTTTTCTATGGTAGCAAATCGCCTAGACATGCGAGGTGTCTGACGATTATGCAGGCCAAGAAGTTGTTGAGTCAAGGCTGTGTAGGATATTTTGCTTACATAGTCGATACTCAGAAGAAGAAGTGTGTAAAACTGGAAGAGATGCCAGTGGTTAGGAAATTTGTAGATGTGTTTCCAAAAGATTTGCCAGGACTTCTGCCTGACAGAGAGATCGAGTTCGTCATTGATTTGGCGCCAGGAACTACTCCGATATCGAAGGCCCCGTACAGAATGGCTCCGGTAGAGATGAAGGAACTGATGGTACAATTGCAAGAGCTGTTAGACAAGAAATACATTCAGCCGAGTGTATCACCGTGGGGAGCACCGATGTTATTTGTGAAGAAGAAGGATGGATCAATGCATCTTTCTATTGATTATAGGGAATTAAATAAAGTCACTATTAAGAATAAATATCCGTTGCCAAGAATAGATGACTTGTTTGATCAATTGAAGGGTGCTAGATACTTCTCGAAAATAGATTTGAGAAGTGGATATCATCAATTAAAGTTAACGAAGGATGATGTACCTAAAACGACATTCAGAACTTGGTATGAACATTACGAGTTTCTGGTGATGTCTTTTGGTTTGACCAACGCCCCTGCTGCATTCACGGATTTGATGAATAGGGTGTTTAAACCATTCTTAAATAAGTTTGTGGTGGTATTCATCGATGATATTCTGTTGTACTCCAAATCTCAAGAAGAATATATGGAACATTTACGTTTAACGTTGGAGGTGCTAAGAAAGGAAAAGTTGTACGCAAAATTCTCTAATTGTGAATTTTGGTTAGAGCGTGTACAATTTCTTGGACATGTGATTGACAAAGACGGGATTTCAGTGGATCCATCAAAAGTTGAAGCCGAAATCAATTGGTAATAACCAAGGACACCATCGGAGGTGAGGAGTTTCTTGGGATTGGCCGGCTATTATAGACAGTTTATTCAGGACTTTTCCAAGATTACCACTCTATTAATAAATTTGACAAGGAAAGCTGTAAAATTTGTTTGGACGGAGAAGTGTGAAGAGAGTTTTCAAGACTTGAAAAAGAAGTTAAGTGTGGCACCTATGTTGTCATTACCACATAATACATGAAACTTTGTGGTGTATAGTGATGCATCACATAAAGGGTTAGGTTGTGTCCTTATGCAGAACGGCAAAGTCATTGCGTATGCATCACGACAACTGAAGGACTATGAGAAAGGATACCCGACTCATGATTTAGAGTTTGCTGCGGTGGTATTTGCTCTGAAAATATGGAGACACTATCTGTATGGAGAGAAATATGAGATATATACATACCATAAGAGTTTGAAGTATATTTTCACCTAGAAGGACCTGAACATGTGTCAAAGGAGATGGATGGAATTGATAAAAGATTATGATTGTGAGATCTTTTATCATCCGGGCAAGGCAAATGTGGTTGCAGATGCTTTGAGTAGGAAATCTCGGGAAAAGTTGATGCTGATAACCACCTAGGAGGAGCTTATTTCAGCAATGACAAAGTTAGAGTTCAAAATAAAATTTTCAAAAGAATCCGATGAACGACTATTCCAGATTAAAGCTAGTCCAACTTTGGTGGACAAGGTAAAGAAAGCTCAAATACAAGATTAAAAATGTGGAAAAATCAAAGAGAACGTGGTTGAGGGAAGTGAAGTGAATTGCAAGATCGACACCGAAGGACTACTAAGAATCAAGAGAAGAATTTGGGTTCCAGCAACACCATATATTAAAGATGAAATCTTGACCGAAGCTCATAACTCAAGACACTCGATTCATTCGGGAAGTACGAAGATGTATCAAGATTTATGACGACATTTTTGGTGGCCAAACATGAAAAGAGATGTTGCTAAATGTGTCGTGAAATGCTTGACATGTCAAAGAGTCAAAACAGAGCATCAAAGACCAAGCAGATTAATTCAACCGTTGGAAATACCGAAATGGAAGTGGGAACATATCACAATGGATTTTGTGGTAGGTCTTCCAACTACTTAGAGGTTACGATGCGATTTGGGTAATAGTGGACAGGCTGACAAAATCAGCATACTTTTTGCCAATAAAGATTAGATTCAATCTTGATCAGTTGGCAAAGTTGTACGTTAAAAAGATCATTTCGAGACATGGAATTCGAGTGTCAATTGTGTCTGATAGAGATCCACGATTCACGTCAAACTTCTGGAAGAGACTACAAGAATGCATGAGAACACAACTGAGAATGAGCACGGCGTACCATTCGCAAACAGACGGCCAAAGCGAACGAACAATCCAGACATTGGAAGATATGCTCAGAGCATGCATCATGGATTTCAAAGGGAGTTGGGATGAACATTTACCATTGGCAGAATTCGCCTACAACAAAAGTTACCACGCAAGCATCGGCATGCCGCCTTACGAAGCATTGTACGGCAGAAAGTGCAGAACTCCACTGTACTAGGATGAAGTCGGTGAACGTCAACTATTAGGACCAGAACTGGTACAACAAACTGCTGAGGTTGTCAAACTCATCAGGACAAGATTGGTAGTTGCTCAAGATAGATAGAAGAAGTATGCTGATCAACACAGATAAGATCGTGATTTCGACGTAGGAAATTACGCGTTCTTAAAAGTTTTTATCGCATTACTAGTGTGAGTTGGTTATATGATTAAAACCAAACCATATATGAAATAGATACTTAATTGTATACAGAGTATATGTATTAACTAATTATGTCATAATGACATGTGTATAGGATATTGTGAATTGAATTATTACGATTTCGCTTACATATAAGGCAAGTTTCTTAACTCTAATTTTATATTATGCAAGTTTTCTTTATCCTACCTTGTTTACTGTTGAGCAAGTTATTCCTAATCCTATTTATACAATTTAAATATATTCGTGCAAAGCTATTTAACCTAACTCTTACTTTGAGAAGGTTTCCTACTTTAACTTATTTCTTAGCATGCACGCTTCTAAATTTTGATACACTTATGTTGAACAAGTTCTATCGTTCAAAATGCTATTTATTATGCATGCTTAATACTCAATTCTAAACAAAATTCTAACCTTAGCTTAATACTGTTCAAGCAAGGTATGTTACGTTATTCAATGCTTATGTTTTTAGTTTATTTCTAAAGCATGACCTTAATATACAATGTTGATTCATTTATAACTTATTCCATAGCATATTATTATTACATTCTTATTCAACTAATCCTTAGTTGATGTTCGTTAAACTCTAAATTACCTTAAAACTTATCCAAACTAAACTTACTTTGGTGCGGACTTGTATTCTAAATACTGAGATGAA
The DNA here is from genome assembly GCA_016801055.1 of Panax notoginseng. Lineage (NCBI taxonomy): Eukaryota > Viridiplantae > Streptophyta > Magnoliopsida > Apiales > Araliaceae > Panax > Panax notoginseng. The sequence goes on from CM029019.1 coordinate 104,122,484, forward strand.
CAACCTTATTACAGGGGATAATTTATGCATATCATTTAGATGTTTGTGCACAATACATTGTACGAAGGGCTAATCCCCCTAAGTACGAGAAGTCCCTACAGTCTTATGACTATTTTGGTTTAAGTTGAAAGAATTCTTATAACTTTTGACATAGTTCGTGGTCTTGTGACCCTCAGATACATATATTTCAAATTCTGTTCCTGATTATCATTGATAGAGAATATTATTCAGTTCTATTGAGCCTATTCATTTGGCAGTTGTTATGATATTTTTATTCATTGTCACTTCAAGTGAGCATTTGTTTGCTCACTCTTGCTTATATAAATATTACAGCTAAAGTTGAGAAGGTCGATGAACCTACCACCAGTAAAGGGAAAGGAAAGATGAACAAGTATTGAAGATTTATAAACCTGTTGACTTTTATATTGTCAGAATTTATTTTAAATATTGTGATGTAGTTACTTAATTTTTAGCCCTTGATATTTTTATTTAAAGGTTAGATAACCTGGGAGATTTTTATTGACCTTATTGATGTAATCCTTTAATGGGAAGGTTTATTGTTAAATTTTATCATGTTTGGGTAGTTAGAAATGAATGTTTTTATTAAGTGAACACCAAATCTTGTGGGAATGAAGTACCCAAATTTGGGGGTGTCATAAGTTAGTATCAAAGCTTTAGGTTATGAACCTTAGGTGGGGAATAGCCTTAGGGAGTAACCTTTGAAAAGATAGTGGTGATAAACTCTTATCGAGTTTTAAGGAAGAAGTAATAAAACACTTATGTGCTTGTGTGATTGCAACTTATGTGCTCGTGAATGTCGAGTAGTAATGATTAGTAATTAAAATTTAAAATTTTGTTGTCAGGATGGCTAATGTAGGAGAATCCAGCCAGGCTAGGGAGGAAGGACACCAGATACCTAGAGAGGAGGAGCCTCGTGACATTTAGGTGGTTTGGGAACAACTACTGCCACGGGAGTCGTCTCCGTTGGTTACAGTGGTTGAGCATGAGGGTTTATCTGATGAGGATGATGAGGTAGAGACGGATGAGGAGGACCCCGTTGAGCTACCACAGTCGGATGGGGATGAGGATGACGAGGAAGAAGAGTTTCTACCAAACTCGATTGTAGCCCGTATGTACGACGAGGTATACGATCGCAATGTGGAATTTTAGGATAAAGTCGAGGAGTTGGACGAGATATTAGCTGAACAGCAGACCTCGATGGTACAAAAGGATGATGAGATCTGAGATCTAGATGGACGTCTGAGTAATGTCGAATGGAAGCTGATTCACGCTGAAGGAGAGAACGAGCAAATGACAGAGGAGATCGCGGAGCTGAAGAACAAATAAAAAGAAGAATTCGGTAAGAGAGCAAGAGTTGAAGACACGTTTGAGAAAGTTTCTCAGCGTGAAGGAGTAGCAGAAGGGGAAGCACAAGCAAAGAAGATCAAGATGGAGGAGATGAATAACGTATTCAACACCGTGATTAATCGAGCTCAAGATCGAGTTATGTATTATCCGATTCAGTTTGAGATGCTACCACCGTACATGTTAGATCGCAAAATAATGTTCCGTATTATGGAGGAGATTAATGTTTTTATCAAGTGAACACCAAATCTTGTGGGAATGAAGTACCCGAATTTGGGGGTGTCATAATAACAGAATTCAGCAACTGGTTCTGATGTAACGCCCCAAAATCCAATCTATATTCACACCCGGATTTCGTACGTCACGATTCCATCTCCTTCCAAACATACATCATTATGTGACAAACGAGATTTTGTAATTTAATTTTAATATTTATTGAATTAAATAAATATTTTTCGATGAATTAATTATTAGATTAAATAATTAATTGATGAATTTGTGGTAGATTAATTTAATTATGTGTTATATTTATTAAATTAATGTGAAAAATTTTATTATTCGATGTATGTATTTATGTGAGCTTATTGAATTAAAAGAAATATTTTATAAGCCTAATGTTATTTTAATTAGTTTAATAATTAATTAGAGATTTAATAATTTGACATTATTAATGAATGAGAAATACAATTATGCGACTATGTGAATTAATGAGAAATTATTTTATTTTATTTAAAATAAATTACACTAGATATTTGATTTATTTTTAAAAGGGTGCGACATTTTTTTAAACTATATTATAAAGGTTTTATTAAATTAATTTGATATAAGCCTTTAAAGCTAGCAAAATGAGGCCTTAAGAGGAGTTGGGGGCAGTTAAACCACGTATGGAGTAACTGACCTCAACTCTGCGCATAAAGGCTCAGTTGGCATTATTCTACGTATTTTTCATTTTAGAATTAATTTGAGAGTTAGAGAGATTTCAGAAAGAATTTAGAGAAATTGTGGGATAAACTCTGTGATTGAAGTACTATCTGAAAGAGAAATTGTCATCCTCACTCACACTACGCTTGGGTAATCTATTCCTTCCCAAATTTTAAATTACGTCATTTAAGTTTCCATAAAATGGCTTCACGTTTTGTTAAAAACACTGTGAATGGGAAAAAGTATGATTATGGGTTTGTGTATATGTTAAGATGTATCATATCGTATTTGATTATATATATTATATAAACCATATCATATGTTTCATAATATTATAATTACAACGTATGTTATGGCCTCAAAATTTGCAGAGTATAGAAATATGGCCATATGACCCTTATACGTGATTTTAATATGTCAAACATAAATTGTTTAGTAAAATTTACACTCATATATGATTATGCAGGCTAAAACAAAGAGAACAAAACTTGAATGGATGGATTTGGTGTTATAACGAATCCGTAGTGTTAAAATTTTATGATTTATGTTCAAAACCTTCAAGAACATCAAGAACAGTGAGATTTACATATTTTAATTCTGTAATTATATGTTTTAATGAGTTAAAATCATTCTATAAATATTGGATAATGATTATGTCTGAATTCTAGCATGTGGGTATGTTAAATTGGTGAAATTAATGATCATGTAGTGTTTATTTCGCTGAATTCTGTGTTCTTCGCGAACTGAGAATCAAAATCTGGAGTTTCGCGCCGCGGCCAACTCTAGAACTGAAGTCCCACATCGCAGCACCAAGTATCCGGTCGCAGCGTCAAGACATAGTACAACAATGGCGCCGCAACGCCACTTAGCAGAATGTCCAGAAATGAATTTTTTAAAAAAATGTTCAAGTCTAGCAATGTGATAATAACTGTAAGACCCCGAATTTTATGAAATAAAAGTATTCAATTTTTTCTTATAATTACTATTCAGTAAATGGTTAAATTGATAAAAGTTTAAAGTTATGGGTGAAATATGATTTTTTTTTCAAAATACACAAGTGGTTATAAACTATTCATTGTTGTCGGGGAATATTCGTTTGGTCGTGGAATATTCTTTCTGTCGAAGAATATTCGTACGACGGCGCAGACATTTGTGGGCCCCATAACAGAATAACTGTCGGATGAAGATAACGACAAAAATTGAGTTTTCATAAATAACAGCGTAGTTGTTACCGTTAACACTGTTGGAACACCCGGTGGTTAAAACACTGTAATACGCGTTATTGTACAGTAGCACACGGTATTGAACCAATTATTGATTCTTACGTAAGAAGACACTACTCAATAATTGTTACAGTAGTTATTGTTCAATATTTTATTTTATTGATTCAATAATTGCTGCGTTGATATTTTATATTATTGTTGTTTCAATAATTGTTGCTGCACAGTATTTCCCATTATCAGATCAATAATTCATATTATTTGAATAATATTATTAGATAATATTATTGACAATGTCTAGAAAGTTCTGTCTAAGGAGAGGTTTGGTCTCCTAATTGCGCGCCAGTAAGAAAAAATTCTTATTGGAAAGCCCACTCTTTCCTGGGAACGACCTGATTGTCATAAATGCGATTCTGTAATATTATTTGTGAATAATTAATTATTGATTCATATGATAAGGAAATATTTATTTGATGTGGATATAAATGATGGATTTATTTATGTGGTTATAAATGAAGGAATTAATGTTGAGGTATTTTATCTGTATTTTTGTCGGAACGGAGGTATTGAAAATCAAATTAGGATTTTTGAGATATTTTGCGAGGGTTATAATTTTTAATCCGACCGTTGGATCGTGGTAATTTTTGGATATGTTATACATATCTAAGTTGAGTATATGTCCACAAATTTTGAACCGTTAAAAATGAACGTATGATTTGTTATGAATTTTACGAGATGACTGGTTCAGAAATTGTTAAAGTTTCGAAATTAATCATTTTGGTGGAAAATTCTAGAATTGGTGGGCCCCACTTGTGGTTGGTGAAGAAATGTGCTGAATTATATTTCAAATGTGGTGGGTGGGAATAGTAGCAGGTAAAGCCATCAGGTTGCAGGTCAAGCCTACTAAAATTTTCCTATAAATAGAGGGCTAAGTTAGAATTGAAAATCACACCAGAAACAAGTTTTCTCTCTTTCTCTCTCTATATTATGAAGCATATTTTGTGAGTATTTAGAAACTTTGAGAGTTACTATTCAGTGCAAGTTTCTTTCGGCTTTGCATACCGATCAGAAGTACTGCTCTTTTGAGGTAAGGGATAGTAAAGGATAGTAAGGGATAGTAAGAGATTTTAAGGGTTGTTATGATTTTCAGTTTCGTAATTTTTCTGAACTTCAAAAATTCTGAAAAAATTTAAAATGATATTTTGATGAGTTTTATTGATTGTGTCCAAAAATGGTGATTTTTGGATGTGTAGATTAAGAGTTATGAATTTTACGGGAAAACACTATTTTAAAAGTAACCGCTTATAACTCCTTGTGGTTAACTCCAAAATTGATAAAATTTTTATTGGGAGTACATGTATATGATAGGAGTATACTCTGTGAATTTCAGAATTTTTAGATAAAAGTACAATTTTTGATAAATGTCTTAATATTCGGCTGTTTTGGCCATATGAAAAATAGTAAATAACTTTTAAAAATTCTGAGAAAAATATATGTTCAATATGGGACTATATTCTGCTAAATTCTAGAAAAAAAATATTTTTGAAACTGATTTGGTATTTTTCATGAAAATGGACAAGTTATGAGTAAATGAATTAAATATGTTATGTGAAGTAAGAAAATTGAAAAATAGGATTTTATGGCTTGAGAATCCTATACGAGGTATATGCAGATTTTTGATGAAGTTTTTGGTTATTGGTGATGAAATCTTATGAGTTTGGCATTTTAGAATAATTAAATGCATTATTTAGTAAAGTGTAAACAATTAAAATAAATTGTTTACAAGTTTAACGAAATGTTATTCTTTCAATATCATTATACCGAAATATTGGTATGTATTTTATTGTGAAATTTTTATCTTTTTGTGTCGGGGTTACTATTCATGAGTTACTATTCACGAGAAAAAAAAATTGGTTTCTTTTTCTGACCAAATTATCGTTGATTTATGATTGTTGCTCTTGAAAATAAATGCAGTTGTTGATAATATTGTTTTTATTATCATATATAACATTTTTATAACCCTGATGTTGAAATTCTCTTTCACTTGAGTGTAAAGATGGGTAGATTATTGGTATGATCATGACTTTGGGTTCTCTTTGGCCAGTAGTGCAAAGTTGAATTATTGACTAGTATGATCATGACCATTGAATTTATAATTGAATATTTTCAGCTTAAGTGCAAAGGTGAAATGATCAACATGGTTATAATTATTGTTTATATAAATGATTATATATTTTTTTGAGATATTAATATATTTGGCCTGTAGTGCAAATATGAACTGTTGATGAATATATTTGGCCATAGTGTAAATATGAACTGTTGAGGAATATCTTTGGCCTGTAGTGCAAAGATGAAATATTGATGAATATCTTTGGCCTGTAGTGCAAAGATGAATTGTTGATGAATATCTTTGGCCCGTAATGCAAAGATGACATGTTGTTGAATATCTTTGGCCAGTAGTGCAAAGATGAGCAGGTGTTGAGATGAACATGACCAACTGGTGATACAAATGAATATCTTTGGCTGTAGTGCAAAGATGAAGTTATTAGTATGATTATGAACAGGAAATATGATTTGGTGTAACTATGATCTTTGATGTTTCAGGTAAAGATATGTGATGAAAATTATCTTCGTCCTGGATGAGAAGAGGAATTTAGAACTACAGTTATGATTATGAGTTATTTATATGATTGTGGACCAGAATTGTTGATTGATGTTACAGGGATAAAACATTGTTGATGGATTTTTAACATGGAGAAGATAATATACTTTATAGTCTATTTGACTCTTCTAATGGATTGCTCGTTCCGCTGCAACTATGGTTGAAATTTTTATCATTTACCATATGTTCTACATCTCTGATTTATTATTGATGAAGGCTATTGATAATTTAATTATCTTTAGTCATGATATTCTTTACTGAGCTAGTTGTGCTCACCCTTTTGCTTCACAATTCCTTTCAGGTAATAAGAGTGTAGCTGGGTCGAGCGAGGGTAACGGGGAAATAGAACGGTGGTCTCTAGCTGTGGATGTTCTCCCGAAGCAGTATAGAAAAGTTCATTTAGTAGTTTTATTTGGTGAATCCAATAGGGTAAGGTGTACCCAACGTTGGAAGGGTGGTTTGCCACTATCATACAAGATGTCTAACGACATACAACCTCGTGTCATCATAAGACAGGGTTGTGCTCATCCACTTGCTGAGTATATATACGAGCACTACCTATATAATCTTGGTATTTGTTTGAAGTATAATTCTCAATTAGAAACAGTAGAGATAATGATATGTCAAGAGAAGACTCACCATTGGGAAGAATATGATAGTAATCTTCTCGTTTTTCTTTGGGGTCTATTGGGTCAACCAAGAATAATTATGTGGCCATATGATATCTATCATAACCTAGACGCATGGCCTCCCATGTACGAAGGTTTCCTTGAGCACTTCCCAAAGATTCTAATTTCTAAAACAGTTTTTGACTATACCTTTATGTAAGGTGTCATTGTGAGGTGATGTCCACGGTTGGAACATGAGTCACATTTGGTATATATTTGTATCCAAACTCACAGCATATGTGTTGTTGTATTTTGCACGACAATTGTTGTAATAAAGTTACAGTTGTTTTCTGTACCATGTATTTGGCGACTCAGAATAGGTTGGATGGAATGGACCTATTTTGGGGTTGTCACAATAACTGAATCTAAAAACATGTTAGACATATAATGAGATGTTAAAATAAATTCTTAACATGTTAATAACACATTTATGTGTAAATTAAATGATTGAACGCATAGTTAGCGTATTGTTCATGAAGTGTAAATTATGTGACAATGGGTATAGTGGTTGACTAAGTATAGTCATGAATTCGAGTTAGACAAAAGAATAAACTTGTGATGACTAGTACATTATAATTGACGGGTATTATAAATGTAAATGATATGTAGGATTTAAATCAAGGAACGAGTTTAATTAAAGTGTAATCTACGCACGAGGCAAGTTTTCCTAACCTTACTTGTTATTGTTATATAAGTGATGAATTCACCTTTCTACATTGAGCAAGTTCTCATTATTATTGATCAAGTCTGTTCTGTTATATTAAAGCTTATTAATCTTTCAAGCATGATGTTGTTATACAATACTTATTCTATTGTATACCTTATGAGATTTTATTCATGTTAAATATTCAGTTACTGTTAAACCTTGTTAGACTAGCGAACCCTTAATGATTCGACTAGTCCATAGTTAATAAGCGTTCTAAATTTCAGAACCCTTGATGAATTATCTAAACCAAACTTCCTTTGGTGCGGACTCAAACGTCAAACTGAAATGAACAACCCTGTATTAGGGATTACTTATGCGTTAGCGTTAAGAGATTGTGCACAGTATGGTACTAAGGGCTGATCCCCCTAAGTACGAAAAGAAGAGTCCATAGTCTTATAACTGTTAAAGGTTTCAAGTATAACCCTTGATAACCTAGGACATAGTTCAAGGTCTTATGACCCTCAGAATTCTTTTGATTCTTGGTAATCATTTTTGGTTCAAAAGTTGAGTTTTATTTTAGAAGTCTTTGATTCATTCGCATGTTATTATAATGTTATTTCATTATTATTCTTGTGGGCAATCGTGCTCACTGTTACGTAATAATAACATTACAGTTAAGAACGAAAGAACCGATGAGCCTTCTACTAGCAAAGGCAAGGGCAAAGCTATTAAGTGATGGAGACGTGTTATTAAATTTTAAGAATGTTATTGTCAAGACTTGATGTTGTTTAAGACTTATTATTTGTTTATGTTTCTGCACAGATGTTTAAGGTTAGTATGACCTGGGATTGTATTTATTATTCAGATGTTGTAACCCCATAAAGGAGGATTTATTTCTATCTATTGCATGGTTTGCATTTATTATGGGTAGATAGATATATGATGTTTGTATAGTGAACACCAAATCATGTGGGAATGGAAGTACCCGGATTTGGGGGTGTCACACATTATATAGTTAAATATAACAACATACATTCTCAAATCACAGGTTCTAATACCTTATAACCTTATTCATTACAAATAATGATAATTACATTATTCTTTATATCGTACAAGAGTGACTTTTATCCGCCACCAAGGATACATCACAGTTCATTAAACTAATCTATAGTTCAACTAAACTATTCTACATTACAAGTCTTCGTTTGATCTTCACACACATTTACATACTGAATGACACTTCATCTGGATACAGATCTGCTTGATCTTCACGGGATTCTTAAGTTCTTTCTAACATCGTTCGCTGAAAATATTTTTATTTAAAGCAAGTGTGAGCATTCAATTGCTTAGCAAGTCATAGCAGTTGAACAAACAACTACAAAAATTTAAACATTCTTTTAAGTCTTCAATAACCGAATGAAGGTTATGAAGTAGCTTGAACAATAGGAATAAATCTCGATTCCTATCATTTTAAAACATTAGTCACATACACTTTGAAATACTTTCATTCTTTTACCTTTTTACATACACATCCTGTCTGGCTAGAATCATTAGGACAGACTTAACAATAACGGTTCATGTATAAACATAACATACTTGTATTGAACAGCTTAATCACAAAACAGTTCATCTCATAGAAACATCGAAGGGTTCAAACTGTGGCACAAGGCCTCATACATACTACCACCTTGTACATATATCACACATATGTACATAGACAAGACTTCTGAAGTTCAACATCTGAGAAGTTTAAGAACTAGCATTCATGTAATATGAATGAAGTTAGGAAACTTGCCTTATGCACAGCTACAGCTTACGCTGAACTGCTTATTCCAACCCCTAGATAATACATAAGGAAATAACACATACACCAATTAGTCATATACTTGACTTACGCATTGGTTTACTTTACTTCTTAGGGTTTGCGTTCTTGTAATCTAAGTTTATGTGACCAACTTTCTTCTACTGCTTTACGGCTTCATAACATTTAGAGATGTCTTATTCATACATTCATCATCTTTGATGATTTACATTCTTATCTTCTTCTTATAACCTTTCTAGGACTTAGTACATATCGCGTCTCTACTAGTAGTCCATATGGTACTCTGAGTGGTTTCCCACAAACAACCAACAAACAAGTTCCCATCTCGTCTAACACTGTCTTTCACAGTGAGTTAGATCGGTAGCCAGTTTCGTATATATCTCCGCTCTCTGAAGGAATTGCTTAGCCCAACTCCCATATGCCAACCATTTAAGGTTACGATTGAACTACACCCTAACTTTATCTTAACCTATCCGAACTATTAAACTATAATGTTCGTTAAGTCAAATTCTTATTCCTTGTGGCTTTTTGATAACTAAATTCCATACCTCAGGATTTATTCGACATTCTTCATTACCTTACGGTCAAACCATACAAGGAGTATTGGTTCTGCCCGTTTAATATTCGCGTACACTTAACCCTCATGTTGGCTAAAGTGTTTAAAGCTTACTTCATTCTAACATTCTCTATCTGACTCACACTCGAACTTTCATTAATCTTATTATCATTCGTTATGGCTATTGGTCAATTTTGCTATTGCTAAATCGCGCGCAAGCATACGCGGTCCACAAGTAATATATGATAAGTTGAGTGTCGAACCCACGAGGACAAAGTCTTAAGAGATAAACAAATACCAAGGTAAAGTCTTTACTATCTTATCTAAACAAGTGAAATAAGATGGTTGGTTAAGCTATGTGATTAAAATTACAAGAATAAGAGAAGTAGTTGTGCTAGGAAGTCAAGATAGGATTACAATTTCCCTAATGCGTCACCTAATCTCCTAACTCTCCATAATACACACGAATCAAGGAATGGTCAACCGAGAACAGTAAATACACATAAGCTTCTGTCAAAGATTAAATGCACATCCCTAGCCAGATAAATCACAATATGTCTATTGATGATAAAAACTAGGCTAAGGTCATTAAGCTAAGTCTCAAGGTTACACAGGGTAAATAGAGATATGTCTATTCTATTAGCAGTTTATGCACACATTCCATTGGTATGGTCATAACAGGTGTTGTTGTATTTAAAGGTTAGATAATAAAATTCATTTTTCAATATCCATTAATATCAATACCAATAACTGTATCAAGAAATCAGTCAATAAGCAAGAAATACAACAACCCATTCTAAAATGATTCATTATATAAAATAGGAGAGAAAGTTAATTAAGCTAAATAAAAGGTTACATTGCAATCCTAAAAACGGAATTAGTTCATTAACATGGTACTAATATTCATATTTAATACATTCCACATTCTCAGTAATACACAAATAAATGGGAGATTTGGAATAAGAAAACCCTTGTTGTGGGGTGTTCTTCCAAATCTTCTCTTCGCTGTATAGCTCCTGAGCTTCTGTCGATTGCAATAACTTTTTATCCTTTTAAAACACAGCTTCTTTCTCTTCTAAGAAATTAATATTGTAAAAAAGAATCCTAGTCTAAGCTGTCTGTCTTAATTTCTATCGCAGACGGCTGCTTAGAATTAAGTATTTGATCCTCTCTCTCTTTAGGTCATTTAAAGCCCTTTACTGCCTGGACACTGGGGCCCGCACTGCGGTGCTAGCATTGTACTAGCAAGTGGCGATGCGGCGCCACGTAGGGTTAAAAACACCAGAGGTCGCGCTGTGGCGTGACTCCATGAAGAAGCCTTGGCGCTACGACGCGAGGATGACATCACAGGCATGGCACTGGTGCGCCGAGTATGGCGCTGGGGGCGCCAGTTTACAGTGTGTTACAACATGGCCCGGCACTGCGACGCGGACTCTAGGTATACCTCCGGTGCCAGTACAGTAAAAAAAGACCATTATGCCCCTGAAAGCTGGAAAAGATCTGTAAAACCCTGCATGATAGAAATTAAGCACAATAACAACAAAATATAAATAAAAGCTAACTAAATAACAAAAAACATGTGACATCTTATTCCACAAAGGATCTGATTCGCAGGTATAAATCCTACTCATCAAATACCCCTAAACTTAAACTTTTGCTTATCCTCAAGCAAACTATTAGACATTCATACCCCATTACTGCAAGATACGAATGAAAACTGAACCTATAGACTAAAACCATGGCCTCTAAGCATAATCATATACACCCTCTAAGAATAGGACAAACGCGCATATGAATGAGGGCTTAATGTCTAATAATAAACATGAGACTCTAATCGATCCATTCTGTGTGTGTGTGCAAACCAAACATCTTAACTAGCCATAACCCAAATTAAGATAACACAATCGACTGTGATAACAATTAAGCTTACTATGCAACTCACGTAATTAACAAGCATCAAGAACAAGACGTAAAAACAAGAAAGGATCAAAAAGTTCTAGTATAATGAAGTAAATTCTGACTCAGACAGTACTTGATTACTTCTAGGCTAAACAGGGCACCCATTAGCAAGCTATTCATCCAATTTCGCTTGGAGATTAGGTTTGAAATTCCGAAAAATACGTAATGATAGAATATGAAGATATAATGGAATATCCAATAATATTTCAGTTATGACAAACGAAGTATTCGCATACGGACTTAAAACCTAAGGGTTGGTAAAAGTGATTTTCGAAAGGGAAATGTAATGTGTATAATCATTTCGGTTATTGTACGTATGATATACGAGTATGATACTAGGTTGAATACTAGTATGGTATGAAGAATAGTATGACGTATAATACAAATATCATATGAATACTAATCGAAAAGAATACATGAGTTATACGCGTAGTATACGTTTAGTTCTTATTAGATTTTTAATTTAAGGACTTTACATAATCCAATTAGACTTGGATCCTGTCAAGCCCAATGAATCGTGTAAGAAAGCCCAAGTTAAGGCCCAATGTTATAATTAATTAAGCTCGATTTAAGAAGTTAAACCGCAGATCGAACCGGCGGGTCACGGGATGTGTACAATCCATGGGGCAACCCATGGGAAGACCCATGGACATGTGGGCCGACCACTTGGCCACCAAATAAAGTGATTACTTGGTGGCTAAGTTGTTGAGGAGGTGGCTTTTAGACCATTTTGCCCTCCATTTGGTTGCCTATAAAAAGAAAGCTTATGTTGGTCATTTAGTGTTTTGTAAACTTTTTCCAACATATATTGAGAGAGAGAAAGAGCTAGAAACAAGTAATCAAGCTACTTCAATGCAAACCGTATACGTTTAGTCAAGAACACGAAGAACGAAAGAGGTAATATTTCGTAAACATTAGTCTTTGACCTTTTTCGATTTCTTTCTCGTAGAGAATCGTAGATTGGTGGAGCATGTCTATTAAGGAGGAATAAGGATGGCTATTAATGATCAAAACATTGATAAGTTATGTTCAAGTAAAAATCATAAGAGTTTGAGTAAGTTTAAAAACTGTAGAAATCGATCAACGTGAACTTGGTTGTGGATGGACGACTTGAGAACCATCATAACTAGGGTATGTGCATCTTATTTAGTTAGGATATAGATGATGAATCAATGGAGTATTCCATTTGATTTGGCTTATAGAACACGAGTAACGAAGTTATGGCTAGTTTTATGAAAATAGACGTTAAACGTCAAAAACGTAGAAATATCGGATTAGTAGTCAAAACTTGCCGCGTGACTTGAAAACTTCAATTTTTAATTCCAACACGTGAGATAGGGTATTCAAGAGTTGTGGACTCAAGAATCGTCGAATTCCAACTTATAATGAAGAAAACGAGTATTGAACGCTCACAAACAATAAACGAACGCTCAAAATGAACCAAAAGGTGGATTCTGAGTTAACAGATTCGAAAGTGAAAGATTCTTGCATGAACACCTAGAGTAGGTAATTTGTGAGTTGTGGGCTTTTGAATGAGCCAATTCGGATGTAAAACGAATAAGTTATGAGGCCGGGAAGTTCGTAGAAAAAGTTAACTGTCAAAGCCAACTGAGGTACAGGGGTGGCGCCGCAGCGCCAAACCCAGCATAAAAGGCCGTGCCGCAACGCCGGCTCCGGGTTCTGGCTACTATTAGTTGGCGCCGCAGCGCCAATTGTGTACTAGAGTCTAGCGCCCTAGCGCCGCAGCGCCGGCAGTGGGAATTGGTTGACCAACTTAGGTTTTATAATTCCAATTAAATGTAAACCAATAGTAAGACATGAATGTACTTAATGTACATAATAAGGCTAACTTTAAATCACTTATAAAGTGATAACGTTAGAAGGTTAAGTATGGTTTAACAATAATTAAACGAAGAACTCAAGCGTGTAAATAAGTAAACCGTGAATGATATTCAACGTTGGTACCTCAGCAATGATGACCGAATGTCAGTTAATAACGTAAGAACGTTAGCAAGCCGTAATGATGCATAGCAAGTCGAATTAACATTATTAATGGAATAAATTCAAGTAAGACATAGAAGAGAAAGAAGTTGGTTAAAATAATAAAGTGAGTTTGTTTGGTGGCTAATTACAGTGTGCTATGTGAATATATCATGTAGATCCTGTAAAGATTGAGAACTGTTGAATATTATATTCGAAGACGCTTGAAGGCAAGTTTTCTTAACGCTTGTCTAACCTCCGTAGTAGTCAAGTTTTCTATGATTCATATCTTGAAATGCATGAATGGTGTTAAAGAAAGAGTCTATGCCTGTTTTAACTCGGTTAGACTAATCTTGAAGAATTGATTGATTTGTTTACAAGTCTTTCACTATAGAACTGTTAACGCTATCCTATGCCAAGTATTTGGTACGGATTCAAAGGTAAGCTTGTCTATGAACAAACAAATGTATTTTCATTGATTATTTGATGGGCACGCGAGGTTGCAAAAACTTAAACGTAAATTTATCTAACGGATGAGTGTTGATCAACATAGAGTACTATAGGCTGATCACCTAGAAGTGCTCATAAGTTATGCCGGATGTATGGCCTTAGTACCGGGATATCCTTTTCATGTATGAAAACGGAAAGAGTATGCTCATGTTCTTTCGATCGGTTCAGAATTCCTAAGCTATTATATATACCTTGGAATCGTTGTTATAAAACGAGAAGTGCTAGTCAATGTTTCATAGTGCTTCATAGCTATTTGTTCAGTTATGGAAGATAATCATATAATTCTTGATGTGGCATCCATATTATCCTTTGTTAGACTTACTGAGCTAGTTATGCTCGCTTCTTGCTTAAATTATATGATTGCAGCTAAAGCCGACCGAACTGAGAGTTCTAAGAGAGATAAAGGCAAAACTAAGATGGATAGTTAATTATCCTGTAATAGAGTAGTGTATTTGTATGTAATATACTTATGAATAACGAAGAATGTTTTCGGTTTACGAACCTGGGAAAGGATTTATCACTACTGTAATAAGAATATAGTAAATACAATCATTTTGTTGTTATTTCAATGGAATGACAATATACATTGTAGTACCGTGTAGCACCATTTATCGGGTTAGAAGATACTCGGATTTGGGGGCGTCACACACGTAATCAATATAAGTCCAAAATAGATTTTACCAGCCTGCGTTTATGGGCGAGTGCGTTTCCACGCTCCATCTCAACCCACCATAGGACTGTTATTATAATAGATTTTTTTAATAGAACTATGGACCCGAAAGTGTAAAAGCCTTTAAGTCTTTTATTCTTGAAATCAACAGAGTTTTAACAGCGTACAATATTTTCAACACAGTAAACAGGCAACCTAAATTTGGACACATAAATAGAAAAGACAATTAGCGTGCTCGATAAAAGGATGGATCCAAAATAGTCTTGACTTATCTAATTAACACGCCCCTAGTTCACATAAATTTGACACTACTCTAAGAAAATGATATAATTACTTGGCGCTCGTCATAGGCCACAATCAAAACTTAAGCGCTAAAATACTCTAACCCAGCATATAAACAGTTACAGACCGGGGGTTAGAGTTAATCAAAATGTAATAGGCACAACTATAAAATATAAAGTACCCTTGCCACAGTAGGGCCAAAGCCATAACACATGGCATTAAGTATACCAATAATCAGTGTAAAACCCAAAAAGTATGGCTATCCACAAAATAATATCCGATTTAATCATGATATTCCCAAATTTCACCTGGCAACTACACAAACCCAAAAGATATACAACCAAAAGCATGCAGTCATATAAAAATTAAAAAAAAAACTACTATGCAAAACATGAATCCAAAATACGGATGATATGGAGGTAACATCGGTTAATACGGTGATGCTTGCATTAGAGCCAACACCTACAGATACAATGATGGCAATGTATCTCTCGGTGCTTGACCGTAACGTGCAACTGCACAATATAGTGCAGAACCAGAAGGAGGAGATCAATGATCTCTATGGGGCCAAGGAGTCTGCAGAATCAGACTTTGAATTAGAGCATGATGAGAAGGTGCTCATAACTGATAAAGCTAGGGATTATAAGAACGACGTCGTAGAGCTTCATAAGAAACTGGTTGAGCAAGACCAGAAGATAGCACGGATGTCATATATAAATGACAGTGCGCACAAGATTTCAAGCTGAAAATAGCTTGTTATTCCATTGAGTCGGGACAGACTCGACATACTATAAGTCGAGACATTATGTCGATTCTAGCGAATGAGAAGCATGAGAATGTTGTTAGGCAGTATTAGGAGTTAGAACGGTAAATACTTTTGTGTAGTGACGTAAAATTCTCTTTTGTATAATTAAAGGGTAGTCTTTTTGTAAATTCCAATTTTTGTGAAAGTCAATCGCGGGATATAAATGTAATAGTTTTTGGCAATGAAAAGTAAATTGTAAATAGTTGACTATGAAGAAACATATCAATATAATGAAGTTTTTTTTATGTGCTTTGTTTTGTATGAGTTATTGTTCAGTTGTCCAGCGAATAATAACTAAGTAAATAAGTAATAACGGAACTTTATTTATTTAATCAGAAATGCCGCCAAGAAGAGGACAACATAATCAGGAGGCGGAATCACATAATGATAACCAAGGGGGTCCGAATAACCCTATGCAAGAGTTCGTTAATTTATTAACGGCTGCATTTAACCAAACCGGGGGTAGAGCACCCGCGGGACCTAGGGTAGCCAGAACGACTACCTTTAAGGAATTTAAAAGTGTAGGTCCACCTTAGTTCAAGGGAACGACAGACCCAATGGAGGCCCGGACATGGGTCAAAGAAATAGAAAAGGCGTTTGTTATTACAAACGTATCTGAGGCACAAAAGACTTCTTTTGTGACTTACATGATGAAGGGGGAAGCCAACTACTGGTGGGAGGCTCACCAGGGTGGGGCTAGAACTGATGCTGTTACATGGGAACAGTTCTGGAAGGTATTCTTCGAGAACTACTTTCCTACCAGCATGCAGGGTAGGATGGAGATTAAGTTCCTAGAACTTAAACAGGGGGACATGACGGTTCCCCAATATGCGACCTAATTCAATGAATTGGCAAGGTTTGCTCCACACCAAGTGGACACGGAAGAGAGGAAGGCTCGTAGGTTTGAGCAGGGCTTGAAACCCTGGCTCTATAGTAGGATTTCAGTTTTTTAGAGTGCTTCCTATGAGACCATTATGGAAAAGGCGATTATAACAGAGGGTGGTAATGAGGCATTAACCCAATACCATAAAGAAAGAAAGAATAAGAGTAAGGGAGAGGGAGAGGGATGAACCATGGTAGAGGGTGCCAGTGGTAGTGGCAGTATGCCGAAGAGGAAGAGTTTTAACTTTGGGAATACTGGAGTGAAACAAGGAGATCCTAAGCGTAGGATGGAAGCATGCAAGACATGCGACAAGACTCATCTGGGAGTCTGTCTGAAGGGAAAATCAGTTTTTTACAATTGTGGGCAAGAGGGACATATATCACCCAACTGTCTTAATCGTATGAAAAACCAGGGTTGTTTTGTTTGTGGGTCGATGGACCACATGACAAGAAATTTCCCGAAGAAGGGATTTGAGGGTAGTAAGGGTTCTGGTAGTGGTAGGTTAGCCATTATTGGACCAACACCATCATTGGGTAGACCTTCAGCTCGAACATTTAATATGACTGTCCAAGATGTGGTTGCATCAGCGGATGTAGTAGCAGGTATCATTCCAGTCAACGAAATAAATGCTTATGTGTTATTTGACTCAGGTGCTACTTGTTCATTTATAGCATGTGGATTTGGTAAGTAACTAGGATTAAACCCTGAAAAGCTAGAAATACCTTTAGACTTTAAGGTGGCAAAAGAAGAGATAATTCTCATTGAACACATTCATAGGAATTATTTCGTAGATATTAGGGGTAACAGATTATTGGTAGATCTTTTACCAATAAGGTTAAGAGAATTCGATGTAATTCTCGGTATGAATTGGTTAATTAACCATAGAGTAATAATAGATTGTCATAGAAAGAGTGTAAACCTAAGACTTTCTAGGAAATCTGAGGTGGTGTTTTATAGTAATAAAACACCGGGACGCTCTTGTTGTCTAGCCATGACACAAGCTAGGAAGATATTGAAAAAGGGGTGTAAAGGTTACCTGTGCCATGTTGTGGATACCCAAAGAGTGGGAGCATCATTGGAACAGATAGCGGTAGTTCAAGAGTTCACGGATGTATTTTTGGAGGAGTTGTCCGGTATTCCACCAGATAGGGAGGTCGAATTTGTGATTGATTTGTTGCCAGGTACGACACTAGTTTCAAAGGCACCATATAGGATGGCGGTAGTAGAGATGAATGAGTTAATTGTTCAATTACAGGAACTATTAGACAAGAAGTACATTCAATCGAGTGTGTCTCCGTGGGGAGCGCCGGTATTGTTTGTAAAGAAGAAGGATGGGTCGTTACGACTTAGTATCGACTATCGAGAGTTGAACAAGTTAACGATTAAGAATAAATACCCGTTGCCTAGGATTGATGATCTATTTGATCAGTTGAAAAGGGCAAAGTATTTTTCTAAGATAGATTTGTGTACGGGGTATCACCAACTGAAAGTAAGGAAGGAGGATGTACCTAAGACGGCGTTCAGAACTCGTTATGGTCATTACGAGTTTCTGGTTATGTCGTTTAGGTTGACAAATACGCCAGCCGCATTCATGGATATGATAAAAAGAGTGTTTAAATAGTATTTGGACAAGTTCGTTGTAGTGTTCATTGATGATATTCTAGTCTATTCTAAGACGCCAGAAGATCATGCTGAACATTTAAGAATAGTGTTGGAAACACTACGGAGGGAGAAGTTGTATGCGAAATTCACTAAGTGTGAATTTTGGCTTGAAAGAGTGCAGTTTTTAGGACATGTTATAGATAAAGATGGAATATCCGTAGATCCAGCGAAGGTGGAAGCAGTGAATGAGTGGGAGCAACTGAAAATGCCAACCGAGGTTTGGAGTTTTCTAGGGTTAGCGGGATACTATAGAAGGTTCATTCAGGACTTTTCTAAAATAGCTACTCCGTTGACGAATCTGACACGGAAGTTGGTGAAGTACGTGTGGACGAAAAAGTGTGAGGATAGTTTCCAAGAAGTAAAAAAGAGGTTAAGTGATGCACCTGTATTATCCTTACCAGATGATACAGGAAATTTTGTAGTTTATAGCAATGCTTCGCATAGAGGACTTGGTTGTGTGCTCATGCAGTGTGGCAAGGTCATTGTGTACGCGTCACACCAGTTAAAAGATTATGAGAAGGTCTATCCTACTCATGACCTAGAATTGGCAGCTGTAGTTTTTGCCTTAAAAATATGGAGACATTATTTATACGGGGAAAAGTGTGAGATATACACGGACCATAAAAGTCTGAAACATATCTTCACACAGAAGGAGTTGAATATGAGGCAGCGGAGATGGTTAGAGTTGATAAAAGATTATGATTGTGATATCTTTTATCATCCAGGGAAGGCGAACGTAGTAGCTAACGCGTTAAGTCGGAAGGGTAGGGAAAAGCTATCAATGTTAACGACTCAGAATGAGTTAATAACAGAAATGGCAAGAATGGAGTTAAAAGTAAAGTTACCAAGTGAAATGGTGGAGATGTTATTTTTAATAGAGAATCAACCAACGATAGTGGAACGGGTTAAGGAAGTACAAATAAATACTGAAGAATGTGAGTGAATGAAAAAGATAATGAATGATGAAGTGAAGACTAAGTATAACCTTGATAAAAAAGGTTTACTTCATTTTGAAGGAAGAATTTGGGTTCCAAATAATTCCGATTTAAAAGAAGATATTATGTGTGATGCTCATAGTTCGAGGTACTCGATACATCCTGGTAGTACTAAGATGTATCAAGACCTTCATCAGAACTTCTGGTGGCCGAACATGAAGAGGGAAATCACAGAATATGTTTGTAAGTGCTTAACTTGTCAGAAAGTTAAGGCTGAACACCAACGATCGAGTGGGTTATTGCATCCACTAGAGACTCCAAAGTGGAAATGAGAGCATATCACCATGGACTTTGTGGTAGGACTTCCAACAACAAGAAAAGGATACGACGCTATTTTAGTACTAGTGGATCGGTTGACGAAATCGGCTCACTTTCTACCAATAGGAGTTAGGTATAATCTAGAGCAACTAGCTAAACTTTATGTCAAGGAAATTATTTCTAGACATGGAGTACCTGTTTCGATTGTGTCCGATCGTGATCCACGATTCACGTCGAACTTTTGGAGGAGTTTGCAAGAGCATATAGGAACGCATTTGAGATTGAGTACGGCGTATCATCCACAAATGGATGGACAAAGTGAACGGACAATTTAAACGCTAGAAGATATATTAAGATCTTGCATTATGAATTTCAAGGGGAGTTAGGACGAACACCTACCGTTGGTGGAATTCGCTTACAACAATAATTTTCACGCTAGTATAGGCATGCCACCTTACGAAGCGTTGTATGGGAGGAAGTGCAGAACACCACTGTGCTGGGATGAAGTAGGTGAACGTCAAATGTTGGGACCTGAGATGGTATAACAAAAGGCAGACATGGTTAAGCTAATATGAACTCGATTAGTAGCATCTCAAGATAGACAAAAGAAGTATACAAATCCTCATCGAGAAAATAGAGAACTTGAAGTAGGATCGCATGTCATTCTGAAAGTGTCACCTTGGAAAGGAAAGATACGTTTTGGGAAGAAAGGAAAGTTAAGTTCAAGGTTTGTAGGACCTTTTGAAATTTTAAGAAGGGTAGGAGAGGTAGCTAATGAAGTAGCCTTACCTCTAGAGATGGAAAGAATACACAATGTGTTTCACATGTCAGTGTTGCGTCCTTATAAACCGGACTACAGGCACGTAATAGAGTATGAATCTATTCAAGTAGAAAAAGACTTAATGGATGAAGAACTTCCGATTCAGATTGTTGATAGGAAGGAACAAGTCTTGAGGAATAAAATAATACCTTCAGTAAAGGTAATTTGGAGTAACCACGATATTGAAGAAGCAACGTGGGAGCTCAAAAGTAAAATGAAGGAAAAGTTTTCTCATTTGTTTATGTAATTATAGCGAGATTCTGGGGACAGAATCCTTATAAGGGGGGAGGGAGAATGTAACGCCCGAGAAATTCGGATCTTTAATGAATTAAATTTTTATTTGATTATGTGGATTAAATGAATTTAATTGATTAATTATGCGAGTAAGATATTTGAAGGTAACATGACCTAGAATGTGTGGATGTGGTTAGTATTCTGGCTATGTGCTAGGATTAATTGTTTTGGATTACCAAGACGAAAATAAAGGTTTTTCGAGAATTTTCTGTAAAAATACTATTAATCCGATTTCACTCGGAGATTAGGTTTGAAATTCTGAGAAACGTGTAATGATAGAATATAAAGATATAATGGAATATCCAATAATATTTCAGTTATGGCAAACGAAGTTTTCGCCTGCGGACTTAAAACCTAAGGATTAGTAAAAGTGATTTCTGAAAGGGAAATGTAATGTGTATAATCATTTCGGTTATTATGCGTATGATATACGAGTATGATACTAGGTTGAATACTAGTATGGTATGAAGAATAGTATAACGTATAATGTAACAACCCGATATTTTCTACATAAATAAATAAGAAATTTTGCGTATAATTTGTTTTTTTTTTAAGGATGAGGATTTGTACAAGATAATGAGTATATGTATTTATGTGGTAAATAAAAATATATTTATTGCATAAATGTTTACAAGTAAATTTATTTCAGAATTATTGATTATTAAAAAGTATATTCTTATAATAATTAAATTATGGTAGAAATGTTTTATTAATTATTTTCCATAAAATATAAGCATATATTATTTAAATAATATATGAAGTGATTTTTTTGAATAATTATAATAATTATTTTATTATATGAATTTTAGTACAAGTTATTAAGTGAATTATTTTACCTTAATTATTAAGGTTAAATATGAAGAATAAATCAGATATATAATCCAAACCCTAATTTTGGGTTATTGTCAAGGTATGAAAATAATAATATAATATTAATTATATTTTGATTTTTCAGTGCTATGAATATGTACTGTATTTCCGTATTGATAATGGTAAGTCAATTACGGTGTATTATGACCAAACCCTAGTAATAATGTTAAACCCTAATTTGAGATCCAAATTAGAGTGCAAGATTGTTTTATAAGTGTGTTATATGATGTGTATCATATAATGATTTGATTAATTAGGTAAACCCTAATTATAATCTAGAAACCCTAAATAATTTTTGAAAATGAGAAACCCTAATTTGAATTTAAATTAGAGTTCGAGATTGGTTGTAATTGAGTTAATGTGATTAATTAGCAAGTTTTATAATTTCAATTGCTAATTTTGGAAACCCTAAATTTTTAAACCCTAATTTGATAACTAGGAAAAAAACCTAATTATAATCGGTAACCCTAATTATCAAAATCTTAAACTCTAATTGCTATTTTAGTAAGGTTAATGATAATTATATGATCTAAACCCTAATGTTACTGTATAAGGTAATTAGATAATTAATCATAATTAGAAAACCCTAATTTCAAAATTTTAGAAACTAAAATTTATTTAATTTTTATTTGATTTTATTTATTTTTGTGCAAACCCTAATTGCTAAATCCTATAATTTGTGCTAAATCTTAGGGTTAAACCCTAAGGGTTGGACAAGTTCCAATTATGCCATTAAATAAAAAATACAAATGACCATTTTGCCCCTAGTGTATTATTTTGGCTAACATGTAGGTTTTGACAATAGGTTGAGTGGGTGAACCACTTCAACCACCCCATGTGCTCAAAATAATAGCAACAAGTAATATACATCAGCCATTCGATGCATCTAGCTTGCTTATATATAGATTGGAGAGAGAAATAATTCATTTGTTACTTACATTTTTTCCAACTCTCAAACTAAGCTCTCTCTCTCTCTCTCTCTAACCTCCGAAATATACAAGTATATCAGTCATAAATCAAAGCCCCACGATCAACCATAACATAACAGAAGCCAGAAATCAAAAGATTGATCATCAAGGTATAAAAATCCTAGCTATAATCTGTCCAAAAATCGGATGTTTGATGTTATTTTTTTTTGTGTTAAATATGTTATATAAGGTGTCTAATGATGATCTGGGTTGCTAGATGTTAGATCCATAACATCTAGAGGCTTGGATTTGAAGATCTACAAAATCTGGAAATTTTATTTTGATGTCTGACAACCGAATGTCAGGCCTCTTTAATCGTTACCTGTTATGTTTTTTAGTAGTTTAAAGCCTTGTACTTGTAGTCTGGTATGAGGTCTTTGATATGCAAAAAGAATCAGGACCAAATAATATATGGATTGAAAGTTATACTTGGTCAAAGTCGGTTGACCGACCATGACCAAGTGATTTCTGGGTAACCCAAAAATCCTTTAACCGTGTTTGACAAGTTTTTGTTGGTCTTGGATCTGTAAGTGTGTTGTTGTTTTAATTCTGATTTTGTAACTAAGTTATAGTTGGGTATGTGTAATATGGATCCATGCTTTAATATCACTAAATAATCAAGTGGATTGAACACAGTGGCTGGTCAAACTAGCCGAGTCGAGCATGATCTATGTTTTCTGGGTAACCCAGAAAACATATGAACATGTCGACTGACATGGTTTGACCAGATCATAACGGTTGATTAAGTTGATGTTATTTGTATTTTATGTAATAGATCTACTCTCTTGCATGCTAGCTACAATCTAGGACTCTTAAATCACTAAAAGATTGTACGGATTTCAAGTTGTGGAAGCCCAAAAGTGTATGCTCGAACTGTTCTTCATTTCTGGGTAACCCAGAAATGAAGAACAGCATCTGACAACACTTTTGGAGGCTCAGATCTCCTTGGTTATAGGTGTTATGATTTTTTTTGTCATGTATACGTGCACTAGCACTACAAGCTCTGAATAACATCATGCCTAGAAACACAACACACACTAAGTTATAATTGGTCAAACCTACCTACTCGGTCACTGCCATGCATTTTTTGGGTTTGGCCAAGAACATGAAGAACATCTATAGCGACAGTTTTGTCACTATAGGTGGTCTTTAGCGACAGATAATATATTATTTTTTAGAAATTATTAAATAAATAGAAAAAAGTAGTTTTAATTATTAAAAATACCAAATAAATTATTAAAAATTATTTTAAATTCCGAAAATTAGTTTTTAATTATTTTAAATATATTTCATAAATATTTAATATTTTTAAAATATTAAAAGTATTTAATTTATTTAATTATAATATTAAATAAGTTATTTAAAAATAATTTTAATATTGGAAAAATCATTAAAAATTATATTATGATATAAGAAAATATTTTAAGTTATTTTTAATGACTTTTAATATTTTGTGATAAATTTCATTAATAAATTGATATTAATGGTAATTCATTTATTTACTAAATGAATTAAATAAATTAATTAAAAATGATTTTATTATATTAAAAATCATTTTAAATAATAATAAGGTATTTAAAAATATTTTAAGTTATAAAATATAACTTTTAATATTTAAAGATAAATTTCATTAATTAATTATTATTAATGATATTAAAGTTATTTAATAATTTAGTTTAAAAATGATTTTAATATTATAAAAATCATTTTAAATGA
The DNA here is from genome assembly GCA_016801055.1 of Panax notoginseng. NCBI lineage: Eukaryota > Viridiplantae > Streptophyta > Magnoliopsida > Apiales > Araliaceae > Panax > Panax notoginseng. Next base: position 104,147,016 of record CM029019.1, read on the forward strand.
AAATAAATTGTTTAAAAATATTTTAAGTTATAAAATATAACTTTTAATATTTAAAGGATAATTTCATTAATAAATTAATATTAATGATTATTAACTTATTATTAAAAATAGTAATTTTATTTAGTAATTATATTAAATAAATAGTTTAAAAATGGTTTTATTAATTTAAAAATCATTTAAAAGGATATAAATGAATTAAAAGTATTTTAAGTTATGAATAATGACTTTTAATATTTTGATAAATAGAACATTAATACCTTAATATTAATGGTAATTATTTAGAAATGATTTTAAATGTTTTAAAAATCATTTAAGGGTAATATTAATACTTTAAAAATATTTTGAGTTATTATAAATAACTTTAATATTTTGAAAATAATTTCATTAATAGTTTAATATTAATTAGATATTAATGATAATATAATTATTTAGTATTTAAATCATTTAATAATGATTCTGAGGTTTAAAAATTCATGATAAATAATATTAAATGTTTAAAAACTATTATAAGTCATTTAAAAATAGTATGACTGATAATAAGTTACAGAATAGAGTCTTAGACTCGATAATTACCCGATAAAGTTGTCGGTACACCGACATGCTTCAGAAATTGATCTGGACTTGGATAATGTGATTAGGTAAGTGATTATTTGTGATTCAATGGTTGTTAAACCTATGTGCCAATGTGATTAGGGTATGTGCTAACTGCAATAAGCAGTGTTATGTGTTATAGTATATTGTTCTAATCGAACGAATGATCTGATTAATGATAGGTCGTGTGATAAGCGATAAATCTAAATTACAAACTGTAAGCAACGCTTCAGGCAAGTATCTAACTCTTTGCATTTACTATATGCAACGGACATACGTAAGATAATATCGGAATTGTTCATTTCAATTGTTCAAATATTTCAACTTTTGTATATACTTATGCAATGATTCTGTATAAGAAAGTTATTAAACTATAATTGTTGTACAAGTTCCTTTATTCTGTTATTATTGATCAAATTATATATTCTGATCGTTAATTTCTAAAATATGGTTATACAAGTGTCCCCACTTGGATAATCATTATATTTTATCACATGTTGATACATACTTATCGGTGTTCAGTATGTATAAGTTGAATTAAAAGTCGTCTAAGCTATTTGATCCAGCTAGACATATGTTTAAAGTTGTTGTTGAACAAGATAAAACTTTATCCAACTAAATTATTTTAGTTTGGATTCAAGACTGGTATGAACATCCCAAATATGGGAAACTTTTATGCGCCTAAGGCGGGAATGCTGGACGAAAATATCGTCCTTTAATGTAGTATTGATCAATACAGGGCATAACGACCTGATCACCCCCCGTGCCCGTAAGTAATGACGATTTACAGATGAAGTTCTGTTTAACCTTTTCGAAAATAGAAAATAATGTTCATAGTTTGTCAACTGATCCACATTTATAGTCAGTACGTAGTTTCAAAAATTTGAAATCGAAATGATATGTTGTTTATTATCGGTTCAGTTTACTTTACAACTGTTGATTCGTTGTAGAAGTATCGTTCAAAGAAAATATTTAATTCGTTCAGCTAACTGTTATTGTTGCTATTACTTGCTGGGCACTTAAATGCTCATCCTTGCTTAAATTTAAATGTTTTCAGCTAAAGGTGAACAACCTGGAGGCTCTTCTAAGAACAAAGGGAAAGGGAAGGTCGCTGAATGAATGATAAGGCTATCTTTTGTAATAACTAGACTTTTTTAGGGTAATGATGATATATATTAATGAAACGAATGTTTGAAGGTTTCGTACTTGGGATTGAAAACTCTGATAATATGTAAATTAAATTTGATAATCTATATTATTGTTATTAGTATTAGTATTATTCCGCTCATAGAAATGGTATCGTGAAGCACTGAGTTCGGGTTTCAAGTACCCGAATTTAAGGGTGTCACATATAATACGAATATCGTATGAATACTAAACGAAGAGAATACGTGAGTTATACGCGTAGCATACGATTAGTTCTTATTGGATTTTTAATTTAAGGACTTTACATAATCCAATTTGACTTAGATCTTGTCAAGCCGAATGAATCATGTAAGAAAGCCCAAGTTAAGGCCCAATGTTATAATTAATTAAGCCCGATTCAAGAAGTTAAACCGCGGATCGAACCGGCGGGTCACAGGATGGGTACAACCCATGGGGCAACCCATGGGAAGACCCATGGACATGTGGGTCGGCCACTTGGCCACCAAGTAAAGTGATTACTTGGTGGCTAAGTTGTTGAGGAGGTGGGGAATAGTAAGGAGGTGGCTTTTAGACCATTTTGCCCTCCATTTGGTTGCCTATAAAAAGAAAGCTTATGTTGGTCATTTAGTGTTTTATAAACTTTGTCCAACATATATTGAGAGAGAGAAAAAGCTAGAAACAAGTAATCAAGCTACTTCAAAGCAAACCGTATACGTTTAGTCAAGAACGCGAAGAACGAAAGAGGTAATATTTCGTAAACATTAGTCTTTGACCTTTTTGATTTCTTTCTCATAGAGAATTGTAGATTAGTGGAGCATGTCTATTGAGGAGGAATAAGGATGGCTATTAATGATCAAAACATTGATAAGTCATGTTCAAGTAAAAATCATAAGAGTTTGCGTAAGTTTAAAAACTGTAGAAATCGATCAACGTGAACTTGGTTGTGGATGGACGATTTGAGAACCATCATAACTAGAGTATGTGCATCTTATTTGGATAGGATATAGATGATGAATCAATAGAGTGTTTCATTTGATTTGGCTTATAGAACACGAGTAACGAAGTTATGGCGAGTTTTATGAAAATAGATGTTAAACGTCGAAAACCTAGAAATATCGGATTAGTAGTCAAAATTTGTCGTGTGACTTGAAAACTTCGGTTTTCAATGCCAACAGGTGAGATAGGGTATTCAAGAGTTGTGGACTCAAGAATCGTCGAATTTCGATTTATAATGAAGAAAACGAGTATTAAGCGCTCATAAACGATAAACGAACGCTCAAAATGAACCAAAAGGTGAATTTTGAGTTAACGGATTCGAAAGTGAAAGATTCTTACATAAACACCTAGAGTAGGTAATTTGTGAGTTGTGGGCTTTTGAATGAGCTAATTCAAATGTAAAACAAATAAGTTACGAGGCCGGGAAGTTCGTAGAAAAAGTTAACTGTCAAAGCCAATTGAGGTACAGGGGTGGCGCCGCAGCGCCAAACCCAGCATAAATGGTCGGGCTGCAGCGCCGGCTCCGGGCTCTGGCTACTGTTAGTTGGCGCCGCAGCGTCAATAGTGTACTAGAGTCTGGCACCGCAGCTCCGGCAGTGGGACTTGGTTGACGAACTTAGGTTTTGTAATTCCAATTAAATATAAACCAATAGTAAGACATTAATGTACTTAATGTACATAATAAGGCTAACTTTAAATCACTTATAAAGTGATAATGTTAGAAGGTTATGTATGGTTTAATAATAATTAAACAAAGAACGCAAGTGTGTAAATAAGTAAACCATGAATGATATTCAACGTTGGTACCTCACAAATGATGACCGAATGTCGGTTAATAACGTAAGAACGTTAACAAGCCGTAATGAAGCATAGCAAGTCGAATTAACATTATTAATGGAATAAATTCAAGTAAGACATAGAAGAGAAAGAAGTTGGTAAAAATAATAAAGTGAGTTTGTTTGGTAGCTAATTACAGTTTGCTATGTGAATATATCATGTAGATCCTGTAAAGATTGAGAACTGTTGAATATTATATTCGAAGACGCTTGAAGGAAAGTTTTCTTAACGCTTGTCTAACCTCCGTGTTAGTCAAGTTTTCTGTGATTCATGTCCTGAAAGGCAGGAATGGTGTTAAAGAAAGAGTCTATGCCTGTTTTAACTAGGCTAGACTAATCTTGAAGAATTGATTGATTTGTTTACAAGTATTTCAATATAGAACTGTTAACGTTATCCTATGCCAAGTATTTGGTACGGATTCAAAGGTAAGTTTGTCTATGAAGAAATAAATGTATTTTCATCGATTATTCGATGGACACGCAAGGTTACCAAAACTTAAACGTAAATACGTTTAACGGATGAGTGTTGCTCAACATAGAGTACTATAGGCTGATCACCTAGAAGTACTCGTAAGTAATGCCGAATGTATGACCTTAGTGCCGAGATATCCTTTTCATGTATGTTCATGGTCTTTCGACCGGTTCAGAATTCCTAAGCTATTATATATACCTTGGAATCGTTGTTATGAAATGAGAAGTGCTAGTCAATGTTTCATAGTGCTTCATAGCTATTTGTTCAGTTATGAAAGATAATCATATAATTCTCGATATGGTATCCATATTATCCTTTGTTAGACTTGCTGAGCTTGTAATGCTCACTTCTTGCTTGAATTATATGATTGCAGCTAAAGCTGACCGAACTGAGAGTTCTAAGAGAGATAAAGGCAAAACTAAGATGGATACTTAATTATCCTGTAATAGAATCGTGTATTTGTATGTAATATACTTATGAATAACGAAGAATGTTTTCGGTTTACGAACTTGGGAAAGGATTTATCACTATTGTAATAAGAATATAGTAAATACAATCATTTTGTTGTATTTCAATGGAATGATTGTATACATTGTAGTACCGTGTAGCACCATTTGTTGGGTTGGAAGATACCCGAATTTGGAGGCATCACACACGTAATCAATATAAGTCCAAAATAGATTTTACCAGCCTGCGTTTATGGGCGAGTGCGTTTCCACGCTCCATCTCAACCCACCATAGGACTGTTATTATAATAGATTTTTTTAATAGAACTATAGACCCGAAAGTGTAAGAGGCTCTATGTAACAACCCGATATTTTCTATATAATTAAATCAGAAATTTTGCGTACAATTTTTTTTTTAAAGATGAGGATTTGTACAAGATAAGGTGTATATGTATTTATGTGATAAATAAAAATATATTTATTACATTATAATTACAAATAATTTTATTTCAGAATTATTGATTATTATAAAGTATATTCTTATAATAATTAATTTTATAGTAGAAATGTTTTTATTGATTATTTTCCATGAAAATATAATTATATATTATTTAAATAATATATGAAAAGATTTTTAGAATAATTATAATAATTATTTTATTATATAAATTTTGTACAGATTATTAAGTTAATTATTTTACCTTAATTAATAAGGTTAAATATGAAAGATAAATCAGATATGAAATCCAAACCCTAATTTTAGATTTTGATCAAGGAATGAGAATAATAATATAATATTAATTATATTTTGATTTTTCAGTGCTATAAATATGTACTGTATGTACGTATTGATAATAGTTGGTCAATTATGGTGTATTATGACCAAACCCTAGCAATATTTTTATAAACCCTAGTATTAATGTTAAACCCTAGTTTCGAAGTCATATGAGTCTTTAAAAATCTGTTACGACACTATGTTATGTGTTATACGATTTGTGTTTTAGGTAAAGCCTTATTATTATGGAAAATCATAATTATAAATTAAAATCCTAATTTCTGAAATTAGAAACCTTAAACAATAATTAGTTAATATTAATTGGTTTAACCCTATTTTTGGAACACAATTATGAGTTCGAGTCTATTATATAACTGTGTTATATGATTTTATGATTAATTAGGTAAACCCTAATTAAAATCTAGAAACCCTACGTAATCTTTAGCAAACCCTAATTTTTGAAATTAGAAACCCTAATTATAAATTAGTAACCCTAATTATCAACATTGTAAACACTAATTTCTATAATTAGCAAGGTTGATTATAATTGTAACGACTCCAAAATTCATACAATTTAATTCTTGACTTTGGTCGTTAATAACACAACTAACTTCTGATTTTTATATCAATATTCGATGTTAAACTTTATAAAATACGGAATAATTTAAACTTTTATGTCTTCTTACTTTAATTACCTAAATCAAAACCTTTATCATCTACATGTCTTTGAATCAATCTTATTTTATGTTTCACTTTATCACTGTTATTATAAAATTTTACATTTCAATCCGATAATCTTTACATATCAGATAACTCTAACATTAACTTTACAACTCAACATAAAACTATACATCATAAAACATTTAATACATCTCATGAATCTTAATCATGTTATAAAGAAATAACAACTTTAGCTAAAATATTAATCTTCATATATTTCTGATCCACGTCATTCAAGTAGCACATAGTGTTACCTTCAATCCTTAACTTGCAAAAATGGTTATTTGCAAGGTTGAGCTTGACAGCCCATCAAAATCTAACAGTTTTCATGCATCACGTAGCATATTATAGCATGCTCAACATATATCTCATAAACATTGGACTAACATAGCATACATATTACAATTCATATAACAAGTATAAAGATATATAAAGATTGAGTTCCTTACTAAATCAGCATGCTTTACTCAATCAATGTAGTCATAAGTTGACTGTAACATTTCATACATTCAACATATATATAACACATCATGCTCTTTGCAGTAAAGATTTAAAACAATCAAATTTACATCGCAAATAGGAACTGAAAGACTTGCCTGGTTCGTAGATTACCAATTACCAAAATAGCTTAAATGCTTTGCGTACCTCCTACAACAGTTCAAAGGTTCATAATTATATGCATTAGTTACACAAATAACGAAACCACAATGACTCTTAGTCTTAATCTTTTATAACTTGCGTCTCTTTAAAACTTAACACATAACCTTAGGTGTTTACTCCTCTTCGTATGACACTTATCATTACATAATTCCATTTTATGTTTCCATAAACTTCTTTCGAAACCGACATTTAAAGTTCATTAAAATCGTCATAGGTTCCATTTATTACACTTGTTAACAACGACTAGGTTGTATAACCTCCACCTTATATCTCGTTACATTTCTCTTATAATTGACAATTAAGTCTTCTATCGCGTATTTACATCCTTTTAAACATATATTAGATTAACTAATCAAGTTATCATTCAAATCATTCTTTCAACTTACATCTCTCTATAAACCAACATAAACCTTATCATTTATCTTTAACTTTTAAAAACATCACATTTGGTTTCATTACATCACTTACTCAAGTGACAACTAAAATCTCCATATTTTGATATTATTATATCATACTACAATTTGTTATTATAGTCCACTTTATGTTTTAATATCCTTAATATGCATGTTAAACTAACCTAAGTTCGTTATGCATGACCTGTAATTAAGCAGACTTCACTGTCTATGACTGGCTACTCGCGCGGCTGCGTGAGTAATATATTGGGTAACCGCGCGCCCGCGTCCATAAGTTGCGCGCCCGCGCGACGACCGCGCTCCAGACAGCGCGCCCGCGCGATGCCTCATTTCCAGTTTTTTTAGAACAGAGCTACAACACTTTTCTTAAGCCAACTAACACGGATTTCACCCACCAAAAAATAATAATAACACGTACAAATGGTATAGAACTATCACAAACATGTTTGCGAACATATTCAACCAATTAAAATAATTTAACAACAATTTAAGCTAGGTTAATTTCTCAAATTTCATGTTTTTCATATAAAACTCAATTTTTGACATCCTTCATTAAAATCAACACTGTGATTTCAATTCTTATTCAAATTACTTCGTTTAAATTACGTTTTCTTCATTTCTTAACGAACTAACATACTCAAGCCTCAATTTGCAGATTAACATACGAATTTACCACTAAAATTGGTACTTTTACAAGCCATATGAAAATATACATAAAAACATACACTTTAGTTACTTTTCCTACTTTTTAAACGAAATTAGCATAACAAATTTCTTGTTTATATACACTAAAACCTCACCAACATGAATAATCACCACAATACATTTGTATAGAAACAATTCAAAAATATGGAATTCAAAGAGTTTAGGGATTATGCCGTAAAACTCACATATATACATATATATAAATATATAACATTAAGGTTATGAATAATACCTTCAAATGGTCGAACAATTCTTGCTAAACACAGTAATTTGTTGTTTGTCTCTTCCCAAGCTCTCCCTCAAATTCTCTCAGAACTCTCTGTAACTCTCAGAACTCTCAGTTTTCTTCTTAGGCTTAGCAAATACTAACATACATAATCCCAAAACTGATAACCAATAATACGTCTAATTATTAGAATGTCAGTTACAAATATAATGCTTAGGTTATAAATATATTATATTTATTATTTAATTTATTTTATCTATATTTTTTAAAAATTCGAACATTAAAAATCCAAAAGCCATAAGGCTCCGTTTGGCAAAACTCTTTAAAAATTAAAGACTTAATATATTTAAGCCTTGTTTGGGTAAACTCAATTAAAACTACTTTAATTTATTTTAATACTCCTTATAATATAGTTATTTATCACACTATATTTAATCAAGCTTTCATATTTAATTTAATTAATTCAAATAACAATTAATTAAATAAATCATTTAATCACATAACTCAATACAAATAATTAACCATTAAATTGAAATATCAATATAATAATAATTTCCTTAATTCATTAATTATTTATTTAACAAATAATTAACCAAATAAAATTAAATCAATTAAACAAATATTTATTCAACGATAAACAAATCCATTAAATATTAATATAATTCAATAAATATTTAATATTACAATTAAAATTCTGGAATGTTACATCATTCCCTTCTTAAAAGGATTCTGTCCTCAGAATCACAATTCAAACAATCAAATCGTCACATTCTTTCTTACTTACAAGGATTCTGTCCCCAGAATCGAGGACATAGATTAAACAAATAACTCAGGGTACTATTAAACCATTCATTTCCCAATATATGAATATATATTTCTCTTCACACCAGATCATATATTTCAAAATATACAGCACATACATATACATACTCAAACTCAAAACATCTCGTAATAAGAATTTTAATTATTAAATTCAAAATTTTAATTATTAAATTCCTATTTTAATAACTTATAAAAATTCGGATTGTCACATCCTTCCCTCCTTATAAAGATTCTGTCCTCGGAATCAATGAAACCTCTTTTATTCAGGTTTTCACCAAATCTCTTTTCAAAATTTATCGTCGAATATCTTCAGCACATTACCTTAATATAAGTTTTATATTTCCTGCTACATTCATTACCTCAACACATTCTAGATTTTTATTTCATAACTTTCACTTGAACTCAATTATATTTTGAGTATTACCTATTCTTTGACCCGTTCATTTCCTTTTCTAAGGATCGTTATCATAAACACTTGGGATATTACATTTTCACCCATTCTTCTAAGAATTTCGTCCTCAAATTTTTTCCCCTATTAATCCTTATTCATTCAATCTATCAAAATAGATTTTACGTTAAAACTTTATTCATTCATTGAATTCTACAACCAAATTCTTTCTCTAAGGATCTTTCTAAGATCATCATATTCCTCACCTCTTCCTCTTCTAAGAGTTTCACATTTCTCTTCTTTCTGAAATTTAATATCTTTCCTGAAATTATTATGTTTTGCATAATTTTCTCATCCTTTCCACTTTCACCGTTTAGAATAATAAGAATATTTCACAATTGCTCAATAATTGGGAAGAGATGAATAACAGGAATTTAAAAGATTATCCAATCATGTTGAGGGGTCACAAGACCTTGAACTACGTCCCCAGGTTATCAAGTATATCTCTACTTGAACCTTTAACAGTTATAAGACTATATGGACCTCAATACTTAGGGTGTTAAGCCCTTCGTACAATGTATTGTGCATAAACATTTCAGCACAAAGTGTAAACTAAGCGTAACCTTTAATAAAAGAGTTGTTCATCTTAAAATTTAGAGTGCAAGCATTCAACTGAGGGTCTAATGACCACGAACCATGTCCACAGTTATAAGTAATCTTTCAACTTTAACTTTGACAGTCATAAGACTATAAGGACTCCACGTACTTAGGGGGATCAATCCTTCGTACAATGTATTGTGCACAAACATTTCAACGCAAAGTATAAACTAAACGTAACCCCTAATAATAGGGTTGTTCATCTCAGCTTTTCAACATCTGAATCCTCACCAAAATAATTTGGTTTGGCATAACTTCTCAAGAAACTCTTGAATTTCATGAACTTCTTTCAATAATTGCCTAGCTAAATCAAATAGCATAGACTTCTACAACAATTTGAACATCAACCGAAATATACATATACCTACATACATATGTATTCTCATATCGTAAAGAAATCTCAAAAAATTTTTATGACGTCATGATACCACACTGCATTTACAGTCCGTTGATGATTCCGTCATTTGGTGATTTTATCATACTACATCATACCATAGTGGACTGACGATCTTTTGATCACATCCAACACTAAGTAATACTGCATTGATGACTCCATCATTTTTATCATCTCTGCACCAGGTTGCATAATGCATTGATGATATATAAAATACATTTTGATTTATTTCAAATCATTTTTGTCTAGCCGAAGCAATTAGCATAGACATAAGAATAACGGTGTTGTTGTTAAAACTCATTGGTTCCATCATTTGATCCAATATTTTTTAAGAAAAAATAGAAGTGTAAACATCAGCACGTAGTCAATAAATTTTGAAAGTCTAGCATAGCTAGTAGATTTAGAATATCCAAATATCCATCAACTTCAATCTTTACTCCATTACTTCATTACTTATCCATTCTATCAATCTTTAACTTCATCAATGCTCTCTATACTATAACCGTTTTCTACCCAAAATAGTTCATCAAACTTACTGCACATTAGAAGTTCAGGAGCTTACCACAATAATATGAGTTTATGAACTTATCCTAGTTAGACCATAGGCGTCCATTCGCTGAGGGGTTCAAAACATACCATATTATTGTGAGTCACGAACTTACTATATGCATTAGTTTTAAGAACCGCACCTAATCCTAATAATATCTGACTAATCTTAATAGTTTCTAACTATCAAACATACACATGAGAAAAGAATCACCTTTTCGCCACATATACATCGATAGCACAACACCAACATTCCAATGATTATCAATGTGATAAACTGAGTGCAAGCACAAAACCCTCGCCCATACAAAGGTTTGTATAACTCAGCCATAACATGAGTCCTCAATTGAAATCCTACCTAACTGTATCTTACCCTTAACTTGCTCTTTGCTCGATACGAATTCTTCGTATCACATCATTAATAACTCCTCGCGAGTTATCTACTATTTCATAGTACATTAACTTCATAGCATCAAGCTATAATTATTCAAACATTACCGACCATCTTTCTTTTATAACTTAAACAGATCACGTCGTGATCTTATTCTATAATCATCTCCCTTAAAATTCTTTTTTAACTCGTGATCATTTTGTTTTATGATCCCCTTTCTTTCCTTTCATTTACAACATTATTCGTTATCTTTGCTATTGGAGTTAGGAAACTCCCATTTCTTATCTACATATCTTTTCAAGATCCTTCTTTGAATCTTCTTGTTTATATAACAATTCTTGCTTTAAGAATTTCCAATTTCATTTATATCGTTCAACATTTTATTCAAGTTCTACATTTTCATCATACGTATCCACTTCCTACACTTGGTACACATCGAGTCTCTAATAATTTCAACATGGTATGCTGAGTGGTTTCCCATAAACAACCAACAAACTAGGTTCTGAGTTGCTAGTTCGTATATACCTCCGCTCTATGAAGGAATTGTTTAGCCCAGATACCATGCATCAACTATTAAAGAGTACAATTGTACCATACTTAAATAAAACTTTTTGATTCTTAACTTCTTTACCATTCTCTACTTATAGACATTGTCTATTTATTATCACCTTACATGAGTTGGGTAATCCTACATTCATATTCCTTATAACTCTGCGAGATTCTTTCACGCATGATTTAATCCCTTCTTTACAAATTTTCTTAACTTACTTCTTACTGTTCAAACTCTATTTGAGCTTATGCTTTCATTATATTCACCTTCCTTCTCTAAGGTTATAGCCTAAGGTACTCCTACCTAAGATTTATATCCTACGGCTTTGATACCAACTGTAACGACCCCAAAATTCATACAATTTAATTCTCGACTTTGGTCGTTAATAACATAACTAACTTCTGATTTTTACATCAATATTCAATGTTAAACTTTATAAAATATGGAATAATTTAAATTTTTATGTCTTCTTACTTTAATTCCCTGAATCAAAACCTTTATCATCTACATGTCTTTGAATCAATCTTATTTTATGATTCACTTTATCACTGTTATTATAAAATTTTATATTTCAATCCGATAATCTTTACATATCAGATAACTCTAACATTAGCTTTACAACTCAACATAAAACGATACATCATAAAACATTTAATACATCTCATGAATCTTAATCATGTTATAAAGAAATAACAACTTTAGCTAAAATATTAATCTTCGTATATTTCTGATCCACGCCATTCAAGTAGCACATAGTGTTACCTTCAATCATTAACCTGCAAAAATGGTTATTTGCAAGGTTGAGCTCGATAGCCCAGCAAAATCTAACAGTTTTCATGCATTGCGTAGCACATAATAACATGCCAAACATATATCTCATAAACATTGGACTAACATAACATACATATTACAATTCATATAACAAGAATAAAGATATATAAAGATTGAGTTCCTTATTCAATCAGCATGCTTTACACAATCAATGTAGTCATAAGTTGACTTTAACATTTCATACATTCAACATATATATAACACATCGTGCTCTTTGCAGTAAAGATTTAAAACAATCAAATTCACATCGCAAATAAGAACTGAAAGACTTGCCTGGTTCGTAGATTACCAATTACCAAAACAGCTTAAATGCTTTGCGTACCTCCTACAACAATTCAAAGGTTCATAATCATATGCATTAGTTGCACATATAACGAAACCACAATGACTCTTAGTCTTAATCTTTTATAACTTGCGTCTCTTTAAAACTCAACACATAACCTCAGGTGTTTACTCCTCTTCGTATGACATTTATTATTACATAAACCCATTTTTTGTTTCCTTAAACTTCTTTTGAAACCGACATTTAAAGTTCATTAAAGTCGTCATAGATTCCATTACCCCATATTAGATGTATTACACTTGTTGACAACGACTAGGTTGTATAACCTCCACCTTATATCTCGTTATTAATTGACAATTAAGTCTTCTACCGCGTATTTACATACTTTTAAACATATATTAGATTAACTAATCAAGTTATCATTCAAATCGTTCTTTCAACTTATATCTCTCTATAAACCAACATAAACCTTATCATTTATCTTTAACTTTTGAAAACATCACATTTGGTTTCATTACATCACTTACTCAAGTGACAACTAAAATCTCCATATTTTGATATTATATCATACTACAATTTGTTATTATAGTCCACTTTATGTTTTAATATCCTTAATATGCATGTTAAACTAACCTAAGTCCGTTACGTATGACCTGCAATTAAGCAGACTTCACTGTCTATGACTGGCTACTCGCGCGGCTGCGCGAGTAATATATTGGGTAACCGCGCGCCCGCGCGACTCAGCGCGCCCGCGTCCATAAGTTGCACGCCCGCGGGACAACCGCGCTCCAGACAGCGCGCCCGCGCGATGCCTCAGTTCCAGTTTTTTAAGAACAAAGCTACGACACTTTTCTTAAGCCAACTAACACGGATTTCACCCACCAAACAGTAATAATAACACGTACAAATGGTATAGAACTATCACAAACATGTTTGTGAACATATTCCACCAATTAAAACAATTTAACAACAATTTAAACTAGGTTAATTTCTCAAATTTCATGTTTTTCATATAAAACTCAATTTTTGACATCCTTCATTAAAATCAACACTGTGATTTCAATTCTTGTTCAAATTACTTCGTTCAAATTACGTTTTCTTCGTTTCTTAACGAACTGACATACTCAAGCCTCAATTTGCAGATTAACATACGAATTGACCACTACAATTAGTACTTTTACAAGCCATATGAAAATATACATAAAAACATACACTTTAGTTACTTTTCCTACTTTTTAAACGAAATTAGCATAACAAATTTCTTGTTTATATACACTAAAACCTCACCAACATGAATAATCACCACAATACATTTGTATAGAAACAATTCAAAAATATGGAATTCACAGAGTTTAGGGATTATGTCGTAAAACTCACATATATATAATTATATAACATTAAGGTTATGAATAATAGCTTCAAATGGTCGAACAATTCTTGCTAGACACAGTAATTTGTTATTTTTCTCTTCCCAAGCTCTCTCTCAAATTCCCTCAGAACTCTCCGTAACTTTCAGAACTCTCAGTTTTCTTCTTAGGCTTAGCAAATACTAACATACGTAATCCCAAAACGGATAAACAATAATACGTCTAATTATTAGAATATCAGTTACAAATATAACACTTAGGTTATAAATATATTATATTTATTATTTAATTTATTTTATTTGTTTTATTTATATTATTTAGAAATTCAAACATTAAAAATCCAAAAGCCATAAGGCTTCGTTTGGCAAAACTCTTTAAAAATTAAAGACTTAATATATTTAAGCCTTGTTTGGGTAAACTCAATTAAAACTACTTTAATTTATTTTAATACTCCTTATAATATTGTTATTTGTCACACTATATTTAATCAAGCTTTCATATTTAATTTAATTAATTCAAATAACAATTAATTAAATAAATCATTTAATCACATAACTTAATACAAATTATTAACCATTAAATTGAAATATCAATATAATAATAATTTTCGTAATTCATTAATTATTTATTTAACAAATAATTAACCAAATAAAATCAAATTAATTAAACAAATATTTATTCAACGATAAACACATCCATTAAATATTTATATAATTCAATAAATATTTAATATTACAATTAAAATTCTGGAATGTTACAATAATTAGTAATATTAAACCCTAATGTTCCTGTATAAAGTAATTAGAAAACTAACCTAATTAAGAAAACCCTAATTTTCTATTTTTAGAAACTAATTTTATTTTTATTTTATTTTTAAACCCTAAATGTAATTCTAGAAAATTAATTTTTGAAAAACCTTAGAGTTAAATCCTAAGGGTTAAATCCTAAAGGTCAAAACCCTAAGGACTTGTCAAGACTACACTTTGGCTATTAAAAATTACAAGCATTATGACCATTTTGCCCTGCTTATATTATTTAGTAGGAAACTTGCAAAAATGGACAACACTTTAGTTGTTGAGCTAATCCAACAACCCCACATGCTCATTTATGACATCACATCAGCTCTAGATCAGCCATTGAATGCATCTAACAATTGTATAAATAGATTGGAAGAGAGAGAAATAACATTTGTTAGCTTATTTTGTCCCAACACTCAACTAAACTCCCTCAAGCTCCACACGTCCGAAATTCCTTTAGTTTTTCAGTCACAAAACCAGCCCCACGAAATCCACTAACAAATCAGTAGCCAAGATTCAAGATTTGGTCAAGTAAGGTATAAAACCCTAACCGAAAATCTGATCTTGATTGATGTGTTAGAAGTTATGTTTATGTGTTGTAATGTGTTCTATATAGTGTCTATAAGTGATCAGGGTTGGCACATGTTAGATCCATAACATCAAAGTGCTCGAAATTTAAGTTTTTTAAAATCTGGAATTTTTTTTTGTGGTCTGACAACGAATGTTAGACCTTGTGGATCTTAATCTGTTATGTATTTTTGCTATTTAAATGATTAAACATGTTGTTTGTTATGTGATCTTTCATCTGAAACTTGATTCAAAGCCAGATCAGTTGTAGATTAAAAGTTATTCTTGGTCAAATAGCAGTGTCTGACAACGTTTTGGAATGCTTATATATGTCAGGTGTTATGTGATATGTTTATGACAAGGTTTTCTGAAGGCTAGATCTCTTTGATCTGTTGTGTTATGGCCATGAAATCGATTGATAATGGTAGTATTACAGTTATATTACAATAGCAACAAATTAGTAAACCTAGAAACTTGATAACCACAGATCTAGAACCGGTCAAACTTAGCAACTCGAACTCTGACTTGAAGGTTCTGGGTTTGGCCAAGAACATGAAGAACACCTACATCGACGGTTCTGTCGCTATAGGCAGTCTTTAGCGACAGTTTATTTTCAAAATTAATTATTTTTATTAAATAAATAGAAAAATTAGTTTTTAATTATTAAAAAAATATAAAATAAATTATTAAAAATTATTTTAAAGTCCAAAAATTATATTTTAATTATTTTGAATATATTTCATAAATATTTAATATTTTTGGAAAATTAAAGGTATTTAATTTATTTAATAATTATATTAAATAAATTTGTTAAAAATGATTTTAATACTTGAAAAATCATTTAAAATTATATTATGTTATAAGAAAATATTTTTAGTTATTTTATATAACTTTTAATATTATGTGATGAATTTCATTAATTAATTAATATTAATGATAATTAAGTTATTTAGTAAATGAATTAAATAAATTAATTAAAAATAATTTTATTATATTAAAAATCATTTTAAATAATAATAGGGTATTTAAAAATATTTTAAGTTATAAAATATAACTTTCAATGTTTAAAGGTAAATTTTATTAATTAATTTAGTATTAATGATATTATAATTATTTAATAATTATATTAAATAAATTAGTTGAAAAATGATTTTAATATTATAAAAATCATTTTAAATAAAAATAAAGTGTTTGAAGATATTTTAAGTTATAAAATATAACTTTTTAATATTTAAAGGATAATTTCATTAATAAGTTAATATTGATGATATTAAATTAATATTAATAATATTAAATTTATTTAATAATTATATAAAATAAATGGTTTAAAAATAGTTTTATTAATTTAAAAATCATTTAAAAGGGATATAAATGAATTAAAAATATTTTAAGTTATAATTAATAACTTTTAATATTTTGATAAATAGTACATTAATATTTAAATATTAATGGTAATTATTTAAAAATAATTTTAAATATTTTTAAAATCATTTAATGGTAATATAAATGTTTTAAAAATATTTTGAGTTATTATAAATAACTTTAATATTTTGGCAATAGTTTCATTAATAGTTTAATATTAATTAAATATTAATGATAATAGAATTATTTAATATTTAAATCATTTAATAATGATTCTGGTATTGCAAAAATTATGATAAATTGTAATAATTATTTAAAAATTATTATAAGGCCATGAAAAATAATGCGACCGGTGTTTAAGTTATCTAATTGGATATTGAACTATTGTATAGAGTCTTAGACTCGATAAATACCCGATAAAGTGTCAGTACACCGATATGTTTCAGAAATTAATCTGGACTTAGATATTTTGACTGTATTAATATTTGTTTGTGATTCAATGACAGCTAAACCTATGTGCCAATGTGATTAGGTTATGTGCTGACTGCAATAAGCAGTGCTATGTGTTACGATATGTCATTCTAATCAATAAAATGATCTTATTACTGATAGGTGGTTATATAAAAGATAAAACTAAGTTGCGAACTGTAAGCAACGTATCAGACAAAGTATCCTACCTTTGCATTTCCTTTATGCAATGGACAGAAGTAAGAATGTTTCAGAATTATATTATTATTGTACCAGATTATTAACCCTATTGTTATATATGTTATATCTGATCATTGATTATCAACATGGTACTATATATATATATATATATATATATATATATATATATATATATATATATTCTGTTTCTTAATTTCTAAATATGGTTATACAAGTGTCCCCACTTGGATAATCATTGTATTTAATCATATGTTGATATATACATATATATACCCATTGATTACCAGTATGTATACAGTAAGTAAAAGTCGTCTAAACTATTTGATCAATAAGACATAGATTTAGAAATAACGTTGAATATGAGAAAATCTTTTTGTATCCAATCAAATTGTTTTGGTTCGGATTCCAGACTAAGTATGAACATCCCGATCAAGGGAAAACTTTTATGCGCCTAAGGCGGACAGAGTGAACGATATCATCGTTCTTGCATATAGTATTGATCAATACATGGCATAACAAACTGATCACCCCCCGTGCCCTTAAGTTATGACGGTTTGCGGATGAAGTTCTGCTAAACCTATTCGAAAATTGAAAACAATGTTCATAGTATGTCACCTTAACCCTAATTATAGTCATTACGTAGTTTTAAAAATTTGATAGAGAGTTGTTATGTTATTATTATCGGTTCAGATTACTTCACAACTATTGATTTGTTGTAGAAGGGTACTACAAAGAAAACATTTAATCCTTTCAGCTAATATTTATAATTGTTATTATTTGTTGGGCACTCAAATGCTCATCCTTGCTTAATTTAAATGTTTTCAGTTAAGTGTGAACAACTAGAAGGCTCTTCTAAGAACAAGGGAAAAGGAAAGGTTGTTGAATGAATGCAATGTTATTTTATGTAATAGTTTGATATTATTAAGATAATGATATATATATTATCTATCATGTTATGTAAGGAATGTATTAAAGGTTACGTACTTTGGATTTAGACTCTAATAAATATGTAAATTAAGTTGGTATCTATATTATTATTATTATTAGTATTATTCCGCTCATAGAAATGGTATCATGAAGCACCAAGTTCGGATTTCAAGTACCCGGATTTGGGGGTTTTACACTCTAAGTCTTTTATTCTGGAAATCAACAAAGTTTTAACAGCGTACAATATTTTCAACACAGTAAACAGACAACCTAAATTTGGACACATAACTAGAAAAGATAATTGGCCAGTGCTCGCTAAAAGGATGGATCCAAAACAGTCTCGACTTATCTAATTAACACGCCCCTAGTTCACATAAATTTGACACGACTCTAAGAAAATGATATAATTACTTGGCGCTCGTCATAGGCCACAATCAAAACTTAAGCGCTAAAATACCCTAACTCAGCATATAAACAGTTACAGACCGGGGGTTAGAGTTAATCAAAATGTAATAGGCATAACTATAAAATATAAAGTACCCTTGCCACAACAGGGCCAAAGCCATAACACATGGCATTAAGTATACCAATAATCAGTGTAAAACCCAAAAAGTATGGCTATCCACAAAATAATATCTGATTTAATCACGATATTCCCAAATTTCACCTGACAACTACACAAACCCAAAAGATATGCAGCCAAAAGCATGCAACCATATAAAAATTAAAAAAAAACTACTATGCAAAACATGTATCCAAAATAAAACATTCACCATAAGTAAAAACTTAACCACAATAATAATCACATAGATAAAACATAATTAATAAGTAGTCTGGGGCTATCCAACCCAAAAGATTCACTCAAACCCTCACACAATAAACACAATTAAACTTAAACATCACAACAGTTCAAATAATACTAGATGAGAACAATTCATATATAATTAAAAAAAGGAATTCTCCCCCCAAACTTGTAATTCGGCCATTGTCCTCAATTGCCTCTAAACATCATCATCAAGCATCCGGGTCATCGCCACCTTCAGTACCTTCATCGCCGACCATATCGTCATCATCTTCATCACTATCATCTTCCACATTCACCGGCTCATCTTCACGGGCCTCTTCAGCGGGCAGAAATAAAGGTGGATAAGGCGCATAATTTGGAGGCGCTAGAAATGGAACGGACATGAAATTATCATCATCTCCTCCCTGAGCAGCATGGATATTGGAGAGTGTATTAGCAAACTCGGCATGAAAGTGATGGAATTAGTTCTGCCATTGGGCGACAGTGTCGACCTTGTAGTGTAGGAAGCTTAGACTGTACAAAATCTCCGTGAGGATCTCAGGCGGAATGGCCTCAGATGCTGGGGGCTCAGGCACTTGTGTGGAAGTACCTGCTTTAGTTGATGGCTGCGGTTCACTGGATAGCGGCGGCTGAGGCACTGGCAAAAAGCCATTTCCTCGGGGATGAGATGATGATCAATAACAGCCATGGGAGGCAGGGTAACATCTTCCTTCTCCCACTGAACACCCTCTCTTTTGCATAGACGGGTAATTAGAGACGGGTGTGGGAGTCCTGACATAACATTGCTTCGAATGGCCTTCTTGATGGACTCATTGATAAGGACCCCCACATCAAGTTTTAAACCCGTGACAATTGCATAGAGCAAAACTACTCTCTCCCGGGTCACATCACTCAAGTGATGTGTAGGCATGATATTAGCACAGATAAACGAGTACCAAGCTTTGCCATAACGACTTAAGGCCTGTTAGGGGAACAACGTCTTTTCACCGTGATACTCATTTATCTTCCAAACAGTCCCGGGCTTGTAGAGTTTAGTAATGATCTCGTTTGTATTATAAGTTCGAAGCCCCGGCTCCAAGTAGTCATGCCCGTCATAGTTTGGAGTCTTATACACTGCATTGATAGCCTGACTATCAAATTGAATTAATTTACCCCTAACTGGCACCGCAGAGGGGCCATCAACAATGATATTAGCGTAAAATTCTTTCACCACCGCGACAACTACTGATTCAGGCTGCTTGGTGAAATGAACCCATTTCATTTTGATAATCATAGCCATCATCTAACCGTCTACTTTGTCATCAGACCTAAGCCCTCTTTCGGGCACCAAACTCCTTGTCGAAAATTTTTAAGTGTATCGCTTCCACGCATCCTCTGTTGGGAATTTGACGGCATCTCAACGGGCAATAGGAGTTCTGGTTGAGATTGGAGGAGGATGACCAATACTGGTTCTTGGATGCTTAGAACCCATGATTAAGAGAACAAAAAACCAAATACTTGTACTGATTTTAAGATTTACCACACCCAACTGACATAGAGAAGGAACAGATATAAAATCCTTACCTCGCTCTGCTTCTATAGAAATAGGCGTCAGAGAGGAGAGAGGAAACAACGGTCGGAACACTAACTGCACGACGGTTGGCCTTTGAATGGTAGGAAACTGATAGGCGCGACCATTGGGCAGTCGAACAACTCTTTGAAAAAGGAGGGACGAAGGAGATAACCTATTGAAAGGAAAAGAAAAACTG
This sequence comes from Panax notoginseng, assembly GCA_016801055.1. Taxonomy (NCBI): domain Eukaryota; kingdom Viridiplantae; phylum Streptophyta; class Magnoliopsida; order Apiales; family Araliaceae; genus Panax; species Panax notoginseng. The sequence goes on from CM029019.1 coordinate 104,168,106, forward strand.
CTGCAAAAAAACTGAATAGACGCGTCTTAAAAATAAAAAATCAGCCTTGGATCTGCGGCACGATGCATGGCGCTGCGGCGCGGACATTGGTTTGATTTGGCACTGGGGCGCGAGAACATGGCGCTAGGGCGCCAAGAAGGTTGTTGGGGCGCTAAGAAGGGCCCTGGGGCTCAAGTTTCCAGTGGATGCCCCCTTGAGATGGTGCTGCAGTGCGGAGGGCTGATCATTAATTGGCGCAGTATGCCCTTCTTGTTTCGGCACTGCAGCGTGAACATTGAGGCTGCAGTGTTGAGCTTGGCTAAGACTGGCGCTGCGGCGTGAAAGCAAAGGATAACACTGGCGCCGCAGCACGAATTTTGAATTTTTGAAACTGAGGCACAAATTCCTGCACAGGATAACCTTTATATCAGCAATCAACACAACAAATACAGCTAATACTGTATTCACAAGTTCTAACTACTGAAAGCCCTTAAACACATATTAACACACATGCACTATACAGAACTAGTGGTTATACTAAGAAACACAGAGACTACTAATGACAACTAAAATAAGACTGAAGTGAATAAAACGAAACCAATTTGTTTGATATTGAGATGGGGGGTGCCTCCCCATCAAGCGCTTGATTTAGAGTCGTCGGCTTGACTTATACCCCACCTTACACCGGGTCTCCCAATGTGATGGAGGTGTTTTGTCGATCGACCTTGCCGCCCCAATAGTGCTTTAATCTCTGCCCATTAACCTTAAAGGTTTTATCTGAATGAGGGTCCTCTACCTCAATAGCCCTATACGGATAGACCTTAGCAACCGTGAACGGCCCCGACCATCGGGACTTCAACTTCTCGGGAAATAATTTCAGACGAGAGTTGAAAAGAAGAACCTTCTGGCCCGGCTCAAAAATTCTTTCGACTATATTCTTGTCGTGCCACCTCTTTGTCTTCTCCTTATACAACTTAGCATTTTCATACGCTTGCAAATGAAACTCATCTGATTCATTGAGTTGTAGAAGTCTCTATTCACTGGCTGCTTCTAAATCAAAGTTTAGCTTCTTAATAGCCCAATAGGCGTTATGCTCCAACTCCACTGGAAGATAACACGCCTTACCATAGACAAGCCTATACGGAGACATTTCGATAGGCATTTTGTAAGCTGTGCGGTAAGCCCACAAGGCATCGTTAAGCTTCTTTGACCAGTCCTTGCGATTGGGATTAACAATCTTCTTCAAGATTTATTTTACCTCTCGATTAGAAATTTTAGCTTAGCCAATAGTCTGTGGATGATATGCAGTGGCTATCTTATGGGTCACCCCATACTTAGCTAGAAGGGCTTCAAAGTATTTGTTACAAAAATGCGACCCTTCATCACTGATAATAGCCCGAGGCGTGCCAAAACGAGTGAAAATGTTTTTCTTAAGGAAATTAAGCACTACCTTCGCATCATTTATCGGCAAGGCAACTGCTTTAACCCATTTAGAGACATAATCAACCACCACAAGTATATAGAGATTATTGTAGGAAGACGGGAATGGACCCATGAAGTCGATACCCCATACATCAAATAATTCAACCTCAAGGATGTTCTGCAGTGGCAATTCATGCCTTCTAGAGATGGTTCCTACCCTTTGGTTGCAGTGCACGACATATATGTGCGCATCTTTAAAAAGGGTAGGCCAGTAAAATCCCGATTGGAGCATCTTTGTCGCTGTTCTTTAACCCCCAAAATGACCTCCATAATTTGAGGAATGGCAGTGATGGAGCACACCTTCAATTTCCTCATCTGGCAAGCATTTTCGTAAAATCTGATCTGAACATAGTTTGAATAAGAAGGGCTCATCCCACAAATATTGTTTGGCGTCCTTTAGGAATTTCTTCCTCTGTTGATAACTCAGGTTGGGAATAAGTTCTTGGCAAGTGACAAAGTTAGCAAAGTTCGCATACCACGGGGCTTTGCTTTGGATGACAAATAGTTGTTCATGCGGGAAGAAATCATTGATGACTTTTTTAGCATCTCCTGAATGCAGAGGGTTTTCCAACCTAGATAAGTGATCCGCTACCTGATTTTCTGTCCCCTTTTTGTCGCGAATCTCTGGATCGAACTCCTAGAGAAGCAGAACCCACTGTATCAATCTCGGCTTAGCATCTTTCTTCTCAATCAAATATTTGATTGCCGAGTGATCAGTGTAAGACCCCGAATTTTATGAAATAAAAGTATTCAATTTTTCTTATAATTACTATTCAGTAAATAGTTAAATTGATAAAAGTTTAAAGTTATGGGTGAAATATGAATTTTTTTTTCAAAATAAGCAAGTGGTTATTAAATAATCATTGTTGTCGGGGAATATTCGTTTGGTCGTGGAATATTCTTTCTGTCGGGGAATATTCGTACGACGGCGCAACTATTTGTGGGCTCCATAACGAATAACTGTCAGGTGAAGAAAACGATAAATTTGAATTTTTACAAATAACGGCGTAGTTGTTACCGTTAACACTGTTGGAATACCCGATGGTTAAAATACAGTAATACGCGTTGTTGCACAGTAGCACACGGTATTGCATAGTATTTTTGAAATTATTAATTCTTACGTAAGAAGACACTACTCAATAATTGTTACAGTAATTACTGTTCAATATTTTATTTTATTGATTCAATAATTGCTGCGTTGATATTTTATATTATTGTTGTTTCAATAATTGTTGCTGCACAGTATTTTCTATTATCAGATCAATAATTCATATTATTTGAATAATATTATTAGATAGCATTATTGGCAATGTCTAGAAAATTCTGTCTAAGGAGAGGTTTGGTCATCTAATTGCGCGCTAGTAAGGAGAAATCCTTATTGGAAAGCCCCCTCTTTCCTGGGAACGGCCTGGTTGTCATAAATATGATTCTGTAATATTATTTGTGAATAATTAATTTGTAATACCCAATAAAATAATAAAATATTTATGTGAGCTTTAAAATAATTAATTGGGCTTTTCTTATATTTGGGTCAAACTATAGTTAATTTATTTGGACCATAATAAGTAAATGATTACATTGAATTGGGCCTTTTAATTAATTGGGTCTAAAATATGTGTAATTTTTAAATCCTATTTAAATTAAGAGTATTAAAAAAAATATATATATATTAATAATTAAATCATCAAAACCTAGCTATACCTTATTAAGTCTGATGAAATAAATCGTGGGTATAGAACTGAAAGGAGAAGGAGGCGGCGGTAAGGAAGATTAATCAGGAGGGGAAGAACTAAAGCAAGTGTCCTTCTTTTATTGGGTTGTGGGTGTAAATTCAAGGCAATTAATTTTATAATATGTGATAGTATAAATAGATAGGTGCATATGTATATTATCTGCTACAATTCGTTGGCTCATAAAAACATGCAACTTTTCATACTGGCAACTTTTCGTACTAGCCATATTATATATATATATATATATATATATATATATATACTGCAAGTAGTATAATTAGTATTATATTTAAGTAATGCAACAACAATTCATCTTATATATATTTATACACAACAAATTCGTTATATATATATATATATTCGTTACTATATATTATATTTATATATATATATATATATAATTTACAGAACTTTAATAAAGGGAAAATGATAAATAATATTATAATATTGTTATTATCATTAAAATATATCTTTTGAGTACAAATTCAATATAATATATTAACATTATTGAATTTATGAAAATATAATTTGTATGATTTCATAATTTAATTATGTGTATTATATTTTATTTTGATAATTAGATCGGATTGAGGGAGTTTAGCGGGTGATTGTTGGACTCGACGAATTATTTTGATACTATATTAAGGTACGGATTCCGTACTTTTTCAGCGAGACTCTTTTAAATATAATTCGTTCGTTTTGTTATTCGATTAGAAATTTGGTATTGCTTCTTAGGATTATTCCTTGTTGTCCAATTTATTGTGACAATTTCGTTTGGGCGTTGACATTAAAATTCGTATTTGTACTCCTTGAACTAGTTAATCGTGTCAATATATTTTGGAGACTTTATTCGTTTGTACCATTGTTCGTATATTTTCGTTCACATTCGGGAGTCATTTTGATCAATGATATATTGTGATAGTCAATAATGTTTGTATTTAATAATTCGATCTCATTTGAATATGGTCATGTAAGCCTTGCGATTTGAACCCTTTTGGCTTACATTTTGTAGTTTGATTCTTAGGGTATACTTGAGCTAACCACCTGTGGGGGTACCACATGCATGTCCTCTTGACACAAGGGCATGACACCTTCCGTGGCGGTGTGATTAGTCCACGGCGTATCCTTTTGTATGCTCTGGGTATGAGCTTTGGCCATTTGATATATTTGTTCGGGATACGTATGGGTCGACCCAATAGTTGATTTGATTCGATTTGTTTGGCGGATTAGTGACGTATGTGTCGTGCGTTTTATCCGTTTTGATTTGTATACATCATGGTACCGATGTATTTTGTTAGCCCTTGGCTATTTGTATTTGAGCTCAGTATGAAATTGTTATCTTACAACCATTTGATTCAGCCTTATTTGTTTGGGATTCTTTTGGCTAAAATTATTCGATTGACAGTGTTAGTCATTTGTAAATGGACTCTCAAATTTTGATCTATTCGTAATTCGTTTGTAATTCACATGTGTTCATTTATTCAACTCATTTAGATTCATTATTTACTGTGATATATTTATTCATCTTCATATTCGTACTGGGCAATTGGCTCATGCTGTGTTCTTTTTCCGGCAGGTAATCAGGGGTGATCAGGATGTGTGGGATGACAACTACCTTTGATTCAAATGAGTAGATTTGCTTTTGAGATTATTATTAGACTTGGTTTTCTTAAGATTTTGTAACTGGATGTTTTGGGGTCTATTTTGACATTTATTTATTTTTAGTAGAGACTATGTAGATGTGGAGTTTATTTTATTTAATTTGGAGTATGTGACATTTGGTATTAAATTTTATTGGAAATATTTTGAGGTTTATTAGAGATTTGTATTTATTATGTTTGTGCGTGACATCCCTTTTTTCCTTTTGGGAAAGGGGGTGTTACAGAGTTGGTATCAGAGCCAGGTTTATGATCTTGTAGATTGCCTTTAGGCTTGACCTGTGAGTTATGGGTAGACCACTGGGTAGTTATAAGATTTGTATTGCGTTTGATTTTTGTTCTGCATAATTTTGGCCTTGATTATTTGTTTTGATCTATTTGTTCTCATCTGTTTGATTTTGCATAGTAGATGGCTCGTAAGTCTTCGAGAATTGCTGGGAGGCAGGCCGGTAATAACGGTAGGAGGGGTCAGAGGCAGTCCCTGGTTGAGGCTGTTAACCAGGGTGGAAATGATGGGGCCCAGGGTAATGCAATAATAACCCCGGCTATGGTTGCAGCAATGGTGAATGAGGCAGTTACGCAGGCTGTGGCACAGGCTATGCAGGGTATTCCGCAGATGTAAGGAAATCAACATGCAAATGGCATGGGGGATGATGAGGAGATACTACATCATGAACAGAATATTCCTCACGAGGATCAAGTGGGTCAACGAGTGCAGCCGTTGTATGTGTTATTAGAGAGATTCATTAAGCAGAAGCCCAATTCTTTTCGTTTTGCTCCGACTCCAATTGATGCAGAGAACTGGATCGCCCACTTGGAGAAAATTTTTGATGTGATTGGGTGTTCAGAAAATCAGAAGGTGAGGTTAGCAATTTATAAGCTAGAGGATGATGCTCAGCGATGGTGGAAATCGTTGAAGGCTACACAGGGAGATGGATTTATGGATGGGCTCATATGGAGCGGATTTTGTGACCTTTTTATCAGCAGTATTTCCCAAATGTTGATAGGGATGCATACATCAGGGAATTTGTGTTTATTCGGCAGAAGGATGATGAGACTATTGCTGATTTCATAGCGAGGTTTACGAGATTGGCCGGTTTTGCGGGTTCAATAGCTGGGACAGCTGCACAACAAGCAGAAAAATTCAAATGGGCCTTGAAATATGAGTATAGGCGATCAATCATCCACACCATATTTACAGATGTATCACAGGTGGCTAATGCAGCTAAGAGTGTGGAAATGGAACACAAGGACTTTCGAGCTTCCAAAACAGAAGGGAGTCGAAAGAGAGATAGAGATGACCATCAAGGGCAAGGAATGGGACAGTTTGGTAGAAATCAGAATAGAAGGCAAAATAACTGGAATGAGCCTCCATCAGGTCAGCGGTTTAATCCTCGAAGGGATTTTGCTTACCCAATACAGCAGGGTGGTCGGGGAGGTCAGCAGCAGGGTCAGTGGCAAGCTGGAGGGCAGTATCAAAATAGGGGATTTCAACAGAACAGGGGTTTCCAGCAAAATCAGAATCAGGGTCAACATCGCCAACAGGGTCAAATCCAAGGGCGGTATCCAGGACCGGCAGGTGGGGGCAATCCGAACCTTTTGCCACTTCCACCTGCTCCATGTGCTACTTGTGGTGGATATCATGCTGGTAGGGCGTGCTATAGAAATACAGGGGCTTGTTTCTTATGTGGACAGATGGGACATATAGCAAGAGACTGCACAGTTCAGCGTGGAAATGGGGGAGGCGGTAATGCTGGTAGTGGCGGTCAGCGTAACGCCGGTGGGAGAGTATTTGCATTGACAGCTAATCAGGCGGCCCAAGCACCAGGTACTATTTCAGGAATCCTTCTTGTAAGAAATCGCGAGGCATCAGTTTTGTTTGACACTGGATCTACACACTCTATTGTTGCACTTTCATTTATTCGTCATCTTGGAGTACCTTCTCATACATTAGATCCTCGTTTATCTATTGCTACCCCGATGGGGAATTCGGTGATTATTTCTGAGCAATTTCGCGAGTGTCCTTTGAAGTTAGGGAGGAGGGTGTACGCAGCTAACTTACTTCCGATGGTGATGCATGATTTTGATATCATTTTGGGTATGGATTGGCTGAGTAAGCATCAAGCCACTATTGATTGTCAGGCGAGGAAGGTTATTTTTGGAACCTTAGAAGCTCCAGAATTCGAGTTGCAATGTTCCAAGCCGAATGGTGTTGTAAAGTTGATCTCAGCTTTGAAGGCGAGCAAAATGATTTCTAAGGGACATGATTGTTATTTGGCTTATGTGAAGGATACCTCGAGGGATGAGCCCCAACTTGATGACTATCCAGTTGTGCGAGAATTTCCTGAGGTATTTCCTAAGGATCTGCCAGGATTGCCACCGCCAAGGGAAGTTGAGTTTACTATTGAGCTCATTCCTGGAGCGGAACCTATCTCTAAGGCACCCTATAGAATGGCTCCATTAGAGTTACAGGAGTTGAAGGAACAATTGCAGGAGTTGTTAGATCGTGGATTCATTAGACCGAGTGTATCGCCATGGGGTGCTCCAGTGTTGTTTGTGATGAAGAAGGACGGATCTATGAGATTGTGTATAGATTATAGGGAGCTAAATCGGATCACTATCAGGAACAGATATCCATTACCACGGATAGACGATCTTTTCGATCAGCTCCAAGGTGCGAAGTTCTTTTCAAAGATAGATTTGAGGTCGGGATACCATCAGTTGAGGGTGAGGGAAGAGGACATTCCAAAAATAGCTTTTCGTACTCGGTATGGGCACTATGAGTTTTTGGTGATGTCATTTGGGTTGACAAATGCACCGGCAGTGTTTATGGGTATGATGAATCGGGTTTTTAGCGAGTATTTGGACCAATTTGTCATTGTCTTCATTGATGACATTTTGGTGTATTCCAAGTCTAAGGAGGAGCATGAAGAGCATCTTCGTACTGTTTTAGGGGTTCTGCAGAAGAATAAGTTATATGCTAAGTTCTCCAAATGCGAGTTTTGGTTAGAACAAGTAGCATTTTTGGGACATGTCGTGTCTGCTACAGGTATTAAGGTGGATCCTGCGAAGGTTGAGGCTATCACTAATTGTCCAAGACCTACCACGGTAACTGAAATAAGGAGTTTCTTGGGTTTGGCAGGGTACTACAGGCGATTTGTGGAAGGTTTCTCTTTGTTAGCTTTGCCATTAACTCAGTTGATGAAGAAGGGCATAAAATTTGTGTGGAATGAGGAACGTGAGAAAAGTTTTGAGGAGCTTAAGAAAAGGCTTGTGTCGGCTCCAGTGCTTACATTACCGTCAGGGATAGGAGGTTATCAAATTTACAGTGATGCTTCCAAGAAGGGATTAGGGTGCGTTTTGATGCAACATGGTAAGGTAATTGCTTATGCTTCCAGACAACTTAAACCTTATGAGGTGAATTATCCTACCCACGACTTGGAGTTAGCAGCAGTTATTTTTGCCCTAAAGATTTGGAGGCACTATCTATATGGAGAGACTTGTGACATTTTCACCGACCACAAGAGCCTTAAATATATTTTTACTCAGAAGGAGCTTAACATGAGATAGAGGCGTTGGTTGGAGCTTCTTAAGGATTATGATGCCAGGATTCAGTATCACCCCGGTAAGGCTAATGTGGTTGCAGATGCTCTTAGCCGGAAGAGTTCAGGGAGTGTAGCTGCCTTGGTTACACAACCTCAACTTATCTCGGATATAGAGCGTGTGGGTTTGGAGCTATATACTAGAGGTTCTGATGGGTTGGTAGCAGGTATGAGGGTGGAACCTTCTCTTATTTTGCGTATCAAAGAAGCCTAAAAGGAGGATGGTGAGTTATGGACTGTAGCGCAGAATATGAATGAGGGTAGGCAACCAGAGTTTCGTATTGATGAGCAAGGTGTAATATGGTTCGGTAAACGGTTATGTGTTCCAATGGATCTAATGATTCGTGAGGCAGTGTTGTCTGAAGCTCATAGTTCGCCATTTTCTATTCATCCGGGGTCTACAAAGATGTACAAGGATTTGAAGGAGAATTTCTGGTGGAGTGGAATGAAAAGGGATGTAGCTGAATTTGTGAGTAAATGTCTTACTTGTCAGCAAGTGAAAATAGAGCATCAGCGGCCTGGTGGTTTGTTGCAACAGTTAGAGATTCCTGTGTGGAAATGGGATGACATTTCGATGGACTTTGTGACTGGGTTGCCGAGGACTCTTAAAAAGAATGATACTATTTGGGTGGTAGTGGATCGTTTGACTAAATCGGCTCATTTTCTGTCTATTCGTGAAGATTTTTCGATAAATAAGTTAGCAGATATTTTTCAACGTGAGATTGTTAGGCTTCATGGGACTCCAGTTTCTATTGTTTCGGATCGGGATCCGCGTTTTACTTCTCAATTTTGGAAAGGATTTCAACGAGCTTGGGGAACGCGACTCAACTATAGTACATCTTTTCATCCGTAGACAGATGGACAATCAGAAAGAACTATTCAGACATTAGAAGACATGTTGCGATCTTGTGCTTTAGAGTGGACAGGAAACTGGGATGATTATTTGAGTTTGGTGGAGTTCGCATATAATAATAGTTGGCAAGCTAGTATTGGTATGGCTCCTTTTGAAGCCTTGTATGGTAAGAAGTGTCGAGCTCCGACTTGTTGGGATGAGGTTGGTGAAAGGATAATAGAAGGACCCGATTTGGTTAGGATTACTACGGAGAAGGTAGCAGTGGCTAAAGAAAAATTGAAAGAAGCTAGATCGCGGCAAAAGAGTTATGCTGATATTCATAGAAGGGCTCTTGAATTCACACCTGGTGAAAACGTGTTTTTGAAAGTTTCTCCATGGAAAGGTGTTCGAAGGTTTGGTTTGAAAGGGAAGCTTAGTCCGCGTTTCGTTGGCCCTTTTGAAGTCCTTGAAAGAGTTGGGGAAGTGGCATATCGGGTGGCTTTGCCTCCACAGTTATCTCATGTTCATAATGTCTTTCATGTTTCAATGTTAAGGAAATATAACTATCATCCGCTTCATGTCGTGCAATACCCATTGCATAAGATTCAAGAAGATCTTACTTGTGAGGAAGAAGCCGAGGCGATTCTAGATCGTCAAGAACGGATTATGAGAAGGAAGACAATTCCTTTTGTTAAAGTCTTGTGGAAAAACCATTCGGAGCGGGAAGCTACTTGGGAGATGGAGGAGTCTGTTCGGGCGGAATATCCACATCTTTTTTAAAATTAGGTATGTTCCATTCTTTTGATTCCGGGGACGGAATCCTTTTTTTTAAGGGGAAGGTGATGTAATACCCAATAAAATAATAAAATATTTATGTGAGCTTTAAAATAATTAATTGGGCTTTTCTTATATTTGGGTCAAACTATAGTTAATTTATTTGGACCATAATAAGTAAATGATTACATTGAAGCCTTTTAATTAATTGGGTCTAAAATATGTGTAATTTTTAAATCATATTTAAATAAAGAGTATATATAAATATATATATATATATATATATATATAATATATATATATATATATCAAAACCTAGCTATACCTTATTAAGTCTGATGAAATAAATCGTGGGTATAGAACTGAAAGGAGAAGGAGGCGGCGGTAAGGAAGATTAATCAGGAGGGAAAGAACTAAAGCAAGTGTCCTTCTTTTATTGGGTTGTGGGTGTAAATTCAAGGCAAGTAATTTTATAATATGTGATAGTATAAATAGATAGGTGCATATGTATATTATCTGCTACAATTCGTTGGCTCATAAAAACCTGCAACTTTTCATACTGGCAACTTTTCGTACTAGCCATATTATATATATATATATATATGCAAGTAGTATAATTAGTATTATATTTAAGTAATGCAACAACAATTCATCTTATATATATTTATACACAACAAATTCGTTATATATATATATTCGTTACTACAGATTTATTTGATATATATATATATATATATATATATATATATATATATATATATATATATATATATATATATATAATTTACAGAACTTTAATAAAGGGAAAATGATAAATAATATTATAATATTGTTATTATCATTAAAATATATCTTTTGAGTACAAATTGAATATAATATATTAACATTATTGAATTTATGAAAATATAATTTGTATGATTTCATAATTTAATTATGTGTATTATATTTTATTTTGATAATTAGATCGGATTGAGGGAGTTTAGCGGGTGATTGTTGGACTCGACGAATTATTTTGATACTATATTAAGGTACGGATTCCGTACTTTTTCAGCGAGACTCTTTTAAAAATAATTCGTTCGTTTTGTTATTCGATTAGAAATTTGGTATTGCTTCTTAGGATTATTCCTTGTTGTCCAATTTATTGTGACAATTTCGTTTGGGCGTTGACATTAAAATTCGTATTTGTACTCCTTGAACTAGTTAATCGTGTCAATATGTTTTGGAGACTTTATTCGTTTGTACCATTGTTCGTATATTTTCGTTCACATTCGGGAGTCATTTTGATCAATGATATATTGTGATAGTCAATAATGTTTGTATTTAATAATTCGATCTCATTTGAATATGGTCATGTAAGCCTTGCGATTTGAACCCTTTTGGCTTACATTTTGTAGTTTGATTCTTAGGGTATACTTGAGCTAACCACCTGTGGGGGTACCACAGGCATGTCCTCTTGACACAAGGGCATGACACCTTCCGTGGCGGTGTGATTAGTCCACGGCGTATCCTTTTGTATGCTCTGGGTATGAGCTTTGGCCATTTGATATATTTGTTCAGGATACGTATGGGTCGACCCAATAGTTGATTTGATTCGATTTGTTTGGCAGATTAGTGACGTATGTGTCGTGCGTATTATCCGATTTGATTTGTATACATCATGGTACCGATGTATTTTGTTAGCCTTTGGCTATTTGTATTTGAGCTCAGTATGAAATTGTTATCTTACAACCATTTGATTCAGCCTTATTTGTTTGGGATTCTTTTGGCTAAAATTATTCGATTGACAGTGTTAGTCATTTGTAAATGGACTCTCAAATTTTGATCTATTCGTAATTCGTTTGTAATTCACATGTGTTCATTTATTCAACTCATTTAGATTCATTATTTACTGTGATATATTTATTCATCTTCATATTCGTACTGGGCAATTGGCTCATGCTGTGTTCTTTTTCCGGCAGGTAATCAGGGGTGATCAGGATGTGTGGGATGACAGCTACCTTTGATTCAAATGAGTAGATTTGCTTTTGAGATTATTATTAGACTTGGTTTTCTTAAGATTTTGTAACTGGATGTTTTGGGGTCTATTTTGACATTTATTTATTTTTAGTAGAGACTATGTAGATGTGGAGTTTATTTTATTTAATTTGGAGTATGTGACATTTGGTATTAAATTTTATTGGAAATATTTTGAGGTTTATTAGAGATTTGTATTTATTATGTTTGTGCGTGACATCCCTTTTTTCCTTTTGGGAAAAGGGGGTGTTACATAATTATTGATTCATATGATAAGGAAATATTTATTTTATGTGAATATAAACGAGGGGTATATTTTTGTGGTTAAAAATAAAGGAGTTAATGTTGAGGTTTTTATCCGTATTTTTGTCGGAATGAAGGTATTAAAAATTAGGGTTTTTGAGATATTTTGCGGGGGTTATAATTTTTAATCCGACCGTTGGATCGTGGTAATTTTTGGATATGTTATACATATATAAGTTGAGTATATGCCCACAAATTTTGAACCGTTAAAAATGAATGTATGATTTATTATGAATTTTACGAGATGACTGGTTCAAAAATTGTTGAATTTTCGGAGTTTATCATTTTGGTGGAAAATTCTAGAATTGGTGGGCCCCACTTGTGGTTGGTGAAGAAATGTGCTGAATTTTATTTTAAATGTGGTGGGTGGGAATAGTAGCAGGTAAAGCCATCAGGTTGCAGGTCAAGTTTGCTAAAATTTTCCTATAAATAGAGGGCTAAGTTAGAATTGAAAATCACACCAGAAACATAAGCTTTCTCTCTTTCTCTCTCTATATTATGAAGCATATTTTGTGAGTATTTAGATACTTTGAGAGTTGCTATTCAGTGCAAGTTTCCTTCGGCTTTGCATACCGATCAGAAGTACTGCTCTTTTGAGGTAAGAGATAGTAAGGAATTTTAAGGGTTGTTATGTTTTTCAGTTTCGTAATTTTTCTGACCTTCAAAAATTCTGGAAAAATTTGAAATGATATTTTGATGAGTTTTCTTGATTGTGTCCAAAAATGGTGATTTTTGGATATATAGATTGAGAGTTATGAATTTTATGAGAAAAGACTATTTTAAAAGTAACCGCTTATAATTCCTTGTGATTAACTCCAAAATTGATGAAATTTTTATTGGGAGTACATGTATATGATAGAAGTATACTCTATAAATTTCAGAATTTTTGGACAAAAGTATAATTTTTGATAAATGTCTAAATATTCGGCTGTTTTGACCATATGAAAAATAGTAAATGACTTTTAAAAATTCTGAGAAAAATATATGTTCATTATGGGACTATATTATGCTAAATCTCAAAAAAGAAATATTTTTGGAACTGATTTGATATTTTTCATGAAAATAGTCTAGTTATGAGTAAATGAATTAAATATGTTTTGTGAAGTAAGAAAATTGGAAAATAGGATTCTATGACTTTGAGAATCCTATATGAGGTATATGCAGATTTTTGATGAGAGTTTTGATTATTGGTGATAAAATCTTATGAGTTTGGTATTTTAGAATGATTAAATGCATTATTTAGTAAAGTGTAAACAATTTAAATAAATTGTTTATAAGCATAAGAAATATTATTCTTTCAATATCATTATACCGAAATACTGGTATGGATTTTATTGTGAAATTTCTACCTTTTTGTGTCGGATTTACTATTTATGAGTTACTATTCACGAGTTACTATTCATGAGTTACTATTCACGAGTTACTATTCACGATAAAAATTGGTTTCTTTTTCTAACCAAATTATAGTTGATTTACGAATATTACTCTTGAGATTAAAACTAGATGTTGATCATATTATTTTTATTATTATATATAACATTTTTATAACCCTAATGATGATATTTCTCTTTGACTTGAGTGTAAAGATGGGTAGATTTTTGGTATGATCATGACTATGGGTTATCTTTGGTCAGTAGTGCAAAGTTGAATAGTTGATTGGTATGATCATGACCATTGAATTTATAAGTGAATATCTTTAGCTTAAGTGCAAAGGTGAATTGATCAACATGGTTATAATTATTGTTTATATAAATTCTGAAATGATTATATATTTCTTTGAGATATTAATATCTTTGGCCTGTAGTGCAAAGATGAAATATTGATGAATATCTTTGGCCTGTAGTGCAAAGATGAATTGTTGATGAATATCTTTGGCCTGTAGTGCAAAGATGAATTGTTGATGAATATCTTTGGCCCGTAGTGCAAAGATGACATGTTGTTGAATATCTTTGGCCAGTAGTGCAAAGATGAACAGATGTTGAGATAAACATGACCAACTGGTGATACAAATGAATATCTTTGGCCGTAGTGCAAAGATGAAGTTATTAGTATGATTATGAACAGGAAATGTGATTTGGTGTAACCATGATCTTTGATGTTTCAGGTAAAGATAGGTGATGGAAATTATCTTCGTCCTGGATGAGAAGAGGAATTTAGAACTACAGTTATGATTATGAGTTATTCATATGATTGTGGACCAGAATTGTTGATTGATGTTACAGGGATAAAACATTGTTGATGGATTTTTAACATGGAGAAGATAATAGACTTTATAGTCTATTTGACTCTTCTAATGGATTGCTCGTTCCGCTGCAACTATGGTTGAAATTTTTATCATTTACCATATGTTCTAAATCTCTGATTTATTATTGATGAAGGCTATTGATAATTTAATTATCTTTAGTCATGATATACTTTACTGAGCTAGTTGTGCTCACCCTTTTGCTTCACAATTCCTTTCAGGTAATAAGAGTGTAGCTGGGTCGAGCGAGGGTAACGGGGAAATAGAACGGTGGTCTCTAGCTGTGGATGTTCTCCCGAAGCAGTATAGAAAAGTTCATTTAGTAGTTTTATTTGGTGAATCCAATAGGGTAAGGTGTACCCAACGTTGGAAGGGTGGTTTGCCACTATCATACAAGATGTCTAACGACATACAACCTCGTGTCATCATAAGACAGGGATGTGCTCATCCACTTGCTGAGTATATATACGAGCACTACCTATATAATCTTGGTGTTTGTTTGAAGTATAATTTTCAATTAGAGACAGTAGAGATAATGATATGTCAAGAGAAGACTCACCATTGGGAAGAATATGATAGTAATCTTCTCGTTTTTCTTTGGGGTCTATTGGGTCAACCAAGAATAATTCTGTGGCCATATGATATCTATCATAACCTAGACGCATGGCCTCCCATGTACGAATATTTCCTTGAGCACTTCCCAAAGATTCTAATTTCTAAAACAGTTTTTGACTATACCTTTATGTAAGGTGTTATTGTGAGGTGATGTCCACGGTTGGAACATGAGTCACATTTGGTATATATTTGTATCCAAACTCACAGCATATGTGTTGTTATATTTTGCACGACAATTGCTGTAATAAAGTTACAGTTGTTTTCTGTACCATGTATTTGGCGACTCAGAATAGGTTGGATGGAATGGACCTATTTTGGGGTCGTTACATTTGGTATCAGAGCTTAGGGATATGATCTCTGGCGGAGATCGGGGAATACAACTAGGAGGGGAGAGATGAGTAAATCCTTCGCTAGTGTGTCCTACCTAAGCTTATTTGTTGGTCAGTCATAATATTGGGATATTATGTGATATGTTAATTTGTTTAATTAACCCTTGTTTTATGGCAGTATTTGAGAATGACAGCTGAGAATGCTAACAATGGAGTGAATGAGACTGTGGGGATACCTCTAATCACTAACCGTGATAATGTGATGTCAGACGAAGAAGGAATTAGAGATATCCATGTGGTGAGTGAAGAATTGATAGTTACACCCGAGATAGTCGCAGAGGTAACAACTGAGACTGAGGAAGAAGAGGAAGAAGAAGTACCAGAGGAGAGTTTATTAGAGGTATTATATGATCAAAATGTAGAATTTCAAAATCGTATTCATAAGTTAGAAGAGCAGGCAGAAGAACGACAGGCGGTCGTGGAACAAAAGGATGCAACAATTCAAGCTTGTGTTACCCGATATGTGATGCTTGAACAGAAGCATTCTTTGGCAGAGAATAAGATGATAAAAATAGAATTTGAGCTGAGAGAAGAAAAAACTGAACGAGTGAGAATAAGTGATGCATGGGCAAAAGCCGCACGACACGTGGATATTGTGAAAAGAGATGTTCGATCTAAGAAGGTTAAAATAGATGATATGAATTTCTCTTTTTGGAAAGCAATTGGGAGAACCCAACATCGAGTTTTGAATTACCCTGTACATAGCGGTCAACCTGAATCCGATATGGATCGAAGATTGATGATTCAGATCATGAATGAGGAGTACGAAGAGGCAGTTGAGGGAGGAATATGTCCTATAGAAAGGTATATTCCAGCGGTAATGATGACGCCAAATGCTGCTCCAGACAAGTCAAAGCCGAGTAGTTCGAGGGATGGCGGTTGTCATGACTTCCCAACAAATGAGGAACCCAAATGAAGTTATCATGGGAGATGAGCAATGGAGAAATCATGATGATCTGAGAGATAGAATCTGAAATGGAAGCAAGGTATTCTCAACTATTCGAAATACCAGGTACGTAAATTTCGGGGACGAAATTTTATAAGGAGGGGAGATTGTAAGACCCCGAATTTTATGAAATAAAAGTATTCAATTTTTCTTATAATTACTATTCAGTAAATGGTTAAATTGATAAAAGTTTAAAGTTATGGGTGAAATATGATTTTTTTTCAAAATAAGCAAGTGGTTATAAAATAATCATTGTTGTCGGGGAATATTCGTTTGGTCGTGGAATATTCTTTCTGTCGGGGAATATTCGTACGACGGCGCAGCTATTTGTGGGCCCCATAACGAATAACTGTCGGGTGAAGAAAACGACAAATTTGAGTTTTTACAAATAACGGCGTAGTTGTTACCGTTAACACTGTTGGAATATCCGGTGGTTAAAATACAGTAATACGCGTTATTGCACAGTAGCACACGGTATTGCATAGTATTTTTGAAATTATTGATTCTTACGTAAGAAGGCACTACTCAATAATTGTTACAGTAATTACTGTTCAATATTTTATTTTATTGATTCAATAATTGGTGCGTTGATATTTTATATTATTGTTGTTTCAATAATTGTTGCTGCACAGTATTTTCTATTATCAGATCAATAATTCATATTATTTGAATAATATTATTAGATAGAATTATTGGCAATGTCTAGAAAGTTCTGTCTAAGGAGAGGTTTGGTCATCTAATTGCGCGCTAGTAAGGAGAAATCCTTATTGGAAAGCCCCCTCTTTCCTGGGAACGGCCTGGTTGTCATAAATGTGATTCTGTAATATTATTTGTGAATAATTAATTATTGATTCATATGATAAGAAAATATTTATTTTATGTGGATATAAACGAGGGATATATTTTTGTGGTTAAAAATGAAGGAGTTAATGTTGAGGTTTTTATCCGTATTTTTGTCGGAATGAAGGTATTAAAAATCAGGGTTTTTGAGATATTTTGCGGGGGTTATAATTTTTAATCCGACCGTTGGATCGTGGTAATTTTTGGATATGTTATACATATATAAGTTGAGTATATGCCCACAAATTTTGAACCGTTAAAAATGAATGTATGATTTATTATGAATTTTACGAGATGACTGGTTCAAAAATTGTTGAATTTTCGGAGTTTATCATTTTGGTGGAAAATTCTAGAATTGGTGGGCCCCACTTGTGGTTGGTGAAGAAATGTGCTGAATTTTATTTCAAATGTGGTGGGTGGGAATAGTAGCAGGTAAAGCCATCAGGTTGCAGGTCAAGTTTGCTAAAATTTTCCTATAAATAGAGGGCTAAGTTAGAATTGAAAATCACACCAGAAACATAAGCTTTCTCTCTTTCTCTCTCTATATTATGAAGCATATTTTGTGAGTATTTAGATACTTTGAGAGTTGCTATTCAGTGCAAGTTTCCTTCGGCTTTGCATACCGATCAGAAGTACTGCTCTTTTGAGGTAAGGGATAGTAAGGATTTTAAGGGTTGTTATGTTTTTCAGTTTCGTAATTTTTCTGACCTTCAAAAATTCTGGAAAAATTTAAAATGATATTTTGATGAGTTTTCTTGATTGTGTCCAAAAATGGTGATTTTTGGATGTACAGATTGAGAGTTATGAATTTTATGAGAAAAGACTATTTTAAAAGTAACCGCTTATAATTCCTTGTGGTTAACTCCAAAATTGATGAAATTTTTATTGAGAGTACATGTATATGATAGAAGTATACTCTGTAAATTTCAGAATTTTTAGATAAAAGTATAATTTTTAATAAATGTCTAAATATTCGGCTGTTTTGGCCATATGAAAAATAGTAAATGACTTTTAAAAATTCTGAGAAAAATATATGTTCACTATGGGACTATATTATGCTAAATCTCAGAAAAGAAATATTTTTGGAACTGATTTGGTATTTTTCATGAAAATAGTCTAGTTATGAGTAAATGAATTAAATATGTTTTGTGAAGTAAGAAAATTGGAAAATAGGATTTTATGACTTGAGAATCCTATATGAGGTATATGCAGATTTTTGATGAGGGTTTTGATTATTGGTGATAAAATCTTATGAGTTTGGTATTTTAGAATGATTAAATGCATTATTTAGTAAAGTGTAAACAATTTAAATAAATTGTTTATAAGCTTAAGAAATATTATTCTTTCAATATCATTATACCGAAATACTGGTATGTATTTTATTGTGGAATTTCTACCTTTTTGTGTCGGGTTTACTATTTATGAGTTACTATTCACGAGTTACTATTCATGAGTTACTATTCACGAGTTACTATTCACGATAAAAATTAGTTTCTTTTTCTAACCAAATTATAGTTGATTTATGAATATTACTCTTGAGATTAAAACTAGATGTTGATCATATTATTTTTATTATTATATATAACATTTTTATAACCCTAATGATGATATTTCTCTTTGACTTGAGTGTAAAGATGGGTATATTTTTGGTATGATCATGACTATGGGTTATCTTTGGTCAGTAGTGCAAAGTTGAATAGTTGATTGGTATGATCATGACCATTGAATTTATAAGTGAATATCTTTAGCTTAAGTGCAAAGGTGAATTGATCAACATGGTTATAATTATTGTTTATATAAATTCTGAAATGATTATATATTTCTTTGAGATATTAATATCTTTGGCCTGTAGTGCAAAGATGAAATATTGATGAATATCTTTGGCCTGTAGTGCAAAGATGAATTGTTGATGAATATCTTTGGCCCGTAGTGCAAAGATGACATGTTGTTGAATATCTTTGGCCAGTAGTGCAAAGATGAACAGATGTTGAGATAAACATGACCAACTGGTGATACAAATGAATATCTTTGGCCGTAGTGCAAAGATGAAGTTATTAGTATGATTATGAACAGGAAATGTGATTTGGTGTAACCATGATCTTTGATGTTTCAGGTAAAGATAGGTGATGGAAATTATCTTCGTCCTGGATGAGAAGAGGAATTTAGAACTACAGTTATGATTATGAGTTATTCATATGATTGTGGACCAGAATTGTTGATTGATGTTACAGGGATAAAACATTGTTGATGGATTTTTAACATGGAGAAGATAATAGACTTTATAGTCTATTTGACTCTTCTAATGGATTGCTCGTTCCGCTGCAACTATGGTTGAAATTTTTATCATTTACCATATGTTCTAAATCTCTGATTTATTATTGATGAAGGCTATTGATAATTTAATTATCTTTAGTCATGATATTCTTTACTGAGCTAGTTGTGCTCACCCTTTTGCTTCACAATTCCTTTCAGGTAATAAGAGTGTAGCTGGGTCGAGCGAGGGTAACGGGGAAATAGAACGGTGGTCTCTAGCTGTGGATGTTCTCCCGAAGCAGTATAGAAAAGTTCATTTAGTAGTTTTATTTGGTGAATCCAATAGGGTAAGGTGTACCCAACGTTGGAAGGGTGGTTTGCCACTATCATACAAGATGTCTAATGACATACAACCTCGTGTCATCATAAGACAGGGATGTGCTCATCCACTTGCTGAGTATATATACGAGCACTACCTATATAATCTTGGTGTTTGTTTGAAGTATAATTCTCAATTAGAGACAGTAGAGATAATGATATGTCAAGAGAAGACTCACCATTGGGAAGAATATGATAGTAATCTTCTCGTTTTTCTTTGGGGTCTATTGGGTCAACCAAGAATAATTCTGTGGCCATATGATATCTATCATAACCTAGACGCATGGCCTCCCATGTACGAAGGTTTCCTTGAGCACTTCCCAAAGATTCTAATTTCTAAAACAGTTTTTGACTATACCTTTATGTAAGGTGTTATTGTGAGGTGATGTCCACGGTTGGAACATGAGTCACATTTGGTATATATTTGTATCCAAACTCACAGCATATGTGTTGTTGTATTTTGCACGACAATTGTTGTAATAAAGTTACAGTTGTTTTCTGTACCATGTATTTGGCGACTCAGAATAGGTTGGATGGAATGGACCTATTTTGGGGTCGTTACATTTGGTATCAGAGCTTAGGGATATGATCTCTGGCGGAGATCGGGGAATACAACTAGGAGGGGAGAGATGAGTAAATCCTTCGCTAGTGTGTCCTACCTAAGCTTATTTGTTGGTCAGTCATAATATTGGGATATTATGTGATATGTTAATTTGTTTAATTAACCCTTGTTTTATGGCAGTATTTGAGAATGACAGCTGAGAATGCTAACAATGGAGTGAATGAGACTGTGGGGATACCTCTAATCACTAACCGTGATAATGTGATGTCAGACGAAGAAGGAATTAGAGATATCCATGTGGTGAGTGAAGAATTGATAGTTACACCCGAGATAGTCGCAGAGGTAACAACTGAGACTGAGGAAGAAGAGGAAGAAGAAGTACCAGAGGAGAGTTTATTAGAGGTATTATATGATCAAAATGTAGAATTTCAAAATCGTATTCATGAGTTAGAAGAGCAGGCAGAAGAACGACAGGCGGTCGTGGAACAAAAGGATGCAACAATTCAAGCTTGTGTTACCCAATATGTGATGCTTGAACAGAAGCATTCTTTGGCAGAGAATAAGATGATAAAAATAGAATCTGAGCTGAGAGAAGAAAAAACTGAACGAGTGAGAATAAGTGATGCATGGGCAAAAGCCGCACGACACGTGGATATTGTGAAAAGAGATGTTCGATCTAAGAAGGCTAAAATAGATGATATGAATTTCTCTTTTTGGAAAGCAATTGGGAGAACCCAACATCGAGTTTTGAATTACCCTGTACATAGCGGTCAACCTGAATCCGATATGGATCGAAGATTGATGATTCAGATCATGAATGAGGAGTACGAAGAGGCAGTTGAGGGAGGAATATGTCCTATAGAAAGGTATATTCCAGCGGTAATGATGACGCCAAATGCTGCTCCAGACAAGTCAAAGCCGAGTAGTTCGAGGGATGGCGGTTGTCATGACTTCCCAACAAATGAGGAACCCAAATGAAGTTATCATGGGAGATGAGCAATGGAGAAATCATGATGATCTGAGAGATAGAATCTGAAATGGAAGCAAGGTATTCTCAACTATTCGAAATACCAGGTACGTAAATTTCGGGGACGAAATTTTATAAGGAGGGGAGATTGTAAGACCCCGAATTTTATGAAATAAAAGTATTCAATTTTTCTTATAATTACTATTCAGTAAATGGTTAAATTGATAAAAGTTTAAAGTTATGGGTGAAATATGATTTTTTTTCAAAATAAGCAAGTGGTTATAAAATAATCATTGTTGTCGGGGAATATTCGTTTGGTCGTGGAATATTCTTTCTGTCGGGGAATATTCGTACGACGGCGCAGCTATTTGTGGGCCCCATAACGAATAACTGTCGGGTGAAGAAAACGACAAATTTGAGTTTTTACAAATAACGGCGTAGTTGTTACCGTTAACACTGTTGGAATACCCGGTGGTTAAAATACAGTAATACGCGTTATTGCACAGTAGCACACGGTATTGCATAGTATTTTTGAAATTATTGATTCTTACGTAAGAAGGCACTACTCAATAATTGTTACAGTAATTACTGTTCAATATTTTATTTTATTGATTCAATAATTGCTGCGTTGATATTTTATATTATTGTTGTTTCAATAATTGTTGCTGCACAGTATTTTCCATTATCAGATCAATAATTCATATTATTTGAATAATATTATTAGATAGAATTATTGGCAATGTCTAGAAAGTTCTGTCTAAGGAGAGGTTTGGTCATCTAATTGCGCGCTAGTAAGGAGAAATCCTTATTGGAAAGCCCCCTCTTTCCTGGGAACGGCCTGGTTGTCATAAATGTGATTCTGTAATATTATTTGTGAATAATTAATTATTGATTCATATGATAAGAAAATATTTATTTTATGTGGATATAAACGAGGGATATATTTTTGTGGTTAAAAATGAAGGAGTTAATGTTGAGGTTTTTATCCGTATTTTTGTCGGAATGAAGGTATTAAAAATCAGGGTTTTTGAGATATTTTACGGGGGTTATAATTTTTAATCCGACCGTTGGATCGTGGTAATTTTTGGATATGTTATACATATATAAGTTGAGTATATGCCCACAAATTTTGAACCGTTAAAAATGAATGTATGATTTATTATGAATTTTACGAGATGACTGGTTCAAAAATTGTTGAATTTTCGGAGTTTATCATTTTGGTGGAAAATTCTAGAATTGGTGGGCCCCACTTGTGGTTGGTGAAGAAATGTGCTGAATTTTATTTCAAATGTGGTGGGTGGGAATAGTAGCAGGTAAAGCCATCAGGTTGCAGGTCAAGTTTGCTAAAATTTTCCTATAAATAGAGGGCTAAGTTAGAATTGAAAATCACACCAGAAACATAAGCTTTCTCTCTTTCTCTCTCTATATTATGAAGCATATTTTGTGAGTATTTAGATACTTTGAGAGTTGCTATTCAGTGCAAGTTTCCTTCGGCTTTGCATACCGATCAGAAGTACTGCTCTTTTGAGGTAAGGGATAGTAAGGAATTTTAAGGGTTGTTATGTTTTTCAGTTTCGTAATTTTTCTGACCTTCAAAAATTCTGGAAAAATTTAAAATGATATTTTGATGAGTTTTCTTGATTGTGTCCAAAAATGGTGATTTTTGGATGTATAGATTGAGAGTTATGAATTTTATGAGAAAAGACTATTTTAAAAGTAACCGCTTATAATTCCTTGTGGTTAACTCCAAAATTGATGAAATTTTTATTGGGAGTACATGTATATGATAGAAGTATACTCTGTAAATTTCAGAATTTTTGGATAAAAGTATAATTTTTGATAAATGTCTAAATATTCGGCTGTTTTGGCCATATGAAAAATAGTAAATGACTTTTAAAAATTCTGAGAAAAATATATGTTCACTATGGGACTATATTATGCTAAATCTCAGAAAAGAAATATTTTTGGAACTGATTTGGTATTTTTCATGAAAATAGTCTAGTTATGAGTAAATGAATTAAATATGTTTTGTGAAGTAAGAAAATTGGAAAATAGGATTTTATGACTTGAGAATCCTATATGAGGTATATGCAGATTTTTGATGAGGGTTTTGATTATTGGTGATAAAATCTTATGAGTTTGGTATTTTAGAATGATTAAATGCATTATTTAGTAAAGTGTAAACAATTTAAATAAATTGTTTATAAGCTTAAGAAATATTATTCTTTCAATATCATTATACCGAAATACTGGTATGTATTTTATTGTGGAATTTCTACCTTTTTGTGTCGGGTTTACTATTTATGAGTTACTATTCATGAGTTACTATTCACGAGTTACTATTCACGATAAAAATTGGTTTCTTTTTCTAACCAAATTATAGTTGATTTACGAATATTACTCTTGAGATTAAAACTAGATGTTGATCATATTATTTTTATTATTATATATAACATTTTTATAACCCTAATGATGATATTTCTCTTTGACTTGAGTGTAAAGATGGGTAGATTTTTGGTATGATCATGACTATGGGTTCTCTTTGGCCAGTAGTGCAAAGTTGAATTGTTGACTGGTATGATCATGACCATTGAATTTATAACTGAATATCTTTAGCTTAAGTGCAAAGGTGAATTGATCAACATGGTTATAATTATTGTTTATATAAATTCTGAAATGATTATATATTTCTTTGAGATATTAATATCTTTGGCCTGTAGTGCAAAGATGAAATATTGATGAATATCTTTGGCCTGTAGTGCAAAGATGAATTGTTGATGAATATCTTTGGCCCGTAGTGCAAAGATGACATGTTGTTGAATATCTTTGGCCAGTAGTGCAAAGATGAACAGATGTTGAGATAAACATGACCAACTGGTGATACAAATGAATATCTTTGGCCGTAGTGCAAAGATGAAGTTATTAGTATGATTATGAACAGAAATGTGATTTGGTGTAACCATGATCTTTGATGTTTCAGGTAAAGATAGGTGATGAAAATTATCTTCGTCCTGGATGAGAAGAGGAATTTAGAACTACAGTTATGATTATGAGTTATTCATATGATTGTGGACCAGAATTGTTGATTGATGTTACAGGGATAAAACATTGTTGATGGATTTTTAACATGGAGAAGATAATAGACTTTATAGTCTATTTGACTCTTCTAATGGATTGCTCGTTCCGCTGCAACTATGGTTGAAATTTTTATCATTTACCATATGTTCTAAATCTCTGATTTATTATTGATGAAGGCTATTGATAATTTAATTATCTTTAGTCATGATATTCTTTACTGAGCTAGTTGTGCTCACCCTTTTGCTTCACAATTCCTTTCAGGTAATAAGAGTGTAGCTGGGTCGAGCGAGGGTAACGGAGAAATAGAACGGTGGTCTCTAGCTGTGGATGTTCTCCCGAAGCAGTATAGAAAAGTTCATTTAGTAGTTTTATTTGGTGAATCCAATAGGGTAAGGTGTACCCAACGTTGGAAGGGTGGTTTGCCACTATCATACAAGATGTCTAACGACATACAACCTCGTGTCATCATAAGACAGGGATGTGCTCATCCACTTGCTGAGTATATATACGAGCACTACCTATATAATCTTGGTGTTTGTTTGAAGTATAATTCTCAATTAGAGACAGTAGAGATAATGATATGTCAAGAGAAGACTCACCATTGGGAAGAATATGATAGTAATCTTCTCGTTTTTCTTTGGGGTTTATTGGGTTAACCAAGAATAATTCTGTGGCCATATGATATCTATCATAACCTAGACGCATGGCCTCCCATGTACGAAGGTTTCCTTGAGCACTTCCCAAAGATTCTAATTTCTAAAACAGATTTTGACTATACCTTTATGTAAGGTGTTATTGTGAGGTGATGTCCACGGTTGGAACATGAGTCACATTTGGTATATATTTGTATCCAAACTCACAGCATATGTGTTGTTATATTTTGCACGACAATTGCTGTAATAAAGTTACAGTTGTTTTCTGTACCATGTATTTGGCGACTCAGAATAGGTTGGATGGAATGGACCTATTTTGGGGTCGTTACAATCAGTGTATATGATCACCTTTGTTCCAATGAGGTAGGAATGGAACTTATCAAATGCATAGACCACTGCCAGCAATTCCTTCTCAGTGGTGGTGTAATTCAACTGAGCATCAGCTAAAGTTTTGCAGGCATATTATATTCTGTGGAAAACCTTATCCCTTCTTTGGCCTAGCACCGCCCCAACAGCAAAATCGCTTGCATCGCATATTAGCTCAAAAGGGAAGGTCCAGTCTAGGGCTACCACAATAAGAGCTGAAATAAGTTTTTCCTTTAAGAGATCAAAAGCTCTCAGGCAGGCTTCATCAAATTGAAAAGGCATGTCCTTTTCTAATAGTGTACACAGCGGTTTGGTTATCCGTGAGAAATCTTGGATAAACCTCCTATAGAACCCCGCATGCCCCCAAGGAAGCTTCTTACCCCTTTTACTGATGTAGGCGGCAGAAGGTTATTAATAACATCAATTTTCGCCTTATCAACCTCAATGCCACCAACAGAAACCCGGTGGCCTAGAATAATGCCCACCTTAACCATGAAGTGGGATTTCTCCCAATTCGCAACAAGATTAGCCTCCACACATGTGTGGAGAATGACAATCAAATTTCTCAGGCAATTATCAAATGAGCTCCTGAACACCGAAAAGTCGTCCATGAAGACCTCGAGGGTCTTTTCAACCATATTAGAGAAAATCGACATCATACAACGCTGAAATGTTGTGGGAGCATTACATAGCCCGGAAGACATTTATTGAAAGGCAAAGGTCCCATATGGGCTTGTGAAAGTAGTTTTCTCCTGATCTTCGAGAGCAATTGAGTTCTGATTATACCCAGAGTAACTATCCAGCAAATAGTAAAATTCATGCCCAACAAGCCTATCAAGCATCTGATCAATAAATGGAAGAGGGAAATGATCCTTACAGGTGGATTTATTCAATTTCCCTGTAATCCATACATACCCTCCACCCAGTCACCGTTCTAGTAGGAATCAACTCGTTATTTTCATTGGGCACTACAGTCATGCCACCCTTCTTTGGCACACACTGAATAGGACTGGCCCAAGGATTATCAGAGATGGGGTAGATAATGCCCGCATCTAGCAATTTAACAATCTCATTCCGGACCACCTCTTTCATAATGGGATTTAACCGCCTCTGATGCTCAATGGACGGTTTAGACCTTTCCTCCAGTAAGATTTTGTGCATGCAAAGAGTCGGATTGATCCCTCTTTATATCAAACAATTATCCACCCTAGGGGCCATTTTGTATTAGCTTGAGCCACTTGCAGTTACTTCTGCTTCCTGAGACTCATTTACAAGATACTAGAGATTATAACATGTAAGGTGGATTGATTTGCATAAGTATGCAACCTCAGGTGATTAAAGCAAGCGTCTTCAATTGAAGGATTGAGGTTCTATGATGATGACAGGGTTTGGAAGTGGATGCTTCGTTATCATTCAGAATTCGATTTTTCTTTGGAGTTCTGCTTGTGGATCTCTGAGGTGCATCCAGCCACTTGGCGTTAATTTCATGAGTTGGATCTTCTGTAAGACCCCAACTTATTAATGAATAAAATCAAATTTTCTCTAAATATTATTGTGAATAATAAGGGGTTAATTTGATATAATACTTTGGTTATGGGGTGAAATGTGCAAATTTTACAAAATAAGCAAGTGGTTATAAAATATTCATTTTTGTCGGGGAATATTCGTTTGGTCGTGGAATATTCTTGCTGTCGGGGAATATTCGTACGACGGCGCAGCCTTGTGTGGGCCCCATAACGGAAAGCGATTGGATGAAGAAAACGACAAGTATAAGTTGTTTATAAATAACGGCGTAGTTGTTACCGTTAATACTGTTGGAATACCCGGTGGTTAAAATACAGTAGCACACGGTATTGCACCAATTATTGATTCTTACGTAAGAAGGCACTACTCAATAATTGTTACAGTAGTTATTGTTCAATATTTTATTTTATTGATTCAATAATTGCTGCGTTGATATTTTATATTATTGTTGTTTCAATAATTGTTGCTGCACAGTATTTTCCATTATCAGATCAATAATTCATATTATTTGAATAATATTATTAGATAACATTATTGGCAATGTCTAGAAAGTTCTGTCTAAGGAGAGGTTTGGTCATCTAATTGCGCGCCAGTAAGGAGAAATCCTTATTGGAAAGCCCCCTCTTTCCTGGGAACGGCCTGGTTGTCATAAATGTGATTCTGTAATATTATTTGTGAATAATTAATTATTGATTCATATGATAAGGAATATTTATTTTATGTGGATATAAATGAGGGATATATTTTTGTGGTTAAAAATGAAGGAGTTAATGTTGAGGGTTTTATCAGTATTTTTGTCGGAATGGAGGTATTAAAAAATCAGGGTTTTTGAGATATTTTGCGGGGGTTATAATTTTTAATCCGACCGTTGGATCGTGGTAATTTTTGGATATGTTATACATATATAAGTTGAGTATATGTCCACAAATTTTGAACCGTTAAAAATGAACGTATGATTTATTATGAATTTTACGAGATGACTGGTTCAGAAATTGTTGAATTTTCGGAGTTTATCATTTTGATGGAAAATTCTAGAATTGGTGGGCCCCACTTGTGGTTGGTGAAGAAATGTGCTGAATTATATTTCAAATGTGGTGGGTGGGAATAGTAGCAGGTAAAGCCATCAGGTTGCAGGTCAAACCTACTAAAATTTTCCTATAAATAGAGGGCTAAGTTAGAATTGAAAATCACACCAGAAACAAGTTTTCTCTCTTTCTCTCTCTAGATTATTGAGTGTATTTTGTGAGTATTTAGATACTTTGAGAGTTTCTATTCATCAGAGCAAGTTTCTTTCAGCCTTATACCGGTATTCCGACCAGAAGTACTGATATTTTGAGGTAAGGGATATTATTTTCTTCTTAATGATATTATTTTCTTCAATATCATTATGCTGAAATATTGATATGAGTTTTTATCAAATTTGGAACTTTTTGTGTCGGGGTTACTATTCACGTATACGGCACTATTCACGTATACGGCACTATTCACGAATACGGCACTATTCACCGAAAAATAAAAATTTTCCTTTTTGTCCAAGATGTCTATTATGGTTACTATCTTTGATTGTATCCATGTTTTGATCTTTATTTTTGAATTCTGCTTCACAATTGATTATTATGAAGTATTATTGATCTTGGATAAACTGTTATACGAATCCCTAATATTTGTCCTTCTGTCTCACTGGATTCGTTCTCTTTAAGATATTTTTCATCATCCTCAGTCCTAAATGATGATATTACTGAATATCTTTGGCCTGTAGTGCAAAGATGTATGATTACTTGATGAATATCTTTGGCCTGTAGTGCAAAGATGAACAGGTGTTGAGATGAACATGACCGACTGGTGATACAAATGAATATCTTTGGCCTGTAGTGCAAAGATGAATATTTGGATAAAGATGATTATTAATTGATGTTACAGGGATAAAATATTGATGATGACTTTTAAATCTTAGAAGATAGTAGAATTCTTTCTCTACTTGACTCTTCTAATGGTTTGCTGTTTCCGCTGCAGTTGTTGATCTAAAACTTGTTGTCGATTATATTCTATCAGATTTTTCCCTGTTGAAGACTAACGATAATTTGTTGTATATTATCTTAGTCATAATATTCTTTACTGGGCTAGTTGAGCTCACCCTTTTCCTTTTTGTTCCATTTTTCTTCTCAGGAGGTGAGAACATAGCAGGATCTAGTCGGGGTATGGAGTGATGGTTCTAGAAAGATGTTTTAGCAGTCCTCACTATTTCTGTAAAATAGTGTTTGAATAATTGTAATGAGGATTTATTTGAGTGTGGATATTGTCTAGAAGACAATATTTGTATTTAAACTCACAGTATGTGTTGTCGTATTTTGCACGACAATTGTATTATTGAAGTTGTAGTTTGCTTTCTGTACCATGTATTTGGCGACTCAGAATGGGTGTTGTATACCTATTTTGGGGGCGTCACAGTTGGTATCAGAGCTTAGGGATATGATCCCTGGCTGAGATGTGAGACAAGAACTAGGAGGGGAGAGACGGGGAATTCCTTCGCTAGTATGACCTGACTAAGTTTATTTGGTGTTTATTTGGTCGGTCAGAGTATAGGGATAATATATGACATGACTATTAACCCTTGTTTTATGGCAGTATTTAAGAATGGCAGCTGAGAACGTTAATAATGGAGTAAATCAGACCGTGGAGACACCTTTGATCACCCCAGGGGAACGTGCAACAGGAAGGCAATATTCCTCCTGTAAACAACGTTACCGAGCAAACGATGAATGATGGAATGTTTAGGAGCTTTTTGCAGTTCATGCAAAATCAGACGAGGGAGACTCGTGTGCAGAATACGGGTGGAAATGATAACGCGCGGTTTGTCACAGCTAAGCAGTTCAAAGAATTGGGACCACCAGAATTTAAGGGAAAGCCGGATCCGATCATGGCGGAAACGTGGGTCAAGCAAATTACCAAGATATTCGATGTCTTGGGATGCACGGAGGAACAGAAGGTTCCATTCGCCACTTTATGTTCCGCGGTGAGGCAGACTACTGGTGGGAGTCTGTGAAGCGTACCCAGCCTGACGCACTCAACATGTCCTGGGAAACATTTCAAAAACTGTTCAATGACAAGTACTTTCTGAAAGTATTCGTCATATGAAGGAGGTGGAGTTTATCAGACTGGAACAAAACAACATGACGGTGTCCCAGTACGAGGCGAAGTTTGCAGAGTTATCCAGGTTTGCACCTCATTTGGTCGAAAATGAGGAACGAATGACAAGGATGTTTCTGAGAGGTCTAAAACCCGAGATTCGGCAATATCTTATCTCTCATAAATTTTCTTTATATTCAGATGTTGTAAACAGGGCTCAATTATTAGAGCGAGATAATGAGTATGTGCAACCGAGGGACCACAACCAGGGTCATACCGGTGGCGGCAGTCATCGAAGCAATGAAAACCAGCAGGGAGGAAAACATTCGGACAAAAGCGGTAACCACTCTGGTGGTAATCGTGGTCGTGATAATAGAAGGAGCGAGTCGGGAGGAGATTTCAAGAAGAGAAGGTACAACAATGATAACGTGAAGACGTCAGCACAAACATCAACTGTTTCTAGGGGAGGAGAACGACCACCGGTCGTATGTTACAAATGTGGGAAAGAGGGACATATCAGCCCAAACTGCCCACAACAATCCAAGGTATGTTATAACTGTGGAAAGGAGGGTCATATAGCTCGAGAGTGTTCTGTAGCAAAACCAAGTTCAGCGGGGATGGTGACTCCAAAAGCTGTCCCGGATAAGTCGAAATCAGCGGTTCCTGGAAGGGCGTTTGTCGTGACTGGCCAAAACGCGAGAAACCCGAACGAGGTGATCACGGGTAAGCTAATCTTGAATTCTTGCGAAGTTTATACTTTACTAGATACCGGTTCTACCCATTCTTTTATCTCTCCTGCTTGTGCTCAACGTTTAAACTTGACTCGGGAGAAATTGGACTTTAACTTATCTGTTGAAACTCCGTTGGGTGAAACCTTCGTTACATCTACAGTTTATAAATCTTGCATGATCCAAGTTGGCACTATCACATTACCTGTTGATCTTATCTCTTTAAAGATACTTGCTTTTGATGTGATTTTAGGAATTGATTGGTTAACCACTCATCATGCTAAAATTGATTGTTTTCGTAAGGTTGTTAGTTTTCATATTCCTAACCAACCTGTCATACGAATTCAAACTACTAAACCACTAAAATCAGTCACTGTCATATCAAGCCACAAAGCTATTCGTTTATTGAAAAACGGATGTCAAGCTTTCTTAGCCCATGTTATGGATTTGAACAAAGACAAGTCAGATTTGAATAATATTTCTATTGTTAGAGAATTTCCGATGTATTTCCTGAAGAACTTCCTGGTCTACCCCCAGAACGTGAAGTTGAATTCTTTATTGACCTTGAACCCGGTACAAAGCCCATTTCTAAAACTCCATATCGAATGGCTCCTATTGAACTTCAGGAGTTAAAAGTCCAACTACAGGAGTTGTTGGACATCGGTTTTATTCGTCCTAGTACGTCTCCTTGGGGTGCTCCTGTTTTATTCGTAAAGAAGAAAGACGGGAGTATGCGACTTTGTATGACTATCGAGAATTGAATCATGTCACTATCAAGAATAGGTATCCGCTACCTCGCATTGATGACCTGTTTGACCAGTTGCAAGGAGCACAATTCTTTTCAAAGATCGATCTTCGTTCTGGATATCATCAGCTGAAGATTAAAACTGAGGATATTCCAAAGACTGCCTTCAGAACTCGGTACGGGCATTATGAATTCTTAGTAATGTCTTTTGGATTGACTAATGCTCCTGCTGCCTTCATGGATATGATGAACCGTGTATTCAAAGAATATTTGGATCAGTTCGTTGTTGTCTTTATTGATGACATCCTCATCTATTCCAAAAGCCGTGAAGATCATGAGCGCCATTTGAAGCTGGTACTGCAAAGGCTTCGTGAAAACAAGCTATATGCCAAACTGAAGAAATGCGAGTTCTGGCTTGAGGAAGTAGCATTCCTTGGGCACGTGGTGTCAAAACATGGAGTATCTGTCGACCCGGCGAAGATTGAAGCCATACAAAGTTGGGAGCAACCGAAGTCGGTAACCGAAGTACGTAGCTTTCTGGGCTTAGCTGGTTATTATCGGAGATTTGTGGAAGGATTTTCTCGAATCGCTACTCCGTTAACTCAGCTGACTCGGAAAGATACAAAATTCGTATGGAGTGAGGAATGCGAGAAGAGTTTCCAAGAACTCAAGAGGAGACTCATTTCGGCACCTGTTCTGACAATACCATCTGGTTCGGATGGATTTGTTATCTACAGCGATGCTTCAGGCAAAGGGTTAGGATGTGTTCTCATGCAACATGGGAAAGTCATAGCCTATGCCTCACGACAACTCAAAGAATATGAGAGGAATTATCCTACTCATGATTTGGAGTTGGCAGCAGTCGTTTTTGCGTTGAAGATCTGGAGACACTACCTGTATGGGGAGAAAGTGGAGATCTATACAGATCATAAAAGCCTCAAATATTTCTTCACCCAAAAGGAACTCAACATGCGGCAGCGACGTTGGCTCGAGCTGTTGAAAGATTACGATCATACCATCCAATATCATCCTGGAAAAGCAAACGTAGTAGCTGACGCATTGAGTAGAAGATCATATGCGGGTACGAGTGCAATGTTGTTAACACAAAGGCCCATTTTGTATGACTTGCAAAGGATGGAGATAGAGATGAAGGCTCCAAGTACCCACATGATGATATCAAATATACGAGTAGAACCGACTTTAATCGATAAAGTTAAAGCTGCTCAAGCTACGGACATGGAGCTGATGCGTATGAAGAAGAAAGTGCAAGAAGGTGCTATTCCAGAAGCAAGAATCGATGAAGAAGGAATACTTCGAGTCAACTCCAGACTTTGTGTTCCTAACGATTTTGACTTGAAGCATAGAATAATGATGGAGGCACACAACACACCGTTTGCAATCCATCCTGGGAGTACCAAAATGTATCACGATCTTCGACATACATTTTGGTGGAGCAATATGAAAAGAGAGATCGCGGAGTTTATCTCGAGATGTTTAACTTGTCAACGTGTAAAGCGGAGCATCAAGTACCAAAGGGTCCATTGCAACCACTTGAGATTCCGAAATGGAAGTGGGAACACATTACTATGGATTTTGTTACGGGTCTTCCCAAGGTTTCTCAAGGCATAGATGCGATTTGGGTTATTGTTGATAGATTAACCAAGTCCGCTCATTTCTTGCCGATACGTGAGACTTATTCCCTTGAACGTCTTGCTAGTATGTACGTGAACGAGATTGTGAGATTGCATGGCATGCCAGTATCCATAGTTTCGGATCGTGACCCAAGATTCACTTCACGATTTTGGGTTAGCTTGCAGAAAGCTATGGGCACGGATTTACGATTCAGTTCGGCATACCATCCTCAAACGGACGGACAATCAGAGAGGACTATTCAAACTCTTGAAGATCTATTAAGACTTTGTGTCCTAGATCTCAAAGGGAGTTGGGATAAGTACCTACCATTGGTGGAATTCTCCTACAACAACAGTTATCAGGCGAGCATAGGTGTGGCTCCATTCGAGGCGTTGTATGGAAGAAAATGTCGTTCTCCAGTATGCTGGGACGAGGTGGGTGAAGCAACATTGTTGGGACCAGAGTTGGTACGCATTACTACAGAGAAGATCCAAACGATTCGACAACGTATACAAACGGCACAGGATCGACAAAAGAGTTATGCGGATCTTCATCGGAAGGACGTGGAATTTAATATTGGGGATCATGTATTGTTACGTGTTGCACCATGGAAGGGAGTTACAAGATTTGGGAAGAGAGGAAAGCTCAATCCAAGATTTGTTGGTCCATTTGAGATTCTTGAGCGAATAGGAAATGTGGCATATAGACTCGCATTACCTCCAAGCATGTCTCGTGTTCATAATGTTTTTCACATATCTATGCTTCGTAAATATGTTAAAGACCCGAACCACATTATTGAGTTAGAACCAGACGAGATAGCTGAAGATTTAACGTACGAGGAGGTACCTGTTAAGATCTTGGATAGGAAAGAGCATGTCCTACGCACGAAGGTTATACCACAAGTTAAGGTTTTGTGGAGAAACCATGCTATTGAAGAAATGACCTGGGAGTTGGAATCAGAAATGAAAGCGAGGTATCCTCACCTTTTTGAAACATCAGGTACGTACGTCAATTTCGAGGACGAAATTTCATAAGGAGGGGAGGTTGTAAGACCCCAACTTATTAATGAATAAAATCAAATTTTCTCTAAATATTATTGTGAATAATAAGGGGTTAATTTGATATAATACTTTGGTTATGGGTGAAATGTGCAAATTTTGCAAAATAAGCAAGTGGTTATAAAATATTCATTTTGGTCGGGGAATATTCGTTTGGTCGTGGAATATTCTTGCTGTCGGGGAATATTCGTACGACGGCGCAGCCTTGTGTGGGCCCCATAACGGAAAGCGATTGGATGAAGAAAACGACAAGTATAAGTTGTTTATAAATAACGGCGTAGTTGTTACCGTTAATACTGTTGGAATACCCGGTGGTTAAAATACAGTAGCACACGGTATTGCACCAATTATTGATTCTTACGTAAGAAGGCACTACTCAATAATTGTTACAGTAGTTATTGTTCAATATTTTATTTTATTGATTCAATAATTGTTGCGTTGATATTTTATATTATTGTTGTTTCAATAATTGTTGCTGCACAGTTTTTCCATTATCAGATCAATAATTCATATTATTTGAATAATATTATTAGATAACATTATTGGCAATGTCTAGAAAGTTCTGTCTAAGGAGAGGTTTGGTCATCTAATTGCGCGCCAGTAAGGAGAAATCCTTATTGGAAAGCCCCCTCTTTCCTGGGAACGGCCTGGTTGTCATAAATGTGATTCTGTAATATTATTTGTGAATAATTAATTATTGATTCATATGATAAGGAAATATTTATTTTATGTGGATATAAATGAGGGATATATTTTTGTGGTTAAAAATGAAGGAGTTAATGTTGAGGTTTTTATCAGTATTTTTGTCGGAATGGAGGTATTAAAAATCAAATCAGGTTTTTGAGATATATTGCGGGGGTTATAATTTTTAATCCGACCGTTGGATCGTGGTAATTTTTGGATATGTTATACATATATAAGTTGAGTATATGTCCACAAATTTTGAACCGTTAAAAATGAACGTATGATTTATTATGAATTTTACGAGATGACTGGTTCAGAAATTGTTGAATTTTCGGAGTTTATCATTTTGATGGAAAATTCTAGAATTGGTGGGCCCCACTTGTGGTTGGTGAAGAAATGTGCTGAATTATATTTCAAATGTGGTGGGTGGGAATAGTAGCAGGTAAAGCCATCAGGTTGCAGGTCAAACCTACTAAAATTTTCCTATAAATAGAGGGCTAAGTTAGAATTGAAAATCACACCAGAAACAAGTTTTCTCTCTTTCTCTCTCTAGATTATTGAGTGTATTTTGTGAGTATTTAGATACTTTGAGAGTTTCTATTCATCAGAGCAAGTTTCTTTCAGCCTTATACCGGTATTCCGACCAGAAGTACTGATATTTTGAGGTAAGGGATATTATTTTCTTCTTAATGATATTATTTTCTTCAATATCATTATGCTGAAATATTGATATGAGTTTTTATCAAATTTGGAACTTTTTGTGTCGGGGGTTACTATTCACGTATACGGCACTATTCACGTATACGGCACTATTCACGAATACGGCACTATTCACCGAAAAATAAAATTTTTTTTTGTCCAAGATGTCTATTATGGTTACTATCTTTGATTGTATCCATGTTTTGATCTTTATTTTTGAATTCTGCTTCACAATTGATTATTATGAAGTATTATTGATCTTGGATAAACTGTTATACGAATCCCTACTATTTGTCCTTCTGTCTCACTGGATTCGTTCTCTTTAAGATATTTTTCATCATCCTCAGTCCTAAATGATGATATTACTGAATATCTTTGGCCTGTAGTGCAAAGATGTATGATTACTTGATGAATATCTTTGGCCTGTAGTGCAAAGATGAACAGGTGTTGAGATGAACATGACCGACAGGTGATACAAATGAATATCTTTGGCCTGTAGTGCAAAGATGAATATTTGGATAAAGATGATTATTAATTGATGTTACAGGGATAAAATATTGATGATGGACTTTTAAATCTTAGAAGATAGTAGAATTCTTTCTCTACTTGACTCTTCTAATGGTTTGCTGTTTCCGCTGCAGTTGTTGATCTAAAACTTGTTGTCGATTATATTCTATCAGATTTTTCCCTGTTGAAGACTAACGATAATTTGTTGTATATTATCTTAGTCATAATATTCTTTACTGGGCTAGTTGAGCTCACCCTTTTCCTTTTTGTTCCATTTTTCTTCTCAGGAGGTGAGAACATAGCAGGATCTAGTCGGGGTATGGAGTGATGGTTCTAGAAAGATGTTTTAGCAGTCCTCACTATTTCTGTAAAATAGTGTTTGAATAATTGTAATGAGGATTTATTTGAGTGTGGATATTGTCTAGAAGACAATATTTGTATTTAAACTCACAGTATGTGTTGTCGTATTTTGCACGACAATTGTATTATTGAAGTTGTAGTTTGCTTTCTGTACCATGTATTTGGCGACTCAGAATGGGTGTTGTATACCTATTTTGGGGGCGTCACAGTTGGTATCAGAGCTTAGGGATATGATCCCTAGCTGAGATGTGAGACAAAGAACTAGGAGGGGAGAGACGGGGAATTTCTTCGCTAGTATGACTTGACTAAATTTATTTGGTTTGTTTATTTGGTCGGTCAGAGTATAGGGATAATTTATGACATGACTATTAACCCTTGTTTTATGGCAGTTATTTAAGAATGGCAGTGAGAACGTTAATAATGGAGTAAATCAGATCGTGGAGACACCTTTGATCACCACCCAGGGGAACGTGCAACAGGAAGGCAATATTCTCCTGTAAACAACGTTACCGAGCAAACGATGAAGATGGAATGTTTAGGAGCTTTTTGCAGTTTCATGCAAAATCAGAGAGGGAGACTCGTGTGCAGAATACGGGTGGAAATGATAATGCGGGTTTGTCACACAGCTAAAGCAGTCAAAGAATTGGGACCACCAGAATTTAAGGGAAAGCGGATCCGATCATGGCGGAAACGTGGGTCAAGCAAATTACCAGATATTCGATGTCTTGGGATGCACGGAGGAACAGAAGGTTCCATTCGCCACCTTATGTTCCGCGGTGAGGCAGACTACTGGTGGGAGTCTGTGAAGCGTACCCAGCCTGACGCACTCAACATGTCCTGGGAAACATTTCAAAAACTGTTCAATGACAAGTACTTTCCAGAAAGTATTCGTCATATGAAGGAGGTGGAGTTTATCAGACTGGAA
Source organism: Panax notoginseng (assembly GCA_016801055.1). NCBI lineage: Eukaryota > Viridiplantae > Streptophyta > Magnoliopsida > Apiales > Araliaceae > Panax > Panax notoginseng. The sequence goes on from CM029019.1 coordinate 104,205,759, forward strand.
CAAAACAACATGACGGTGTCCCAGTACGAGGCGAAGTTTGCAAAGTTATCCAGGTTTGCACCTCATTTGGTCGAAAATGAGGAACGAATGACAAGGATGTTTCTGAGAGGTCTAAAACCCGAGATTCGGCAATATCTTATCTCTCATAAATTTTCTTTATATTCAGATGTTGTAAATAGGGCTCAATTATTAGAGCGAGATAATGAGTATGTGCAACCGAGGGACCACAACCAGGGTCATACCGGTGGCGGCAGTCATCGAAGCAATGAAAACCAGCAGGGAGGAAAACATTCGGACAAAAGCGGTAACCACTCTGGTGGTAATCGTGGTCGTGATAATAGAAGGAGCGAGTCGGGAGGAGATTTCAAGAAGAGAAGGTACAACAATGATAACGTGAAGACGTCAGCACAAACATCAACTGTTTCTAGGGGAGGAGAACGACCACCGGTCGTATGTTACAAATGTGGGAAAGAGGGACATATCAGCCCAAACTGCCACACAACAATCCAAGGTATGTTATAACTGTGGAAAGGAGGGTCATATAGCTCGAGAGTGTTCTGTAGCAAAACCAAGTTCAGCGGGGATGGTGACTCCAAAAGCTATCCCGGATAAGTCGAAATCAGCGGTTCCTGGAAGGGCGTTTGTCGTGACTGGCCAAAACGCGAGAAACCCGAACGAGGTGATCACGGGTAAGCTAATCTTGAATTCTTGCGAAGTTTATACTTTACTAGATACCGGTTCTACCCATTCTTTTATCTCTCCTGCTTGTGCTCAACGTTTAAACTTGACTCCGGAGAAATTGGACTTTAACTTATCTGTTGAAACTCCGTTGGGTGAAACCTTCGTTACATCTACAGTTTATAAATCTTGCATGATCCAAGTTGGCACTATCACATTACCTGTTGATCTTATCTCTTTAAAGATACTTGCTTTTGATGTGATTTTAGGAATTGATTGGTTAACCACTCATCATGCTAAAATTGATTATTTTCGTAAGGTTGTTAGTTTTCATATTCCTAACCAACCTGTCATACGAATTCAAACTACTAAACCACTAAAATCAGTCACTGTCATATCAAGCCACAAAGCTATTCGTTTATTCAAAAACGGATGTCAAGCTTTCTTAGCCCATGTTATGGATTTGAACAAAGACAAGTCAGATTTGAATAATATTTCTATTGTTAGAGAATTTCCCGATGTATTCCTGAAGAACTTCCTGGTCTACCCCCAGAATGTGAAGTTGAATTCTTTATTGACCTTGAACCCGGTACAAAGCCCATTTCTAAAACTCCATATCGAATGGCTCCTATTGAACTTCGGAGTTAAAAATCCAACTACAGGAGTTGTTGGACATCGGTTTTTATTCGTCCTAGTACGTCTCCTGGGGTGCTCCTGTTTTATTCGTAAAGAAGAAAGACGGAGTATGCGACTTTGTATCGACTATCGAGAATTGAATCATGTCACTATCAAGAATAGGTATCCGCTACCTCGCATTGATGACCTGTTCGACCAGTTACAAGGAACACAATTCTTTTCAAAGATCGACCTTCGTTCTGGATATCATCAGCTGAAGATTAAAACTGAGGATATTCCAAAGACTGCCTTCAGAACTCGGTACGGGCATTATGAATTCTTAGTCATGTCTTTTGGATTGACTAATGCTCCTGCTGCCTTCATGGATATGATGAACCGTGTATTCAAAGAATATTTGGATCAGTTCGTTGTTGTCTTTATTGATGACATCCTCATCTATTCCAAGCCGTGAAGATCATGAGCGCCATTTGAAGCTGGTACTGCAAAGGCTTCGTGAAAATAGCTATATGCCAAATTGAAGAAATGCGAGTTCTGGCTTGAGGAAGTAGCATTCCTTGGGCACGTGGTGTCAAAACATGGAGTATCTGTCGACCCGGCGAAGATTGAAGCCATACAAGTTGGGAGCAACCGAAGTCGGTAACCGAAGTACGTAGCTTTCTGGGCTTAGCTGGTTATTATCGGAGATTTGTGGAAGGATTTTCTCGAATCGCTACTCCGTTAACTCAGCTGACTCGGAAGATACAAAATTCGTATGGAGTGAGGAATGCGAGAAGAGTTTCCAAGAACTCAAGAGGAGACTCATTTCGGCACCTGTTCTGACAATACCATCTGGTTCGGATGGATTTGTTTATCTACAATGATGCTTCAGGCAAAAGGGTTAGGATGGTTCTCATGCAACATGGGAAAGTCATAGCCTATGCCTCACGACAACTCAAAGAATTACGTTTAACTATTCACAATACGGTACTATTCAAGAATACGCACTATTCACCGAAAATAAAATTTTTTCTTTTTTGTCCAGATGTCTATTATGATTACTATCTTTATTGTATCCATGTTTGAATATTTTTTTTGAATTCTGCTTCACAATTGATTATTATGAAGTAATATTGATCTTGGATATAACTGTTATTACGAATCCCTAATATTTGTCCTTCTGTCTCACTGGATTCGTTTCTTTTAAGATATTTTCATATCATCCTCAGTCCTAAATGATGATATTACTGAATATCTTTGGCCTGTAGTGTAAAGATGTATGATTACTTGATGAATATCTTTGGCCTGTAGTGCAAGTTGAACAGGTGTTGAGATATGAACATGACCGACAGGTGATACAAATGAATATCTTTGGCCTGTAGTGCAAAGATGAATATTTGGATAAAGATGATTATTAATTGATGTTACAGGATAAAATATTATTGATGAAATTTTAAATCTTAGAAAGATAGTAAGAATTCTTTCTCTACTTGACTCTTCTAATGTTTGCAGTTTTCGCTGCAGTTGTTGAT
>CM029019.1:104821080-104913580 GCA_016801055.1 Panax notoginseng
AAACACATACACTTATTTTCTGCCTAGCTAGGTTCTAATATTGAACCTTAAATCAATTAATTAAATTTTAAAAAAAAATTCTAAATTCTCGGGTTGTCACATTCACCCCTTTTTCTAAAATTTCGTCCCCGAAATTTACCTTACACCATACTACTGCTTACACCATTCACCATACATTCTCATTATCACATGCTACCCAATACACCTCTCACAAGAGTTAAAATTTTAAAATTGTGTTGAGAAGTTTACATGCTATTGTATGTCATTTTCGCAAATATTTTATGGAAATTCATCCGCAAACCGTTATAACTTACGGACATAGTGGGTAATTAATCCAGTATGCCTTGTACTTAATAAGTATTGATGGTCAAATCTATTTCTCGTCACTGCCATAGGAACAAAATTTTTTACCTCAGTCTTATCGAATTCCGCACCAAAATAATTTGGTTCGAAAAATTTTTCAAAGAACGCTTCGAGTTTTCATAAACTTTAGTCTAGCTGAATCGAATAGCGTAGACTCATATCAATAATCTCATTCAATCGAATTATTTAGGTGTAGCCAAACCCCGTTGGCAAATTAAAATTTTGAATTTTTTTTTTTGAGAATGACGTCATGATGTCGTACTGTATTAACAGTCCGTTTAAGGATGCCGTCATTATATGACTTTGTCATAACACATCATACAATAGTGGAACAATGATTTTTAGATCGAATTCACACTAAGTATTCCTGCATTTAACTAACTTTATATATATATATATATATATATATATATATATATATATATATATTATATATTATATATATTCAAAAGCACATAGTGCGTATTTAGCTTGATGTCAAAATTTCGAAGTCTAGCATAGCTAGGAGTTTTGGAAAACTTATTTCTCCACTAATAATCATTTGCTTATCAAACTATCTGTTCCTATTATCCTCAATATTCTGTTTACACATAACTATACCTAGTCCGTCAAAACACACTTATGAGTTCATTTACTTGCCACAATCATATGAGTTTAAGAACTTATCCTAGTCAGACCTTTGGCGTCCATTCACTGAGGGGTTCATAAACATTTCATATAACTATGAATCAAGAATGTCACATAAGTATGAGTTTTAAGAACTCGTACTTAACCTTATATTCTCTACATATAACCTATCTATTTGTTATATACATGAGAAAGGAATCACACTCTTAACATGCATATATCAAATAGCGCGACACAAACATTTCAATAATTGTCAGTACCAGAAACTAAGTGATTTTTACACAAAGTATAATTCTCCGCCCATACAAGGAATCATACAACTTAGCTGCCGACATGAGTCCTCAATTGAAAACCCCACCCAATCTAACCCCCTCAATACAAATTTCATTCAACTCGTATTCATAATCATTTCCTGAATCTGGTTCACTTCACACAGCAATCTTGTTGTAAACTTTCCAATCCTCAGATTGATTCTTATCCCATACTATAACCTTATCAGATCACAAGGTGATCTTATCGTATATATTACGATTCATTTCTATGTCTTGATCGTTTTGTGTTACGATCTCCTATCACTGCACTTTTAGTCTTTTAGACTCTATCTATTCACCACTACTTTTCAACTTTATTATCAGAGTTAGTAAACTCTGTATCTTATAACTCGCCGAGATTCGTCTTTGAATCTGAATCTTACCGACCAATTAAATCTATTTGAGTTAGTATTTATCCTAATCACTACTGTTATTTATCTTAGGCAACCCTACTTAAGAATTATAACATACAACTTTGAAACAAACTGTGACAGCCCAAAATTCAGGTCCCAAATCACCGTGGGTTCGATTCAATCATTCTATAATTATTGCGGAATATATAAACATAAATTGTTTATACAATAAATTTTACACACTATTCCCCAAGGTCGAGTAGCCTTAACTTATACACAATTCATAACTGGCATTACACATAACATTATTATCATACAACACTATTACAAATCTAATCGCACACATTAACTATAAGCTAGAACTATCGTCGACCTTTCCTTGTATCCAACGCATTCGCCTTAATCTATAATGTTTTATCATGATATAGCAAAGGTGAGCATAAGATTGCCCAGCAAGTTAAAGTTCAATAATATAATGATATATCATGATTGAAAGAATCTGAATAATAAGCTGGCTATAATTCAACAATATAATTGTGAACTAGCAAGAACAAGTTTTATGACCGAACAAGTATTAAACATGAACAATATCTAGACCGAATGGTAATGAAGGTGATCAACCTTTCATACCTTACTTATACATGCAATATGTACAGAATACAATTCTACAATGACAATCAGCAATGATTAACCATAAGCATATCTGAATGAAACAACTTTTAGTAGAGTTAAGTAAAAACTTACCTAAACCGATGATTACCGCTATGCAATTTAATAAGCTTTGTCTGAAGACCTAATATATAAATAATATTGATATATAAATTAGAATAATATCATCACAGTTATTTAAAATAACCTAAACACATAGCACATAACTCTATCAGTCTATAACACACATAAAACTCCGCATCAAGTCAAACTATTGCAGTCTGAGTTGAACCCGACACAAATCTGACATCCCGACGATCTAATCGGACTAAATTTCGAGTTTAAGTTCAATCAAACTCTGTCTAAATTCTTAACCATTATCTAAGATAATTTATTAACAGTTGAAATATTTTTCATAAGCTCGTAATAATTTTTAAATAATTATTATCATTTATCTTGAATTTTTAATCATTAATTTCATTTTAAAAGAATTAAATATCACTTAATTCTTTTATCATTAATATTTATTTATTATCAAATATTAATGAAATACATGTCATAATATTATAATATATTTATAATATATGAAAATATTTTTAATACATTTAAATCATATTTATATGATTTTTAAACACTTAAATCCATTATCCGATAATTACTTTTAATATTAAAATATTAATATTTTCATGAAAAAATATCAAAAGTTATATTTTATAACTTAAAATATTTTTGTAATAGTTAAATCATTTTTATATGATTTATAAATTATTAATTCTATTTTTCCACAATTTATTTAATATATTATTAAATAAACTAATTATCGTTAATATTAATTAATTAATGAAATTCATCCTAAAATATTAAAAGTCACTGAAAATATCTTTAAATATTTTCTTATACCAGAATATAATTTTTCATGTATTAAAATTATTTTTAAATAATTTATTTAATATTATAATTAAATAAATTAAATACCATTTATATTCTAAAAATATTAAATATTTATGAAATATACTCAAAATAATAAAATACTATTTTTCAAACTTTAAAATATTTTTTTCAGAATTTATTTAGTATTTTTAATAATTAAAAACCATTTATTTCGATTTATTTAATTAAAAATATTAATTTTCAAAATTAACTTTCGCTAAAGGAACCTATAGCGACAAACCCGTCGCTATAGGTGTTCTTGGTGTTCTTGATGAAAACCCAGAACTTCAAACTCAGTTCGCAGGGGCCTAGTTTGACCGGTTTAAATTTAAAATTCTTGATGTTATCTGGGAAATCTAGGGCTTCAGTGTTGTAGTATGTATGTAATACTACACTTGCAAACAAACATCATCGCTAAACAACATAAGATCAGAGAGATTCAAGTCTCCAAACATTCTGACAAGGTTGCTCTTCGTTTTCTAGAATTTCCAAAATTGAAGGTACCTACTTTGGATCATTATAACATTCATTATGGGTTTCTTTTGTATAATCTAATGGTTCAATCGTGTAGTATAGATGTCATACTGGAGTTCTATAACCACAAATCATCATAACAACATCACACATGACAGATTAAATCTGGTTAACCCTTGTCAGAAAATTCGGCCTTTGAAGATTCTGGGTTTTTCCAGAACTTCAACCAAGCAGACGGTCAACCAAGGTTTGACCAAGATTATTTCTTATTCTGGTCTCGATCTAAGTAATATAAAAGCATTATTGTGTAGCATATATGTTATACAACAACCTTAAACAACAACATGGCAAAAACTAAAAAAGGTAGTAAGATCAGAGGCCTCAAATAACTTGTCAGACCGGTTCTGGGTTTCTGGGCTGCCCAGAAACCCGTTTTCGTGAACGGTCAACGTAGTTTGACTACTTGTAACAAGCGATCTAGAAATGATATGTCCATGATTCCAGTTCCAGATGGTAGTCCACATGGCATAGAATAGATTCAAAACATAAAACATAGAAAACATCTAACACACACGGATCTAGAGGTCCTGACATTTGACTGTCAGGCCATAAAATTAGGGTTCTTGGTCAGTTTTTAAAACTTAATTTTCGTGCCTCTAAATGTTATAGATTCACGATCTAACAACCCAGATCACTCATAGACACCTTCTAACACATTTCTAACCATTAAATAACAACATCAAACACAAGATCATTAATTTTTGAAATTTTAGGGTTTTATACCTTTTAGCTTTGATCTTGGTTTTCTGACTTTTGGTTCTGATATTGAGAGGCTAAATCTTGAACATGGCTTATCTTATCTCACTCTCTCACTCTAAATTTCGAAGATGGTGGAGAGAGAATGTGTAAGACCCCAAATTATTAATAAATGAAATTTAAATTTCCTCTATTTATTATTTTGAAATAGTAATGGTTAAATTGATTAATGAGTTTAGTTATGGGTAAAATGTGCAAATATTTCAAATAAGCAAGTGGTCATAAAATATTCATTGTTGTCGGGGAATATTCGTTTGGTCGTGGAATATTCTTGTTGCCGGGGAATATTCGTACGACGGCGCAGCCTTGTGTGGGCCCCATAATGGAAAGCGATTGGATGAAAAAACGACAAAAACAAGTTGTTTATAAATAACGGCGTAGTTTTACCGTTAATACTGTTGGAATACCCGGTGGTTAAAACACAGTAATATGCGTTGTTGCACATAGCACACGGTATTGCACCATTATTGATTTTTACGTAAGAAGGCATTACTCAATAATTGTTACAGTAATTACTGTTCAATATTTTTTTTATTGATTCAATAATTGCTGCTTTGATATTTTATATTACTGTGTTTTAATAAATGTCACTACACAGTATTTTCTATTATCGGAGCAATAATTCATATTATCTGAATAATATTACTCCTCCCGTCCCAAATTAACTGCTCAGTTTTGACTTTTAAAGTCAAATTGACCATTTTAAAACTAATATTTTTACTATTTTTGCTAAAATATAGGTGAAGTGATTATAACCAAAAGAAAGTATATACAATTTATTACTAATCCTAATTTTATAATTTTTAGAAATATATTTATATATGCTTAATTATTAATTCTAAAAATAGTCAATTTGATTTAAAAAAGTCAAAAACTGAGCAATTAATTTGGGACGGAGAGTATTAGATAACATTATTGGCAATGTCTAGAAAGTTCTGTCTAAGGAGAGGTTTGGTCATCTAATTGCGCGCCAGTAAGGAGAGATCCTTATTGGAAACCCCCTCTTTCTTGGGAACTGTCTGGTTGTCAGTATTGTGATTCTGTAATATTATTTATGAATAATTAATTATTGATTTATATGATGAGGAAAATATTGATTTTATGTGGATAAAAATGGATAAAATTTTTAATGTGACAATTGTTAAAAATTAATATTTTATCTTTTTCTGATAAAATAATTCATTTAAATATATTATTTTAATAATATATTAATGGTGATATTTTTACAATGAATGTGGGATATATGAGTATATGAGGAGGAAGAGTATTTTGTGGCATTAAATGATTAACACATGTTTTGTGTGTCGGTGGACCCTAATAATTGTCAGAAATTTGATTATAGCTTGTAAAATCGTCCGTTTATGGATTTCGGTTAATTTCTGTTTGGAATTTGGAAAAACTTTCTTCTGGAAAGTTGTAGAGAATTGAATTTCCTACACAAAATTGCGAGATTCGAATTTTCTAATGAAAGGGCTATTTATTATGAATTATTGAATTCCGAAGTTCCAAAATAATTGGTTTTTGAAAGTTTTAATTATTGTTATTTACAAAATCGTTTTTTTTTCTTGGTGGGCTGCATTAAACATGTGCAATGAGCTGAAATCAGATTTCAAGAGGTGGGCTTGACAATTTTGTAAATATAAATATTATTATATTCAACTTTCTACTTTGGTGTTATAAGCATTTTCCTATAAATAGGGTGCTTAGGTTAGAATTGAAAATCACACCAGAAACTGAAAACTTCTCTCTCTTTCTCTCTCGATATATTGAGCGTATTCTTGTGAGTATTTCAATACTTTGAGTGTTGCTATACGGTGCAAGTTCAAGTCATAGTCTATATCCGGTTTTTCAACTAGAAGTACTGTCTTTACGAGGTAAGGGATGTTATTTTATTCGAAAATGATATTATTTCTTCAATATCATTATATTGGTTGGAAATTTTTATTAAATTTAGAACTTTTCATGTCGGGGTTACTATTCATGAGTTACTATTCACGAGTTACTATTCACGAGTTACTATTCACCGAAAAATGAAATTTTCTCTTTTTTGTCCAAAATATCTATTATGGATACCAGCTTTGATTGTATCCATGTTTTGATCATTCTTGAATTTTACTCCACTATGATTGTTTATGAGGTATTTTTGGACATGGATAAACTGTAATATGAATCCCTAATATTTGTTCTTTTGCTTCACTGGATTCGTTTTCTTTAAAATATTTTTCATCATCCTCAGTCCTATATGATGATATTAATGAATATCTTTGGCCTGTAGTGCAAAGATGAATGATTTATGATTAATATCTTTGGCCCGTAGTGCAAAGATGAACAGGTATTGAGATGAACATGACCAACTGATGAATATTTTTGGCTTGTAGTGCAAAGATGATTATTGATTGATGTTACAGGGATAAAATATGGACGATGGACTTTTAAATTCATAGATAATAGTAGATTTCATTCTCTACGTAACTCTTCTATGAATTATTATTTTTCGCTGCGAATATTGATTTAAAACTTGTTGTCTATTGTATTCTATTAGATTTTTCCCTGTTGAAGACTAACGATAATTTGTTCTGTATTATCTTAGTCATAATATTCTTTACTTGGGCTAGTTGAGCTCATCCTTTTCCTTTTTGTTCCATTTTTCTCAGGAGGCGAGAATGTAGCGAGTACTAGTCGGGGTATGGAATGATGGTTCTAGAAGTTAATTTAGTAGTCCTCACCATTTTTGTGAAATAATGTATCAATAATTGTAATGAGGACTTATTTGAGTGTGAATATTGTCTAGATGACAATATTTGTATTTAAACTCACAGTTCTTGTGTTGTAATAATGAAGATGTAGTTGTTTCTGTACCATGTATTTTGGCGACTCAGAATGGGTGTTGTATACCTATTTTGGGGGCGTCACAGAATGACTTGGAGAAAATGAGAATTAAAGTGCCTTTTCTCTATCTCTAATCTATATGTATTATTGATTCAATGCATATGGCTGGCTAGATGGCTGATTGCTGTGATGTGTAGCACAAGGCTAGGGCTGGGAGTGGTTCACCAACTTATTTTGGGTTAGATTTGCAAGCAACCGAATAAATAATGCACTAAGGGCAAAAATGTCTTTTTGATTTTTAATTTAATAGCACTTTGGACAATTGGCCAAACCCTTAGGGTTTAGGGTTTAGGTTAGGGTTTAGGGTTTGAACCCTTTAGGTTTGTAATTTAGTTTCTAACATTTTCTGAATTTCGGTTTTCAAAATAGAAAATTAATATTTCTAAATTATAATTAGAATTTTCTAATTATATTAAATTTACTAATCACAATTCAATCTTGCTAATTAGGATTAATATATCCTAATTAAAATTGCTAATTAAGCAATTAGGGTCAAAATGGTCATTAGGGTTTATAACCCAGAATTAAGGTTTCTAAAAAAATATTTTTTTTAAATTAGAAATTAGGCTTCCTAATTAGATTAGGGTTTCCTAATTACTTATAACTTGACAATTAGGATTAATGTTTCCTAATTAACATTAAAATCATTAAATTAACAATTAGGTTTTTCCTTAATTATAAATTAGGGTCTTCTAAATTAATTAGGATTATCCATAATTAGGTTATCGTTAACAACGTGTAAACCTTATACTAACATTCGCATTCCCAAACTAGGGTTTCATACACCGAATTAGGTTTTGAATTTCCGGAACTGAAATTAGGGTTTTCAAAAATGGTTTCTAGGGTTTCTTGTTAATCGTAAGAATTTTCTAACTGAACTTTGTCGTTCTTAATATAAACCTAGGGTTTGTTACAGATATCGTTTATCTGGTAAACCCTTGGCCCTTAACCACATATTGTACACATATATAACCATATACATAGAACATATTCACGTTTATCCTTAATCCTGAATAATTCGCCTAAATCCTTCACAGAATTTTGAAATCCTCAAAATTCCTTCTCAAAAATATCAAACGCATACACTTATTTTCTGCCTAGGTTCTAGTATTGAACCTTAAATCAATTAATTAAAATTTTAAAATTTTTTATAAATTCTCGGGTTGTCACATTCACTCCTAAAAAATTCGTCCCCGAAATTTGCCTTACACCTTACAATATACTGCTTACACCATTCACCGTACATTCACATCATCACATGTTACCCAATACACATCTCACAAGAGTTAAAATTTTGAAATTGTGCTGAGAAGTTTTATAGACTATTATCTGTCATTTTTGCAAAGGTTTTATAGAAATTCATCCGCAAACCGTCATAACTTACAGACATAGTGGGTAATTAATCCATTATGCCCTGTACTTAATAAATACTGCTGGTCAAATCTGTTTCTCATCACTGCCATAGGCACAAAATTTTTTACCTCAGTCTTATCGAATTCTGCACCAAAATAATTTGGTTCGAGAAAATTTTAAAAGAACGCTTAGAGTTTTCATAAACTATAGTCTAGCTGAATCGAATAGCGTAGACTCATATAAATAATCCTATTCAATCGAATTATTTAGGAGTAGCCAAACCCCGTTGGCAAATTCATATTTTCGAATTTTTTTTTAGAATGATGTCATGATGGCATACTGTCTTAACAGTCCGTTTGAGGATGCCGTCATTATATGACTTTGTCATAACACATCATACAATAGTGGAACAATGATTTTTAGATCGAATTCACACTAAGTATTCCTGCATTTATAACTCTATCAACATTTTATCATCTCTGCACCAGGTTACATGGTACCTAAGTAATAAAAAAAATAAATTTTGATATTTCAAATCATTTGCGTTTAGCCGAAATAAGTAGCATAGACTATACTTTAAACCGTTTCAAAAATGATTACGAGTCTACACACACACACATACATAGATATAATATATATATATATATATATATATATATATATATATATTCAAAAGCACATAGTGCGTATTTAGCTTGATGTCAAAATTTTGAAGTCTAGCATAGCTGGGAGTTTTGGAAAACTTATGTCTCCACTAATAATCATTTGCTTATGTCTCCACACTTATGAGTTCATTTACTTGCCATAATCATATGAGTTTAAGAACTTGTCCTAGTCAGACATTTGGCGTCCATTCACTGAGGGGTTCATAAACATTTCATGTAACTATGAATCAAGAATGTCACATAAGTATGAGTTTTAAGAAATCGTACTTAACCTTATATTCTTTACCTATAACCTATCTATTTGTTATATACATGAGAAAGGAATCACCCTCTTAACATGCATATATCAAATAGCGCGACACAAACATTTCAATGATTGTCAATACCATAAACTAAGTAGTTTTTACACCAAGTACAATTCCCCGCCCATACAAGGAATCATACAAATCAGCTGCCGACATGAGTCCTCAATTGAAAACCCCACCCAATCTAACTCCATTCTCAATACAAATTTCATTCAACTCGCATTCATAATCCTTTCCTGAATCTAGTTCAATTCACACAGCAATCTTGCTGTAAATTTTCCAATCCTCAGATTGATTCTTATCCCATACTATAACCTTATCAGATCACGGGGTGATCTTATCGTATATATTACGATTCATTTCTATGTCTTGATCATTTTGTTTTACGACCTCCTATCACTGCACTTTTAGTCTTTTAGACTCTATCTATTCACCACTACTGTTCAACTTTATTATCAGAGTTAGGAAACTCTGTATCTTATAACTCCTTGAGATTCGTCTTTGAATCTGAATCTTACCAACCAACTAACTCTATTTGAGTTAGTATTTATCCTAATAACTATGGTTATTAGTCTCAGGTAACCCTACCTAAGATTTATAACCTACATCTTTGATACCAACTGTAAAAGCCCCAAATCCGGGTCGTAAATCACCGCAGATTAGGTTCAATCATTCTATAATTATTGCAGAAGATATAAACATAAATTGTTTATACAATAAACTTTACACACTATTCCCCAAGGTCGAGTAACCTTAACTTATACACAATTTAGAACTGGTCTAACACATAACATTATTATCATACAATACTATTACAAATCTAATCGCACACATTAACTATAAGCCGGAACTGTCGTCGACCTTTCTTTGTATCCGACGCATTCGCCTTAATCTGCAATTTTCTATCATGATATAGCAAGGGTGAGCATAAGATTGCCCAGCAAGTTTAAGTTCAATAATATAATGATATATCATGATTGAAAGAATCTGAATAATAAGCTGGCTATAATTCAACAATATAATTGTGAACTAGCAGGAAAAAGTTTTATGACCGAACAAGTATTTAACATGAAAAATATCTGGACCGAATGGTAATGAAGGTGATCAGCCTTTCATACATGACTTATACATGCAATATGTACAGAGTACAATTTTACAATGGCAATCAGCAATGATTAACCATAAGCATATCTGAATGAAACAACTCTTAATAGAGTTAAGTAAAAACATACCTGAACCGATGATTACCGCTATGCAATTTAATAAGCAGCTTTGTCCGAAGACCTAATATATAAATAATATCGATATATAAATTAGAATAATATCATCACAGTTATTTAAAATAATCTAAACACGTAGCACATAACCCTATCAGTCTATATCACACATAAAACTCGGTATCAAGTCAAACTATTGCAGTCTAAGTTGAACCCGACACAAATCTGACATCCCGACGGTCTAGTCGGACTAAATTTCGAGTTTAAGTTCAATCAAACTCTGTCTAAATACTTAATCAATATCTAAGATCATTTATTAACAGTCGAAATATTTTTCATAAGTTCGTAATAATTTTTTAAATAATTATTATCATTTATCGCGAATTTTTAATCATTAATTTCATATTTAAAAGAATTAAATACCACTTAATTCTTTTATCATTAATATTTATTTATTGTCACATATTAATGAAATACATGTCATAATAGGGTCAAAATGGTCATTAGGGTTTATAACCCAAAATTAGGGTTTCTAGAAAAATAATTTTTTAAATTAGAAATTAGGTTTCCTAATTAGATTAGGGTTTCCTAATTACTTATAACTTGAAAATTAGGATTAATGTTTCCTAATTAACATTAAAATTATGAAATTAACAATTAGGTTTTTCCCTAATTATAAATTAGGGTTTTCTAATTAATTAGGATTGTTCCTAATTAGGTTATCATTAACAATGTGTAAACCTTATACTAACATTCGCATTCCCAAACTAGGGTTTCATACACCGAATTAGGGTTTCAAATTCCCAGAACTGAAATTAGGATTTCCAAAATCGGTTTCTAGGGTTTTTTGTTAATCGTAATAATTTTCTAACCGAACTTTGTCGTTCTTAATATATACCTAGGGTTTGTTACAGGTATCGTTTATCTGGTCAACCCTTGGCCCTTAACCACATATTGTACACATATACAACCATATACATAGAACATATTCACGTATATCCTTAATCCTGAATAATTCACCTAAATCCTTTACAGAATTTTGAAATCCTCAAAATTCCTTCTCAAAAATATCAAACGCATACACTTATTTTTTGCCTAGGTTCTAAAATTGAACCTTAAATCAATTAATTAAAATTTTAAAAAAATTTCTAAATTCTCGGGTTGTCATATTCACCCCTTCTTCTACAAATTTTGTCCCTGAAATTTACCTTACACCTTACACCATACTGCTTACACCATTCACCATACATTCTCATCATCACATGCTACCCAATACACCTCTCACAAGAGTTAAAATTTTAAAATTGTGTTGAGAAGTTTTACAAACTATTGTCTGTCATTTTTGCAAAGGTTTTATGAAAATTCATCCGCAAACCGTCATAACTTACAGACATAGTGGGTAATTAATCCAGTATGCCCTGTACTTAATAAGTACTGATGGTCGAATCTGTTTCTCGTCATTGCCATAGGCACAAAATTTTTTACCTCTGTCTTATCGAATTCCGCCCCAAAATAATTTGGTTCGGAAAAATTTTCAAAGAACGCTTAGAGTTTTCTTAAACTTTAGTATAGGTGAATCGAATAACGTAGACTCATATCAATAATCCCATTCAATCGAATTATTTAGGAGTAGCCAAACCCCATTGGCAAATTAAAATTTTCAAATTTTTTTTCTGAGAATGACGTCATGATGCCGTACTGTATTAACAGTCCGTTTGAGGATGCCATCGTTATATGAATTTGTCATAACATATCATACATTAGTGGAACAATGATTTTTAGATCGAATTCACACTAAGTATTCCTGCATTTATAACTCTATCAAGTTTTTATCATCTCTGCACCATGTTACATGGTAACTAAGTGATAAATAAAATAAATTTTGATATTTCAAATCATTTGCGTCTAGCCGAAATAAGTAGCGTAGACTATACTTTAAATAGTTTCAAAAATGATTACGAGTATATATATATATATATATATATATATATATATATATATATATATATATATATATATATATATATATATATATATATATATTCAAAAGCACATAGTGCGTGTTTAGCTTGATGTCAAAATTTCGAAGTCTAGCATAACTAAGAGTTTTGGAAAACTTATGTCTCCACTAATAATCATTTGCTTATCAATCTATCTGTTCCTATTATCCTCAATATTTCGTTTGCACACAACTACACCTAGTCCGTCAAACCACACTTATAAGTTAATTTACTTGCCACAATCATATGAGTTTAAAAACTTGTCCTAGTCAAACCTTTGGCGTCCATTCGCTGAGGGGTTCATAAACATTTCATATAACTATGAATCAAGAATGTCACATAAGTATGAGTTTTAAGAAATCGTACTTAACCTTATATTCTCTACCTATAACTTATCTATTTGTTATATACATGAGAAAGGAATCACCCTCTTAACATGCATATATCAAATAACGCAACACAAACATTTCAATGATTGTCAGTACCATAAACTAAGTAGTTTTTACACCAAGTACAATTTCTCGCCCATACAAGGAATCATACAACTCAGCTGCCAACATGAGTCCTCAATTGAACTAACTCCCTTCTCAATACGAATTTCATTCAACTCGTATTCATAATCCTTTCCTGAATCTGGTTCAATTCACACAGCAATCTTGCTGTAAACTTTCAAATCCTCAGATTGATTCTTATCCCATACTATAACCTTATCAGATCATAGGGTGATCTTATCGTATATATTACGATTCATTTCTATGTCTTGATCGTTTTGTTTTACGATCTTCTATCACTACACATTTAGTCTTTTAGACTCTATCTATTCACCACTACTGTTCAACTTTATTATCAGAGTTATGAAACTCTGTATATTATAACTCGCCGAGATTCGTCTTTCAATCTAAATCTTACCGACCAACTAACTCTATTTGAGTTAGTATTTATCCTAATCACTGCGGTTATTAGTCTCAGGTAACCCTACCTAAAGTTTATAACCTACAACTTTGGTACCAACTATAACAGTCCCAAATCCGGGTCCCAAATCACCGCGAATTCGGTTCAATCATTCTATAATTATTGCGAAAGATATAAACATAAATTGTTTATATAATAAACTTTACACACTATTCCCCAAGGTCGAGTAACATTAACTTATACATAATTCATAACTGGTCTAACACATAACATTATTACCATACAACACTATTGCAAATCTAATTGCACACATTAACTATAAGCTGGAACTGTCGTCGACCTTTCCTTGTATCCGACACATTCGCCTTAATCTGCAATGTTTTATCAAGATATAGCAAGGGTGAGCATAATATTGCCTGGCAAGTTTAAGTTCAATAATATAATGATATATCATGATTGAAAGAATCTGAATAATAAGCTGGCTATAATTCAATAATATAATTGTGAACTAGCAGGAAAAAGTTTTATGACCGTACAAGTATTTAGCATGAACAATATCCGGACCGAATGGTAATGAAGGTGATCAGCCTTTCATACCTGACTTATACATGCAATATGTACAGAGTACAATTCTACAATGGCAATCAACAATGACTAACCATAAGCATATCTGAATGAAACAACTCTTAGTAGAGTTAAGTAAAAACTTGCCTGAACTGATGATTACCGCTATGCAATTTAATAAGCTTTGTCCGAAGACCTAATATATAAATAATATCGATATACAAATTAGAATAATATCATCACAGTTATTTAAAATAATCTAAACACATAGCACAAAACCCTGTCAGTCTATAACACACATAAAACTCGGTATCAAGTCAAGCTATTGCAGTCTGAGTTGAACTCGACACAAATCTGACATCCCGATGATCTGGTCGGACTAAATTTCGAGTTTAAGTTTAATCAAACTCTGTCTAAATACTTAACCATTATCTAAGATCATTTATTAACAGTCGAAATATTTTTCATAAGCTCGTAATAATTTTTAAATAGTTACTCTCATTTATCGCGAATTTTTGATCATTAATTTCATATTTAAAAGAATTAAATACCACTTAATTCTTTTATCACTAATATTTATTTACTATCAAATATTAATAAAATACATGTCATAATATTATAATATATCAATGTATTTTTAATACCTTTAAATCATATTTATATGATTTTTAAACACTTAAATCTATTATCCGATAATTGCTTTTAATATTAAAATATTAATATTTTCATGACAAAATATCAAAAGTTATATTTTATAACTTAAAATATTTTTGTAACACTTAAATCATTTTTATATGATTTATAAATCATTAATTCTATTTTTCCACAATTTATTTAATATATTTATTAAATAAACTAATTATCATTAATATTAATTAATTAATGAAATTCATCTTGAAATATTAAAAGTCACTGAAAATATCTTTAAATATTATCTTATACCATAATATGATTTTTCATGACTTTTCATGTATTAAAATTATTTTTAAATAATTTATTTAATATTATAATTAAATAATTTAAATACCATTTATATTCCAAAAATATTAAATATTTATGAAATATACTCAAAATAATAAAAAAAACTATTGTTCATACTTTAAAATAATTTTTCGAAATTTATTTAGTATTTCTAATAATTAAAAAACCATTTATTTCGATTTATTTAATTAAAAATATTAATTTCTGAAATTAACTGTCGCTAAAGGGCCCTATTGCGACAGACCCGTCGCTATAGGTGTTCTTGGTGTTCTTGATGAAAACCCAAAACTTCAAACTCAGTTCGCAGGGGCCTAGTTTGACCGGTTTAAATTTAATATTCTTGATGTTATATGGGAAATCTAGGGCATCGGTGTTGTAGTATGTATATAATACCACACTTACAAACAAACATGATGGCTAAACAACATCAGATCAGAGAGATTCAAGTCTCCAAACATTCTGACAAGGTTGTTCTTCGTTTTCTAGAATTTTCAGAATTGAAGGTACCTACTTTAGATCATTATAACTTTCATTATGGGTTTCGTTTGTGTAATCTAATGGTTGAATCTTGTAGTATAGATGTCATACTGGAGTTCTATAACCACAGATCATCATAACAACATCATACATGACAGATCAAATTTGGTCAACCCTTGTCAGAAAATTCGGCCTTTGAAGATTTTGGATTTTTCCAGAACTTCAACCAAGCAGACGGTCAACCAAGGTTTGACCAAGATTAATTCTTATTCTGGTCATGATCTAAGTAATATAAAAGCATTATTGTGTAGCATACATGTCATACAACAACCTGGCAAAAACTAACAAAAGGTAGTAAGATCAGGGGCCTCAAATAACTTGTCAGACCGGTTTTGGGTTTCTGGGCTGCCCAGAAACCCGTTTTCGTGAACGGTTAACATAGTTTGACTGCCTGTAACAAACGATCTAGAAATGATATGTCCATGATTCCAGTTCCAGATGGCAGTCCACATGGCATAGAATAGATTCAAAATATAAAACACATAAAACATCTAACACACACGGATCTAGACGCCCTGACATTTGACTGTCAGACCTTAAAATTAGGGTTCTTGGTCAGTTTTTAAAATTTGATTTTTGTGCCTCTAGATGTTATAGATTCATGATCTAACAACCCAGATAACTCATAGACACCTTCTAACACATTTCTAACCATCAAATAACAACATCAAACACAAGATCATTGATTTTCAAAATTTTAGGGTTTTTATACCTTTTAACTTTGATCTTGGTTTTCTGACTCTTGATTCTGATATTGAGAGGCTAAATCTTGAACATGGCACATCTTATCTCACTCTCTCACTCTAAATTTCGAAGATGGTGGAGAGAGAATGACTTGGAGAAAATGAGAATTAAAGTGCCTTTTCTCTTTCTCTAATTTATTTTTATTATTGATTCAATGCATATGGCTGGCTAGATGGCTGATTGCTTTGATGTGTAGCACAAGGCTAGGCTAGGAGTGGTTCACCAACTTATTTAGGTTTAGATCTACAAGCAACCTAATAAATAATGCATTAAGGGCAAAAATATCATTTTAATTTTTAATTTAATGGCAATTTGGACAATTGGCCAAACCCTTAGGGTTTAGGGTTTAGATTAGGGTTTAGGGTTTAGGGTTTGAACCCTTTAGGTTTGTAATTTAGTTTCCAACATTTTCGAATTTCGGTTTTTTAAAATAGAAAATTAATATTTCTAAAATATAATTAGAAATTTCTAATTATATTAAAATTTACTAATCATAATTCAATCTTGCTAATTAGGATTAATATATCCTAATTAAAATTGCTAATTAAGCAATTAGGTTCTAAATGGTCATTAGGGTTTATAACCCAGATTTTGTTTTGTTAGAATATTTTATTAATACTGCATAGTATATCAATATGGACCGTCCGTTTAAAATTAAATCAATATGGACCTTTCATGAATTAGTTACTATTCAGTTCATTCTCTTATAAATAGAAGATCATTCCTTCATTATTCTTACGAATTCACTGAAACTCTAGAGAGAGAAACTATAGATAGAAAGAAGAAAAGTATTCTACTACTTCAGTACTCCTATAACCAATTTCTTCTAAGGTAAGAGATATTATTTGTTGTACTCGTAAGGGGTATTATTTCTTTCGTATTCATGAAGAGAACGTCTGTTATTCTATTCTTTATTATTATGTTAGAATAACCTATATACGTGGACTACCCTATACTTGGTGAAATTTTTCTGTTATTCCATTCCTTATTATTATGTTGGAATAACCTGTATATGCGAAGTACCGCATACATGGTGAAATTCTTCTATTATTCCATTCTTTATTATTTTGTTGGAATAACCTGTATATGCGAAGTACCACATACATGGTGAAATTCTTCTGTTATTCCATTCCTTATTATTCTGTTGGAATAACCTGTATATGCGAAGTACCGCATACATAGTGAAATTCTTCTGTTATTTCATTCATTATTATTCCATTGGAATATCCTGTCTGTGCGTATTACGCATGACCTGGTTCCATTATTTATTATTCTGTTGGAATAACCTGTCTGTGCGGTCTATCGCATGCATGGTGAATTCTGTTGTTATTCTATTCATTATTATTCTGTTGGAATATCCTGTCTGTGTGTTTACGCATGACCTGGTTTAGTTATTTATTATTATGTTGCAATAACCTGTCTGTACGGTCTATCGCATGCCTGGTGATTTCTTTTGTTAGTCCATTCTTTATTGTACTCAGTTGGTTAAAGTTTTGGCTTTTATACTCCATGAAATTAGTGGAATATCCTTGATATTTGCGCTTCATCCAGTATCTTTTCATGGAAATATTCTTCTGAGCATTCTTGAGTTTTACCCCACAAAGCAGTATCATGTTGACAATTTGGACATTATTGGTTCCTGGATAAATTAATTCTTGAACTTGTTTTATTGAATTCTTATATCATTGTCATTATCCTCATGTTTATATTTTGTTGAAAGTCATCTGTGGCCTGTAGTGCATAGATGGACTTGGAATGATTATGACCAGGGATTATTCGGTGTAATCATGACCATAATGTTACAAATGATGTGGTAAAAGTCCTCATTGACCGTAGTGCATTGATGGACAGTTGTTGGCATGATCATGACCATTGATGAATACATGAATATCCTTGGCCCGTAGTGCATGGATAATTTGTGGTCGTGATACAAATGAATATCCTTGGCCGTAGTGCATGGATGATGTGGATTATTTATTAAGCTGAGTCTCAGCGATAAAAGTTATGAAAAACCTTTTTAAATCATAAAAGATAGTAGATTTTATTCTTTACTTGACTCTTTTAATGGATTGCTTGTTCCGCTGCAGTTAAACATGATGTTTGTTATATTGTATCAGTTTAACATTGTTGAAGGCTAACGATAATTTATTCTGCATTATCTAAGTTATAATATTTCTTACTGGGCTAGTTGAGCTCACCCTTTTGCTTTCATTGTTCTCTTCAGGAAATGAGAACGTAGCGGGGACTAGTCGGGGAACGGAGTGACAGTTCAGATGATAGCATTAGTAGTCCTCACTATTCTATGAAATAGTGTGATAACAAAGGTATTGAGGACTTATTTTGAGTTTGAATACTGTCTAGAAGACAATATTTGTATTAAAACTCACAGCTCATGTTGTATATTTAAGATTGTATTTGTATTCTGTACCAGGTATTTGGCGACTCAGAATAAGTGATGTATACCTATTTTGGGGGCGTCACACTAGTCACGATATATACTTTTTTTGTATAACAGAACAAAATGCGATAATAACATAATAAAAAAAATAATGCAATAACAGAAATAACCTAAGCTACTATGTATGCACCGAAGCAATCATGCAACTATGTAACAACCTATATGCAACATCATAATTCCTAATTTCCATGCAAAACTGGAATGCAAAGAAAAATTTAAGCCTAACTACTACATATGCATGCACATAAGAATTTAAATCCCCCAAACTTATGTAATACAATGCCCTCATTGGATGAATAACAATAATCAAGTGCACGAGGACTTCCTTGCAATTGTCTAAGACTGGGGAGGTGGTGGCTGATCTTCTTCTTCGGAGTCGCTTGGTGGAAACCTTGGCATGGGCATGGGCTGCTGATATGGAAATTGTGCAGTTGGACTGAAACTCTGGAGTGTCGTATTTAAGGATACGAATGACATGTTCATGGCATCAAACATATGGTCTTGTCGTATTGCAAGCCGTCTCATCTCCCGTCGATCTGCCTTGTTGTGCTCCTCCATTTGTTGTTGTAATGCAAGGAACTATGGGTGAGATATAGTGGCAGAAGGTGGTTCCGCCTCAGTTCCTTGCTCTCCCATAGTCTCGTCCGCATCATTCGAGGTATCTTCAGCTTCAGCTTCATCCTCCGAAGCTGATGGAAATACAAAACCTAAACCTCGGGGATGTGAGTCTCCTCTGGCCCATACCGAATACCGTGTTATCATTCTCGAATCTAGCAGCTACATCGGCATTAGGGTTGGTTCATCATCAGACCATCGAACTCCTGCTTGGTGACATAACCCACAAATAAGGGATGAGTGTGGCAAACATCCCAAAAAGTTGCCCCCACAGATATCGGTGAATTGAAAAATTAATTATGGCCCCAACGTCGATGATGAAGTCTTGCACAATAGCAAAAAGGAGTAGTGCCTTTTCCTTGGTGATGTCTGAGGTGTGCGTGAATGGCAACAGTTTCGTACATAGGAAGGCATACCAGATTTTCCCATACCGACTGAGATCTTTGCTATGAAACACCGTGCCTCCTTTCCTACCCTTGATCCACGTCGTTCCCGGCTTAGTCATTTCTTTAATAACCTCCTCATAGTCAGGATTGAAATCCCTCAAATGAGCATATTGGTACTATCGAGGCTCCCGCAACTGATAATACGTGTTGATGGCATCGGCACTGAACGGGACCAATCGACCCCGCACAAAGGTGGTGAAAGGTGCCTTGTCCTCGGCATTAGAATAGAACTCTTTGACCACGTTGACAGCGGCGGCCTCGGGCTCCTCAGTGAACTTGACCCACCCTTTCTGATAAATTTGTTGCATCATTTCACTGCCGTGAGCCTCCGATGCCAACCCCCGCTCCGGTGTAAGAGCCTTTGTGACCATGTAATCGTACTGGTCGACGGCGATGACACTTTTGAACGTGCGGCGTTCGAATATGTGGGTCGGTTGTGCGGGCCTTGAACTCTCTCCCCTTTGGCGTTTGGATGTAGGTTGAGACGCCATTGAATTTAAGATGCTTTAGACACAATATTTCCCCCCAAACTTGGTTCACACAATCTGTCGAACACTTGGTGTGCACAGTGGTTTATCCTCCTCAAATTGAAACTTTGATTGATTATGGTACTTGAACGTGATGAATTGGACACCAAGCACTCACTTGAAATTGCTCTATACTCACCTCTCCGGAAGCCCTAATTTATAGCCTTGTGGGATGTTGATGAAAGCTTGTGATGAATTTGGGTTATAAGGGTGTGACTATATATAGATGATGATGTGAAGTAACGGAGTAGTGGAAATTGTGGGGGTGAAGTGGGTGTAATGGACTGAGGTGATGGGTAGAAGTAATGGGGTATGAGTTGTAAATCGTGAGGGCTATGTATGGGAATGGGTAGTTTAGGTGAGGAAGAGGGAGTAGTGGGCGTGTAGTTGGGAAGAGGAAGAGGAAAGCGTGTGTAACTGCCGAGTTTACCCGTCCAGATTCAAGGACCCCTGCCCCAGCGGGGGATGTAAGGCCAAAACAGCCCGCCCTGGCGGGCTAGTCCCCTGTTAGTTGAGGTTGAGAGACCCCCGCCCCGGCGGGGGGTGTAGTTTATTTTGGGCCCGCCCCAGTGGGCATGCCTTCTGGTAAACTCCTCTGTTTCTCAACTTTGCTTCATGCTAAGCTACACAATGTTCCTTTTCCCATCCTGCAAGACATGAAACATAAGCATTAGTGAATTATTGATAAAATAGAGTATTGTGGAGAGATTAACAAGGCTTTTATTATATAATACTACCTAATAACTTGATAAAAACTATATTCTACAATTATGAATGAAAATACGGGAAATAAATGAGAGATTGGGTTGCCTCCCAATTAGCGCTTGATTTTAAGTTGTTCAGCCTGACTACTCCCTGTTTATAGTGCGTCGGCTAATGTGATGGCGATGACATCGGTGTTGGACTTGCCACCCCAATAATGCTTTAGACGTTGACTGTTGACTTTGAACGTTTCTAACGGATTGCGACTGTAGAGTTCAACGGCGTCATGAGAGAACACCCGCTTTATAGTAAATGGTCCCGACCATCTTGACTTAAGCTTTCTTGGGAACAATCGCAGCCGTGAGTTGAACAAAAGGACTGATTGACCCGGCTCGAATGTTTGATGCTTAATTTTATGGTCGTGCCATCTCTTAACTTTTTCCTTGTATAACTTGGAGTTCTCGTAGGCTTGAAGGAGAAATTCATCGAGCTCATTTAGTTGAAGTAATCTCTTTTCCCCTACAGCTGCTTGATCAAAATTGAGTTTTTGTATTGCCCAATAAGCCTTATGTTGTAGCTCGGCTGGTAGGTGACAAGCCTTTCCGTACAGTAATTAGTATGGTGACATCCCGAGCGGTGTCTTATACGCAGTCCAGTATGCCGATAATGCATCGTATAACTGGAGTGACCAATCCTTACAATTCGGATTCACCACTTTCTCCAATATTGTCTTGACTTCCCTGTTCGACACCTCAGCCTGCCCACTGGTTTGGGGGTGATAAGTCGTCACTACCTTGTGGTTAACCCCATACCTTGCCAATAGAGCTGTGAATGATTTGTTGCAAAAGTGACTTCCTTCGTCACTTATAATTGCTCTAGGCGTGCCAAACCTTATGAAAATATTTTTCTGTACAAATTTAAGGACCACCTTGGCATCATTTGATGGTAGTGCTGTAGCTTCAACCCACTTTGATATGTAATCCACTGGGAGTAGAATATACTGATTGCTCAAAAACGAAGGGAATGGCCCCATGAAATCGATGCCCCATACATCAAAAATTCCCACTTCAAGAATTGTTTGTAGAGGCATCTCATTCCATTTCAAAATGTTGCCCACCATTTGACACCTATCACATGTTTTGACAAAATGGGGGGCGTCCTTGAATAGTGTAGGCCAATAAAACCCAGATTGCAACACCTTCGCTGCTGTCCTCTTACTCCCATAATGTCTGCCATACATCGATAAGTGACACTCATGCAGAATGTTCTACACTTCACTGTAGGGCACGCACCTTTTGATCATTTTGTCGGTGCACTGCTTGAACAAATACGGTTCGGCCCACATGTACCATTTTACTTCATGAAGAAACTTCTTTTTCTGTTGTCTTATGAGATCAGGTGGAAGAATGTTGCTCACTAGATAGTTTGCATAATCTGCATACCAAGGAAACTCTGCATTTATCCCAAACAATTGCCTATCCGGAAATGATTCGTTAATTTCATACTTATCCTCTTTCAATTTCTCTTAGTTTTCAGCTTAGACAAGTGATCATCTACTTGATTCTCCGTCCCCTTTCAATCATTTATATATCTAGATCAAACTCTTGAAATAGGAGAATCCACCGGATAAGGCGTGGTGTAACATCTTTTTTTGCAATTAGGTACTGAATAGCCGAATGGTTCGTGTAGACTATCACCATAGTCCCGATCAAGCATGCCCTGAATTTTTCAAACGCATACACCACCGCAAGCAATTCCTTTTTCGTAGTTGTATAGTTCATTTGAGTCTCCGCGAGCGTTTTGCTTGTATAATATATAGTGTGAAACACCTTCTCTCGGCGTTGACCCAACACAGCCCCTACCGCATAGTCGCTTGCATCACACATAAGCTCAAAAGGCATATTCCAATCCGGTGCGACGATCACGGGGGTTGTAGTCAACTTCTTCTTCAATAATTCAAAAGCTAACTTACAATTTTCGTCAAAACTGAAAACAGAATCCTTCTCTAAAAGACTACACAACGGTTTTGCAATTTTAGAGAAGTCCTTTATGAATCTCCTATAGAACCCAACATGTCCCATAAAACTTCTAATACCCTTAACTGAGCTCAGTGGAGGCAATTTCTCGAATGTTTCCAGCTTTGCTTTGTCAACCTCCAATCCTTGAGCCGATACCTTGAGGCCCAAAATTATACCCTCCTCAACCATGAAGTGGCATTTTTCCCAGTTAAGCACGAGGTTCGTATCCTTGCATCGCTGTAACACAATTACCAAATTCCCTAGGCAAGTATTAACGTTGTCCCCATAGACAGAAAAGTCGTCCATGAAGACTTCAACCTTTTTCTCCACCATGTCTGAGAAAATGGCCATCATACACCATTGAAAGGTCGCATGTGCATTACATAACCCGAATGACATTCTCCTGAACGCGAATGTGCCGTAAGGGCACGTAAATGTAGTATTCTCCTGATCCTCAGGAACGATGACTATCTGGTTATAGCCCGAGTATCCATCCAATAAACAGTAATACTCATGTCTCGCCAATTTGTCTAACATTTTATCGATAAAGGGCAGCAAAAAATGATCTTTTCGGGTTGCTTTATTCAACTTCCTATAATCCATGCAAACCCTCCAACCTGTCACTGTTCTTGTTGGTATTAACTCGTTATCCTCATTCTGCACCACAGTCATTCCTCCCTTTTTCGGCACACACTAGACCGGACTAACCCACTTACTGTCGAAAATCGGGTAGATGATACCGGCATCCAACAATTTCAGAATTTACTTCTTCATAACTTCCTTCATAATGGGGTTAAGTTGCCATTGTTGCTCCACCGTCGATTTTGCATCCTCTTCCATCAGAATCTTGTGCATGCAAAACGAAGGGCTGATTCCCTTTATATCAGCTATTGTCCACCCAATCGCTGATTTATGTTCCCTAAGCACCCTCAACAACTTTTCTTCCTGCAAATCGGTAAGTGCAGTAGAAATAATAACTGGTAACGAATTTGAATTGTCTAAATACGCATACCTGAGATGTTTAGGGAGTGGCTTAAGTTCCAAAGTTGGTGGCTCATCCAATGACAGTTTCAATTTTTCTGTGGTTGTCTCCTCCGTGTGCAAGGGTTCAAATGGTGCTCTAAATCGGCTAACTCGTGGCAACAAACCTGGCATCTGTAAGTAGTCCACAAATTCTGGGTCGTCGAACTCTTCATCCCCCAATAATGTCATTTCTAATGGATCGTTGACCAAACTCTTGCCCATATCCTCACTAATAATTTACTTAATTCCATCCGAAAACATTCCTCCTCATCCGTAGGAAATTTCATGGCCTTGAACACGTTGAATTTGATTTCTTGATCTTGGACCCTCATAGTAAGTTCTCCTTTTTGCACGTCTATGAGTGTCGTACCCGTGGCCAAGAAAGGTCTCCCTAGGTTAATTGGGATGTTCTTGTCCTCCTCAAAATCCAGAATAATAAAGTCCGCGGGGAATATAAACTTATCTACCTTAACTAGTATGTCCTATACTATGCCTCTCGGATATGTGACTGACCTATCCACCAACTGCAATGAAATATTCGTAGGCTTTGGCGCGGGCAAACCCAATTCTGTGTATACTGACAATGTCATAAGGTTCACACTCGCCCCTAAATCACATACACACTTGTTAAAAGATATGTTCCCAATCGTGCATGATATAGTGAAATTCCACGTGTCTTTCAACTTGGGTGGCAACTTCTGCTGTAAGATCGCACTACACTCCTCTGTTAGTGCCACTGTTTCAAAGTCTTCCCATTTCTTTTTCCTTGACAGAATTCCTTTCATGAATTTTGCATAACTCGGCATCTGCTCTAGGTCTTCTGCAAACAGAATGTTTATATGAAGTTTCTTGAAAACTTCTAAAAACTTCGCGAACTGCTTATCTAATTTATGTTTTTGGACCCTCTGCTGAAACGGTGGTGGAGGATATTCAACTGGTTTGTCGTCTAACGTAGTTTTCTCACTACGCTTATCCTCACCCTTAGTTCCTTCACCCACGTTACTGTCATCAATTTATTTTTTCATCCGGTGCCGCTGAATTTTTAGCATATTTACCAACTAGATGTTTTCCACTCCTCAATGTAATTACCTGACACTGTTCGTGATTTCCCTTCAGATTTCTCTCTGTATCGCTTGGTAGGGTCCCTTGTGGCCTGTTATTAAATGTTAAGGCAATTTTTCCCATCTGATTTTCCAAGTTCTTGATGGTCATTGCTTGATTTTTCATTATTGCATCACTGCTAGTTATGTACTTCGACATCAATTCCTCGAAATCTGATTTTTTTCCCTGATGTTGAGCCGGTTGTTGGTGATTCTGAAAACCTAGGGGATATGACGGTCGTGGAGCTTGATGTTGCTGATTATTGCTCCACGAGAAATTTGGGTGATTCCTATTCCCCTGGTTATTAGTGTTTTGGTACATATTTTGCGGACGCCTATTGTATCTATCCATAAATTGCATGGACACTGGGTTGATTGCGCGCATTGATCTTTAGGATGCTCACCCACGCATAATTCACATACGACCGCAACCTGCTAGACCTGTGCCTGTGCCTGTGTCCCGGACATAGCATCCAACTTCTTAGATAGTGCTGAAATCTACGCTTGTATTGCCGTTACACCATCTACTTCTAACACCCCAGCTGCCTTTGCCTGTGTCATTCTTGCTGTGGGCCACTGCTAGTTGTTAGCCGCCATGGTCTCAATCAAATTGTAGGCCTCCTCATAACTCTTAGCCATGAACGCTCCGACCGAAGCTGCATTAATGCTGGTTCTGAGATTCCCATGTAGTCCTTTATAAAAAGTATTCATTTGCAACTACTTAGGCAATCCATGATGCGGGCACTTTCTGAGTAACTCCTTGTATCTCTCCCGTGCCTCATATAGCGACTCCCCATGTTGCTGCTCAAACATTGTTATGTCATTCCTCATTTTGGCAGTTTTCGCCGGTGGGAAAAATTTGGCAAGGAATTTCTGAGCTAAGTCTTCCCACGTAGTTATCGATCCCGATGGTAGAGAGTTTAACCAAATCTTCGCCTTGTCCCGTAAGGTGAATGGGAACAAGCGAAGTCTCACCGCATCATCCAACAACCCATTATACCTGAAGGGGTCACAAATCTCCACAAAGCTGACTAGATGTTCATTCGGATCGTCGTTTGCCAAACCCCCAAACTGAACTAAATTCTAGATCATCTGAATTGTCATAGGCTTGATTTCGAATGTATTTGCAGCAATTGCGGGCCTGGTGATGCTCGACTGCAGTTCAGTCACCTTGGGTGTGGCAAAGTCCCTTAACGCTTTCTGATCTTCAGCTGCCATTGCCTCTTCGTTCTCAGAATTTTCAAAGTCCTGTCTCGATTCCTTGATCCACTTACTTAACCTCTGAAATCGTTTCTCAATGTCGTCCTCAAAAGGCAGCAAGTCTGAATTTTTGGACCGAGTTTGCATAAACCATTTCAAAAACCTGAAATGAGAGGAACAAAACAAAAATAAAAATGTTTAAGTAAAACTGGATTAATTAAACTGATATTGTAAAAAAAATATTAAGATCTATACTAAATAGTTCCCCGACAACGGTGCCAAAAACTTGTTAGGTAGAATCTATATACGCACAACACGCAAGTATACGTGGTCAACAAGTAATAATGAGTGGAGTATCGTTCCCACAGAGACAATTTAGTAAGAAACTTAACCTTACAAGTACCAATTTCCTATTAACCCTAATTTTATTAAACTATTCAACTAAATGTTTATAATTATAAAAACTTAATAAAAAATAAATAAATAAACTACCACAAAACAATCACAAATATCAATATCTAGAATTTCAGACAATTAGTTAGACTTATGATTTCACCCTAAACTTCACTCTAATTTCTACACCTTTATTCCAATTCAAATCACTATCCCAGTTTATTAATCAAGAAAACGGATGTAGTATTAGCCACCTCTCGATGCACTAATACCGTATTAACTTAAATTCACAAATTAGATAGAAACAAGTTAAACACCTTAATCAACTAACTAACTATATCTCTATGTGAATTAAAATTAAAGAAGGTTTAAGATTGGGTTCTCTATCCGATTACATGCGATGCCAAGCATATCTCTACCTTAACATTCATCAAGAATATGCTATTCACAAAATTCATGAACACATGCTATATTAACTACGTTTAGATTCAGATATCGTCTCTCGATTCCATACAAATCCACAAAGAATTGTTTATAAGGCAATTCATAAATTCAAGCTAAAATTAATATAGATAAACCGTAAAATAGCTTATTGAACTGGAAATCAAAGTTTACAAAATCATCGATTCACTTACGGATCCACCATAAGCCTAAAAAGTAAACTATTTCATCATAAATGAATTAACTACTGAATAAATCAAAGATAGCATTCTTTAAATCACAAATAATAGTCTAAAAAAAAGAATATTGAAAAACACCCTTCAGGTAGCCTAGAATTGCAATTGTCCCGAAAATCTCTTCAAAATCTTCCTCCAATGTTTCTTTGAAAAAAATCTGGAATTCCTCTTCGTAATATGTCATGTGTTGTTTAATTCGTTGTTGATAGAGTAATAGATGTCCAACCCCAATCCCCGTCGAAATTTTCTGCTAAATAGAGTCCATAAGCTATTAAAATGGTAGAAACCAACTCCCCTCAAAGTTCAGCAAGCAACAGGAGTCTTCTCCAGTCGAGACCCCCCGCCCTGGCGGGGGTGTATACCTTATATGAGCCCGCCCCGATGGGCACCCTTTCTGTCAAAATCGTATGAAGACCCCTCGCCCCGGCAGGGGTGTATAGGCTAAATATGCCCGCCGCAGCGGGCATCTATTCTGCTAACAAGCTTCTCTTGCTCCAAGCTAACTTCCAAAAATGCTCCAATTGATTCCAAATGATTCCAAATCTTCGTTAAATGCCGCAACAACCATCCTACACATAAAAGAACACAAAACAAATAAAAACGAACATGAACACAATAAAATAGAAACAAATAAGGATGAAATGGACACTGATTCGTGGATATGAAATCCACTTATCAACAATTTGATTTAACATAAAGCAGTATGCTAATGTGAGAAGCTGCTTACAAAGTAGGAATCAATGAGACTAGTATAGTAGATTTCTAATTGTAAAATAAGGAACAAAAAAAGTAACCACCAATTTCTTGTTTTTACTTTATACACTTTAACATGCATCAATAAAAAACAGTCAACATCATACAAAAACTAGGGAACCGAATGAAAGGCCTGGGCTACTGGCAGTTAATATTATTCTATTATAAACTTGAAGCACAACAACAACTAAATTCCATATTTATAATTCATCCTATCACAGTCAAAATAACCTCCACATTATTGCATAATTGTAACATACCACACTACTAAATTTTATATTACAAAAGCTATGGACAAGAAAATTACCTCAAACGCAATTAAATTAGTTGATTTCCCGGTGCAAGAGGATCAATTTAGATAGTATAGCATTAGATAAACGAACCAATGCACTGTCTGGTATTTTTTCAAATACTTTACACTCATAACAAACTTAAAAAATGTACATTATAAAATTGCATATCCACAAAACTCAAATCAACATTTGAAAACAGATTAAAATAAAAATTCAGATAAACTATATAAACTAACTTTAAAAACCTTCAGGCCAACACATACCTCAGGTATCTGTCAGGTATAGGGCTTTCTCCTCCACTGTATTCAGGACTGTCCTGATGCTCAGGCTTTAAATCTGGGCTAGCTTCACGACAGTAATCATCAGGACTAACCCTCTCTGTTCGAGGGCTAGGGATCCGACCATGATCATACTCAGGAGTAAGCACATCTCTCGGGCTGGAGCCTCACATAGGGTCAGGGCTAGGCCTCTCTCTTCGATGACTCATGTTGTATACGGGCCCCCTAAGCTGATGATCTGCACTAAATTGCAAATTAGGGTTCATGAGAAATTGGGAAAAATTGCAGCAGCGCTAGATTTGGTATATTAAATAACAAACTTACCGATTATATGAAAACTTGGTGCCGATCTACAGAAAATTGCGATTAGTGATGATGAGAAGAGCAGAAATCAAAGCGAAACATTGGTTATGTTGTGTTTCACCAACTTGGATGTGTTTTATCTAAATTCGGATATCTAGCCCATCATGTTTCTAAATTCTAATAGATGGTTAAGATGTTATATGACACTTTTTGATCCATAACAAATAGATGTTATGGATCATTCTCCTATTTTATATATATATATATATATATATATATATATATATATATATATATATATATATATATATTGTTGACCTATGTCACACTCCATGTTTTGATGATGACCATATTATTGCACTAATCATGCTATATAACATTTCAGGGAAAGATGTGAGACTTCAGGAACATCAAGGAGGACATTACAAAGCCAAGATAATCTTGAAGAAGGAAAAGCAAATTTGAGTCCTAGGAATATATGTAAGATCTTAGCATTTATTACTTTCCAAAATAAGGCTCTAGGACATGTGTTCACATACTTGATGCCACATACCGATTCACTAGCCTCTGATATGCATGGCCGAAATTGCTCACCATTACTTCAGGAATCAAATAATGTTAACCAATATATATATATATATATATATATATATATATATATATATATATATATATATATATATATGGAAATCTGGAGTAAATGGTTGATTAAATAAAATACCATAAATTATTTATTTTCATTAACTTGATTCACGGTAAGAACAAATATGGCATATCATAAATCATGCATCATAAATCTTACCTCATGAATCAAGGACTTTAATTCTGGGCAATCAACTAAGGTAACTAGCTAATATCCTGAATTATGCTTTATGTAAAAGCTTAAGTTAAGGAACTTCACTAGATTGTTGTTTGTAAGAAAACCTGCTTACGTGATGGTAATTGAGTATATCCGGTAATTGCCAAATAAAAAGCTGCCATATGACAAGATGAGTATTAAATGCAGAAATCATAAAAGATATAGACTAACGTGATGGACTCTCTATTAAGCAAACTTTCCTCACTCATCACTAAGATACTCCTATATTATATACTGATCATGACGTGTCATATACTAATATACAACTATAAGGTGTCTTGATCTTTGGCACAATCTCCAGATGACAGTCTAAATATTACGTGACCTGTGCATATTGTCTCTAACGATCATATCACGCATAGGCAACAATCAATGGTAATATATTAGAAAAGCCTATAAATGAACGTGTCTCTTTAACGAGAAAAGACACGAAAAACATATACTATATCACAAAGCATACAAGCTACAAAAACTGTTTTTCTTCTTGATCATTATTGG
Organism: Panax notoginseng; assembly: GCA_016801055.1. Lineage (NCBI taxonomy): Eukaryota > Viridiplantae > Streptophyta > Magnoliopsida > Apiales > Araliaceae > Panax > Panax notoginseng. Next base: position 104,851,913 of record CM029019.1, read on the forward strand.
TTTCACTAAGAATAAGCTTCGGCTAAGAAGGTCGTGTAGAACATACTCTGGTAATATTCTTTTTGCATATCATTTCATACTAGAGCCTTTAATTGGTAAGTGATATATTTCTTGATCATTAGACCTCTAGCGTGTATCTTATTTTTCCTTATCTCAATCAATATCCTCTTGAGTGTAATTCTGTTTGGGTTACTATATCATTACAATCAAGTTTGAAGAAAGCATAGGTGCTTAAGAGTGCATAGGTGCATAGGGAACAAAGGTGTTCATATTGTTAGAGCTTGTATTGTAATTGAAAATTTTAATAAAAGCGTCTCCAATACAAGTAGGTATTGGACGTGGGTTAGGCTACTACTCTAAAGGTTAGTAATTGAACCATGTAAAAAATTCATGTGTTTATGTGATTACATTTTATTATTCAGCTATCTATCCAGCAGCCTGCATTCTATATCCACTCATATCAGTAAATTGGTTTTTATACGTAAATTTACAAAGATATAAAATCCAGCTTGCTGCATTAAATATCCGAAGGAAATTTTGTCATTAATCAAAAGTTGGACACAGTTTGTGCCTACACTTATTCAACCCCCCTTCTAAGTGTACCTATTTAAATTTCATTTGGTATCAGAGCTTGGCTCTACTTATCTTGGTCTTAAAGGCGACTTGTAGGGAAAGATTCTGACATGACACAACTTGGAAATGCTCATCACGAAGGCCAATCAACAAACAGACCTCCACTACTCTTTGGAACATAGAACTATAATTTCTTGAAATTTCGGATGAGGATATATCTTAAGCGAGACCCATGGGAATGGTGGGTGGTAGAGAATGGACCGGTAATCCCAATGAAAGATGATGGCACTCCAAAAACTCTACTCAAGATGGACTCAACCGAAACATATATGGTGTCATACGATTCAAAAGCAATGAACACTCTCCTCAGCGGCATGGTGCAATCCGAAATAGATAAAGTGTCTTCATGCAACACATCAAAGGAGATTTGGGATACCCTAGTGGTAAGTCACGAAAGAACTTCTAAAGTACGAGAAGTTAAGCTAAGTATGCTCATGCATGACTACGAAATGTTCAAACTGGAAAGAGACGAAACAATCAAAATGGCTCAAGCACGATTTTTGGTACTTATAAATTCTTTGAAGTTGCTCGACAAGTCAATCCCACAAAGCGAAATCAATCGTAAGCTACTTCGGGCTATGCCCAAAAGGTTTGCTTCCAAAATTACTACTCTTTAAGATTCTGTCAATATTTCTTTTATGGATACATTAACACTTTTTGGTGAACTAGAAAAATATTAACACCAATTAAAAAGATATGATGATGAGGAAGAAGCTCCTTGAAAGAAAGTGTTAGCTCTAAATACAGGAATTGAAGAGGAACTCGAGAATAACTCAGATGATGAAATAGCCATGATATCAAGGAGACTTAAGGGACTACTTCAAAGAAAGAATCAAAGGAAGAATACATTCAACTTAAACAAACACAAAGCTAAGCAAACCGAAGAAACTTATTTCGAGTGTGGACGACCAGGTCACTTCAAAAAGGACTGCTTCCAGCTTAAAAACAAAGGAAAGCAAGGCAATAAGGAGCGATGAACTAGCTCAAAAAATGCTTTATGGGACTTGAAGGTGAATCCAGTGAGGTATCTCTTTCTGATGTTTTTACTTTGAAACAGGAAAATAAAAAATTAGAAGAAAAAAATATGTACTTAAAAGATCTAGTAAACACTCTAATTGGTGAAGTGGAAGCACTAATAGATGAAAAGAAATAATTAGAAAAAGTAACACACACAAATGAGGAAAAAGCATTAGCAGCAAAAAATTATTATTTAGATAATTACAACAAAATAATGTTCAACAAAGTAAAATAGCTAAATAATGAAATTAAAAAATTGACAAATGAGATAAAAATGAGAGATGTGTTCATTGATGCATTTGGTGATGAATCGGTTAATAAAACACCCCCAACTAATGAACTTCAAAAGGAAATAGAATCCCTAAAAAAGTCTCTAGCTAAACTTGTTCATGGTGAAGAAAATTTAAATGTCATGTTAGGAAAACAAAGACCAAGTTATGATAAACAAGGAATTGGTTATAACCCGGTACAGAGAAAGGAAGTTGAAATGCTTAAATCTAAATCATTAATAAATTAATGTACACCTTTTACTACCTGCAAAAATTGTGGCATTAAAGGACATTTAGAAATAAATTGCTTAAGAAAGAAAAATAACAATCAAAGTAAAGCAATATGGGTAAAGAAAAGTGATTTGATTTCAACTAACACAAGTGGACCCAAAAAGATATAGGTACCAAAAAGATAAATTGTATCCTTCTTAAACAGGTATGCTTCAAAGCCAAAGTATCTTCTCAAAAGTGGATTCTTGACAATGGATGTTCACGCCACATGACGGGTGACAAAACTAAGTTTGTGGAACTAAATATCAAAAAGAAATATGGAACTGTCATGTTTGGTGATAATCGGTCATGTGAAATACTCGGCAAAGGTAAAATCAGAAATGGTAAGGTTAATATTAATAATGTTCATCTAGTAAACGGCTTAGAATTTAATCTAATCAGCGTGAGTCAATTTATGGATAACGGTCATCGAGTGAATTTTGAAAGAAATAAATGTATTATTTCACATGGTACTAATGATACTATTTTAGTTGCCCAAAGAAAAGGAAATATATATACTCTTGATTTTGAGCAACAGGAGGAAGAATTATGTCTTGCAACTATTCAAGATGAAGCAAATCTATGGCATAGAAGGATGGGGGGACACGTTCATATGGACCTAATCAAAAAGCTATCATCGAAGAACCTAGTAAGAGGATTACCCAAAATGAACTTTGATAAGAAAGGTATATGCGAGCCTTGTCAACTCGAAAAACAAGTAAGAACATCATTCACAACCAAGAATATGGTATCAACTTCTTCTCCCTTACAATTACTCCATCTCAATTTATTTGGACCAGAAAGGCATGCAAGCTTAAATGGTAAATTTTAAGCATTTGTGATAGTCGATGACTTTTCTATATATACATGGGTACTCTTTCTTAGAACAAAAGATGAGGCATTTAAAGAATTTGAAAAATTGATTAGAAATTTGGAGACAAAATATAGTCTTAATGTTATAAAAATCAAAAGTGATCACGGTACTGAATTTCAAAAGGATTTTATTATATTTTGTAATCAAAAAGGAATTACTCATGAATTCTCAACACCGAGAACTCCCCAACAAAATGGAGTGGTAGAAAGGAAGAATCGAACATTACAAGAAACAGCTAGAACTCTAATTCAAGAAAGTAAACTTCCAAAGAAATTTTGGGTTGAAGCTGTAAACACATCATGTTATGTATGTACTAAATAGAGTGTTAATTCGTCCAATCATTTTGAAAACACCATATGAATTATTAAATAATCGGCTTCCTAACATAAGCTATTTCAAAGTATTTGGATCTAAATGTTTTATTCTTGACACTAGTGGGATTTTGGGGAAGTTTGATGCAAGATCATATGAGGGAATATTCATTGGCTACTCACAAAATAGTAGAGCATATCGCATTTATAATGTGCAAAAGATGTGTATCGAAGAATCTATACATATCAAATTTAATGAATCTAACCATGATATTCCAAAAGAAAGAGAGGAAGATGTAGGAAATTTAGAGACTGATGCAAATCCAGCTTACCACATAAAGCAAAACAGCAAGTCTATGGAACCAATCCAGCAAGATGGATTAGAAGAACAGCATGACCAAGACTCTATCCAGTAAGTTGAGTACGAAAATCAGGAATATATCCAGCAAGCTGAAATGAACGAACTACAAGACCATGTTTTCGAAACTACCGAAGAAGTGATCCATGACATTAAACTTCCAAAATCAGCAAGATACATCAAAAATTATCCTCCAGATAACATCATTGGGAACATAAATGAAGGAGTTACTACAAGAAGAAAAGCATAAAATATGTGTCCTTTCTCAGCATTTATATCCCAAATTGAATCAAAGAACGCCAAAAAAGCCATACTTGACGAAAATTGGCTACTAACAATGCAAGAAGAGCTACAACAATTTAAAAGATGTCAAGCTTGGGAGTTGATGCCTCCTCCAAAAGATGTATCCATTATTGGAACCAAATGGGTATTCAAAAACAAGCTTGACGAGTACGGAACAATTACAAGGAACAAAGCTAGACTAATAGCTCAAGGGTACAATCAGCAAGAAGGAATAGACTATGAAGAAACATCTGCCCCAGTAGCTCGTTTAGAATCCATTAGAATATTATTAGCATTTGCCTGTTTCAGAAAGTTCAAGCTACTCCAAATGGACGTCAAAAGCGCCTTTCTCAACGGTTACATAAATGAAGAAGTCTACGTAAAACAGCCTCCTAGATTCGAGCATGACAAGTTCCCTCATTACGTATACAAGCTAAAGAAGGCACATTATGGACTCAAACAAGCCCCAAGGGCTTGGTATGAGAGATTAAGTAAGTACCTCCTATCAAATGGGTTCATACGTGGTAAAATTGACTTTACATTATTTATTAAACGTCAAAATAAAGATATCATTATTGCACAAATATATGTAGACGATATAATATTTGGTGCTACTAATAATTTCCTTTGTGAGTGGTTCTCCAAATGCATGCACAAGGAGTTTGACATGAGCTTGATGGGAGAACTCACTTACTTTCTGGGACTTCAAATAAAACAAAATCATGAAGGTATTTTCATTCATCAAACCAAGTATACAAAAGAGCTACTCAAGAGATTCGGCTTTGACAACTCAAACTCAAAGACCACACCAATGAGTACATCAATAAAACTCACATCAGATGAGAAAGGTATGGATGTAGAAGTAACAAAATATAGAGGTATGATTGGATCCTTACTATATTTAACTGCTTCTAGACCTAATATAATGTACAGTGTATGTATATATGCTCATTTTCAGGCTGAACCCAAAGAATCCCACTTATAGGCTATTAAAAGAATACTTAAATATTTGAGTGGTACTACAAATTTAGGACTATTTTACCCAAAATGTGAAAATTTTGATCTAATGGGTTACTCAGATGCTGACTATGCACGCTGTCAAATAGATAGAAAAAGCACAAGTGGTGTGTGTACATTTTTAGGACAAAGTCTTGTCTCATGGCATAGTAAGAAGAAAACGTCAGTTGCCTTATCCACTACTGAGGGTGAATATTTAGCAGTAGGAAGTTGTTGCTCCCAAATTTTGTGGATGCGTTAAACACTGTGTGATTTTGATATTATGTGTAAAAATGTGCCCATATATTGCGATAATATAAGCACGATACACATCTCTAAAAATCCAGTTCTATACTCTCGCACAAAACACATAGAAGTTTGCCACCATTTTCTTAGAGACAATGTGTCGAAAGGACTAATAAAATTAATATTCATTCCCACCGAGCACCAATTAGCAGATATATTTACGAAACCTCTAGGGGAAGAATGCTTATGTACTATAAGAAGAGAACTCGGGATATGTCTAATATAGATATGAACTACATGCTTTAAGGATATTAGACAGACAAATTACACGGCATATCTTCATACCATAATTATGCAAATTAAAATCTGCTCAGATTGTCCTTCCCGAACACGGTTTCACATCTTCCCATATCTCGATAACGTGTTCCCAAAATAATTACAGAAGGTACTTTACTCCTTTGCTCCATCTCTGACTCTCAAGTCTCCGCACTTCTCAATCGTCTCAAACCTACTCTGTAACAAAGAGAATCAGGCGTACCAAACAACTTCGTGATGAATCTGAGGATGAGGCCTCACCCCCTTCTCCACCTTCTCGCCCTCCTGCCACTTGAAAACTGAAATGAAAGCAATCCTCTGTTACTATCATCTCCGGTGAATCATCCCCTGCCAAATCTAAAGCGAGCTTACCTTTTCCTCCACCGATTGGGACATCGACTGGTTCCAAACTGCGAAAGATCAAAGACAATCTTTTAAGTTTTTATTTTCCATGCATGATGACTTCTTGTTTAAAGACTATGGTTTAAATGGTTGTTGGATGATGGTTTAATAGTTCATTATATTCCTTTTTCTTAACATGTTGAGGACTAACTAGTCAATGCAGGGTTAGTCAACACTGCACATTTGCAGTCAACAGTTAACTCTAAACAGTAATAATATGCATGAATTGAGGGGGAGTCATAATTCTCTTAATATGCATGGAGTTAAGGGGAGTCATAATTAGTTTGTTGTCATCATGAAAAATGGGGAGAATGTTGACCTATGTCACACTCCATGTTTTGATGATGACCCTGTTATTGCACTAATCATGCTATATAACATTTTAGGGAAAGATATGACACTTCAGGAACATCAAGGAGGAAATTACAAAGCCAAGATATTCTTGAAGAAGGAAAAGCAAATTTGAGTCCTAGGAATATATGTAAGATCTTAGCATTTATTACTTTCCAAAACAAGGCTCTAGGATATGTGCATTGCATTCACATACTTGATGCCACATACTGATTCACTAGCCTCTGATATGCATTGCTGAAATTGCTCACCATTACTTAAGGAATCAAATAATGTTAACCAATATATATATATATATATATATATATATATATATATATATATATATATATATATATATATATATATATATGGAAATCTGGAGTAAATGGTTGATTAAATAAAATACCATAAATTATTTATTTTCATCAACTTGATTCACGGTAAGAATAAATATGGCATACCATAAATCATGCATCATAAATCGTGCCTCATGAATCAAGGACTTTAATTTTGGGCAATCAACTAAGGTAACTAGCTAATATCCTGAATCATGCTTTATGTAAAAGCTTAAGTTAATGAACATCACTAGATTATTGTTTTAAAGAAAACCTGCTTACGTGATGGTAATTGATTATATTCGGTAATTGCCAAATAAAAAGTTGCCATATGACAAGATGAGTATTAAATGCATAAATCATAAAAGATATAGACTAACGTGATGGACTCTCTATTAAGAAAATTTTCCTCCGTCATCACTAAGATACTCCTATATTCTATACTGATCATGACCTGTCCTATACTAATAGACAACTATAAGGTGTCTTGATCTTTGGCACAATCTCCAGATGACAGTCTAAATATTACGTGACTTGTGCATATTGTCTCTAACGATCATATCACGTATGGGCAACAATCAAAGGAAATATATTAGAAAAGCCTATAAATGAACGGGTCTCTTTAACGAGAAAAGACACGAAAGACATATACTGTATCACAAAGCATACAAGCTACAAAAACTGTTTTTCTTCTTGATCATTATTGGTTGCACTAAGAAGAAGCTTCAGCTAAGAAGGTCATGTAGAACATACTCTGGTAATATCCTTTTTGCATGTCATTTCAGACTAGAGCCTTAAATTAGTAAGTGATATATTGCTTGATCATTAGACCTCTAGTGTGTATCTTATTTTTCCTTATCTCAATCAATATCCTCTTGAGTGAAATTCTGTTTGGGTTGCTATATCATTACAATCAAGTTTGAAGAAAGCATAGGTGCTTAAGAGTGCATAGGTGCATAGGGAACAAAGGTGTTCAAATTGTTAGAGCTTGTATTGTAATTAAATTTTTAATAAAAGTGAGTCTCCAATACAAGTAGGTATTGGACGTGGGTTAGGCTACTACTCTAAAGGTTAGTAATTGAACCATGTAAAAAATTCATGTGTTTATGTGATTACATTTTATTATTCAGCTATCTATCCAGCAGCCTGCATTCTATATCCACTCATATCAGTAAATTGGTTTTTATACGTAAATTTACAAAGATATAAAATCCAGCTTGCTGCATTAAATATCCGAAGGAAATTTTGTCATTAATCAAAAGTTGGACACAGTTTGTGCCTACACTTATTCAACCCCCCTTCTAAGTGTACCTATTTAAATTTCATATATATTTATAAATTTATCTTTAAATATTCATATAAATATTTTTAAATAAATATTCATATAAATTTATCTATAAAATTTATAAACAAACATTTATTTATAAATGTATAAATATTTCATCTAAAATTTATAAAATTTAGATATGAATATTTTTTATAAATATTTATATGAATATTTAGAGATAAACTTATAAATATTTATATGAATATTTGTTTACATATATATATATATTTATATATAAAAATATTCATAGTTAGTATATATATATTTAGTTTAATTTTGAGATTTGTTTAGTGTAACGACCCCAAAATTCATACGATATAATTCTCAACTTCGGTCGTTAATAACACATCTACCTTCTGATTTTACATCATTATTCGATGTTAAACTTTATAAAATGCGGAATAATTTAAACTTTTATCTCTTCTTACTTTAATTCCCTGAATTAAAACCTTTATCATCTACATGTCTTTAAATCAATCTTATTTTATGATTCACTTTATCACTGTCATTCTATAAAATTTACATTTCAATCCGATAACCTTTACATATTAGATAACTCCAACTTTAGCTTTACAACTCAACATAAAACTATACAACATAAAACATTTAATACATCTCATGAATCTTAATCATGTTATAAAGAAATAACAACCTTAGCTAAAATATTAATCTTCGTGTATTATTTCTAATCCACGTCATTCAAGTAGCACATAGTGTTACCTTCAATCCTTAACCTGCAAAAATGGTTATTTGCAAGGTTGAGCTCGACAGCCCAGCAAAATCTAACAGTTCATATAACAAGTATAAAGATTGAGTTTCTTACCCAATCAGCATGTTTTACTCAATCAATGTATTCATACGTTGACTTTAACATTTCATACATTCAACATATATATAACACATCATGCTCTTTGCAATAAAGATTTAAAATAGTTAATCACCAAGTTCACATAGCAAATAGGAACTGAAAGACTTGCATTGATCATTGTTTACCAATAACAGTTTAACAACTTACAGTCATCTGCACTTCACGTGGCCTACACAATTATATAACCATACACATCAACTATTAGTCACATAGCAACGCATAATAATTGTAATGTAAACTTTACTCTACCTCCCATAACCATTCTTACTAATCAATACACAATGTTCAATTTGATTGTGTTAACTTTCGATTTATATCCCACTATATTTCGTACTCAAAGTTCATTCAAGTGTTTAAGTATTTATAGGAATCATTATTGATTTTATATTAACCTCATTTCATATCTTATAATATTCATTTCATTTGACTTAAAACACTTTTTACGTTCGTTAACACTTGTCACGACGTTTCGACGTTTATTCGTCACAAGCCCGATTTGTCTCTCTTGTGTATGCTCAGTATGCTTATACAACTTATCTAATACATCATTTATCAATGTTAAGTATCATTATATTTACTAATATTCATGTTTTATAACTTAGAACAACATCTTTTATTGTCAGAAGCACTACATGTGACAACCCGAGAATTTAGATAATTATTAAAATCCTAAAATGATGGATTAAAGGTTATAAGATTAACCTAGACAGAAAATAAGTGTATGGAATTGACATTTCTGTGAAGAAATTTCAAGGATTTCAAAATTTTTAAGAAGAACCTATATGGTTTCTTAATTGAATGAGAATAAAGAAATATGGGTTACAAAATTTCAAAACCCTTGAAATGAATTGATATGTATTTGAATGAATATAGAGAATAAGGTATTACGATACCTGTAAATTCAATATGAACTGAATAGTCTAAGAAATGTTATATAAGTACATATGGAAAATTTTAGTAAGGAGATAAGATTTCACATGAAGAAATGTTATAAGGTTAAACGAAGATGAGTATATGTATAGAAATATATATACTTAGTAAGGTGCTATATATATTTTAGCAAGAGGAATGATGAATTAAGTTATTGATATAAGGATCAAGATAAAACTATGTTAGTAATTAACATAGCTTGAACGTTGGCCTTGACTGGCAAATAAGAATTTGAATAAGTATAAAGTCGTTAGTTAATACGATTAGCAATAAGAAGGGAGTAATTTAAAACTCAAAATTTGAGTTAGAGATAGAATTTTGAAGCATGGACTGCTCGGTTGCGTCCGCAACGTCAAGATTAGTCAGAATGGTCAGTAAACACAAAATGTGTAAAGGTTGACTTTTGGTCAAAGTCAACAGTTGACTTTTTATGGAGAAAAGTCAAAATTAGAGTGAGAAGTGAAATATGTTATGATATGATGTTATATGGATAATGATATAATATCTAATATTATACCAAATGGTGTAAAGTAAAAATATGAGAGGAGATCCAATATGTAAATATGTATATTGGTATCAAGAAGTTAGTAAATTAAATTCATATTTGAATAAATGATTGAATATATTAAATTATATATTTAATATATAAATAGATTGTTTGAAAACAATTTATAGAGAGGAAGAGAAAATTAAATTTAATTATACAATATGAATTGTATAACTTAAATAAGTTATTAAAACATGGTATGAGATTTAAATGACCTAAATGGTTACTTTTATTTAGTGGTCATAGAATTAATTCAAGTGAATTAAGAGTTAAGTTATGTAACCTAATATATATATTAGGTGTGGTAATTAAATAACCTAAGAGCTTATAATATGATAGAATATTAGTATATATGTATATACCAACATTAAGAGATTTATTTATACATCTCAGTTAATTAATTTTATAACCTAATAATAGTAAGTCTAATTGGGTTAAGAAAATTAATGTGCACGAGTAAGGAATTTATTTTCTAGTGTGAGGAAAACCCTAATTAACTAATTAGGGAATAATATTAAGAGTGTTGGACTATATAAATTTTATATGGCCCCAAAGAAACTAAATTTGAAGCCCAAAAATATTAAAAGTAATGGACTATAATAATATCATAGCCCATTAATTTATTTAGAGTCCAAAAGAATTAAATTTTATGGACTAAGGAAGTTATATTATTTAAACAAGCCCAATTAATTATTAAGTATGTGACTTGTAGATAAAGTGACTAAGGGTGATTAAATTATTTAATCTAGCCCAATATATTATGTATGTGACAAGTATTATATTGACCCAATTTAATTAGGGATTGAAAGCCCAAGTTAGTTTTGTTAGTAAGTAAAATAATTAAATTTGTTAGCTCAATGAGATTAATTAAGGGCCCAAACTAGGCTCACTTGTGGAAGAGCAATAATATTAAAAATAATATTAAGTTAAGAGATATATTTTTATTATTTCAAGTTTATTAATTTTATAACTTAATTAAAAGAAGTTTAATTTGGTTATAAAATTTTGTGTACAATAGTAATGATTTAAATTCTATATATTTGGAATGGATACCCTAATTAAATATTTAGGGTGAGATAAGATAAAAAGAATTGGACTATGTTAATTTTACATGGCCCAAGTAATTAATATAGAAGTTCAAAGAGACTATATATGGTGGCCCAAGAGTTGACCCAATCAATGATTTAAAAGCCCAATTTTTAAACCCAAATTAAGGAAGGGCATATTGGACAATTGTTATATTAATAATAATAATATGTGGCTATGAGAAGGCTAATGTTCGGCTATTAGAAAAAAAAAACAAGAAGAACGGATAAGAGAGAGAGGAAAGAAGATAGGAAGGGAAAGAAGAAAGAGAAAGAGGGAAGATCGGGAAAAAGAAGAAAGAGGGAGAGAATGAGAAGAGGCCGAAGCCATGAGGGAAGAAAGAAGGAGGAAGAAGAAATATACAAAGGTATAAAACAATTTTTCTTCCTAAGTTTTATTCTCTTTCTTTTTGTAATTTGATAAAAGGGGGTTTTGTTTTGGATGTGCAAACCCCTATGATCTAAGTGTTTTCCATAGGTTCAAGTATGGATTTACCCAATTTGGGTGTTGATTTGGTGGAACCCAAAAGGAAAAGAAAATTTATTTTTCTAGTTTTGAAAACCCAAAATTTCTAATTACTTTGAAAATCCACCGTTTTAAATCTATAGCTCCTTTTTGCGATCCGTCAAAGAGGGGTGCTAGATATATGTGTTTACTAGTTAACCCAAGTGGTAGGACTCAAAAATGTTGAGTTTTCATGGTGTATTGGCTGTGAAAGCCAAAACAGTCCCGAATTTTTGAAGAAAACAGGACTGTTTTGGACCAGTCAAAAACGGGGGCAATTTCATCCAGTTTTTATGCTTGAAAAATTCTGGAAAAATTTGGAGATATAATATCAGTTGTTATGCAGGTTGTGTAAAAATTTGGGAATTTTTGGCCATACGGTTTGAGAGTTATGGATTTACGGTGGAGGACTATTTTTGTGAAACCACCCGAATAACTCTCTGTGTATAAGTCCAAAAATTACAAAATTTTTACTGGAAGTACATGGGTATAGTAGGAGCATACTGTAAAAATTTCAGAATTTTTGGAGCTAATCTCGATTTATGAAAAATCGGAGAAGATTTGGCTATTATGGACTATTTAAATATAGTAAATCTATTTTAAAAATTCCGGGAAAAATATATGTTCAATATGGAACTATATTATGTCAAATCCCAGAAAAGAAATATTTTTGGGCTAATTTAATATTTTTCATCTAAATGATGAGAAATGGATAAATGGATTTAATTAAATATATGATGTCCAAAAATATGAAAAATACGATTTTATGACTTGAGACCCTTGAGCATGGTTTATAAAGATTTTGATAAAGTTTTGGGTCGGGTGTGAAGTATTGTGATGTTTATGGCATTTTAGAATGATTTAATACATTATTTGGTAATGTGTAAACAATTATAATAAATTGTTTATAAGTTTAGTAAATGATTTAAATATTATTAAAATATTAATAATATTAGATTATGATATTTTTAAGTGATTGATAGCATTGGGATTAAAGTGTTATTAAATTATTGATTTAAAATATTATTTGAGGATTTATAATATTAGTGAATAAATTTAATGTTATTTAATATGTGTGAAAGAAGTAGCATCCAACTTGCTGGATTGCAATCTAGCTGCTGGATTTGTAATCTAGTTTGCTGGATTGCAGTTTGACTTGCTGGATTAAAGGAATTATGTATCCAGTCTGCTGGATTGGTCATTAGGTTGAAGGATTATGAATCCAGCTAGCTGGATTGAAGTATTAGAGAAAACAGCTAACTGAATTAGAGAAAACAGTTTGCTAAATTATAAACATTTTGCTGGATTATAGAAAAGAGTTTATAATATGAAAGATTAAGTGTTTAATCATAATAAATATGATACAGTGATTGAACAATTATCCAAGAATGATAATAATACCGATGTGTTACGATGTTATCTAATATTTGATTAAGTGTTAGATAATCTATTGACAAAGTAATTGTATTATGATACAAAATAGAATATGCTAATTGAAAGACCAATCTTATTATTAATGATAGGTCTTACCAAAAGAAGTTAACTTAAACTGCGTAGCAGTAGTCAACGAATCAGGCAAGTTCTTCCTTAACTCAAACTTGAGTTGTATGTTCAAAGCATGTTAATGAATAATTGTTGTTGATTATTCACGTCTATATTGATTATTGATTCGCACGTTGTGCATATTGTAAATGTTCATCAGGTATGCAAGGCTGATCACCTTCATTACCATTTGGTTCAGTTAATCTGTTCATGTTTATGCTTGACCATTCATTTTTATTGACTTGGTCGTTCAGCTAAGAAAATTTGTTCATGCTCTTTCACAATGTTTATATTGTTGAAAGTTAGCTAGCTTATTATTAAATTCTTTCAATCATGATATATCCGCAAATAAATTTAAACTTGCTGGGCAAATTTGATGCTCACCCTTGCTATATCATGATAAAAATTTTCAGATTAAGATGAAAGCTCGAGTAAAGACAAAGGCAAAGTCCAAGAGTAAGCTATTATGCAGTTAGAATTATTAAATTTGCTAATGCAAATATTAATGTAAATCTTCTAAGATATTGAAGGTATGTATTAAGTTAAGGTTGTAGACCGTGGGATTTATGTTGTAAAAGTTTAATGTATAAACAATTTATGTTTATATCTTCCGCAATAGTTATAGAAATAGTATACCAGACCCTTGGTGATTAGGACCGGGATCTGGGGATGCTACAGTTGGTATCAGAGCTGTAGGTTATAAACCTTAGGTAGGTGTACCTTAGGATATAACCGCGGAGAGATAATAAGTAATAAACTCGAATAGAGTTTAAGCGATAAGAGATGAATTTTTGGAAATTCATTATTAAGTAAAGAGAAAGATAATTAAGATTCAAAGAAGAATCTTGAAGAGCTATAAGGATAAGAATCCGGAGTTACCTGATTCCAGTAATAGAGATGAAAAGTGATAATAAATAGGCTATGTCTATAAGATGAAAAGTATTAATAAAATCATAATATAATATGATTAAAGAGAAGAATAAGAAGATCGTAAAATAAAACGATCGTAAGTATAAGGAGAAATGATTACCAAATAAGATCACGACGTGATCAGATTAAATTATTGAATAACATATGATATGTTAAGTAATTGGTATGATATAGCCTGACGCTATAAAGAGAAGGTACTAGGAAATGGTACGATGTAAACTCAGAAAAGAGTGGCAAATGTTAAGATACGGATTAAAGAAAATTCGTATTAAGAAAAGAGAAAGTTAGAATGGTGTGAGATTTCAATTGAGGACTCATGTCAGCAGCTGAGTTGTATGATTCCTTGTATGGGCAGGGAATTTGTACTTGGTTTTAGAATCACTTAGCTTCCTGGTCGATATAGTGGTTAGGTTGACCGATTCTTTGTATGGGCGGGGAATTGTTCGCTTAGCTTCCTATATTGATTAGTGGCCGAGTTTGGTTTGACAACCACTTAGTTTCTTACATTGATAATCATTGGAACCTAATGTCGCGCTATTTGCTATATGCATGTGGATAAGGTGATTCTTTTCTCATGTGTATAACGAATAGATAGAGAATATAAGGTTAAGTACGAGTTCTTAAAACTCATACTTATGGTACGTTCGTTACTCATAATTATATGAAATGTTTATGAACCCCTCAGCGAATGGACGCCAAAGGTCTGACTAGGACAAGTTCTTAAACTCATATGATTGTGGAAAGTTCCTGAACTCATAATGTATGGTAAGTTTGACGAACTGGTATAGTTATGTTGAGATTGGAGCATTGAAGATGATAGAAATAGATAGACTTATTAAGAAATGGATCAGTAGAGAAATTGAAGTTGATGGTGGAAGCATAGGTATTCCAAATCTTCTAGCTATGCTAGACTTCAAAGTTTTTGACATCAAGCTAAATACGCACTATGTGCCTTTTTGAAAATGAATTTTTATTCTCAACTCCTGGTGACCCTTGTGTATGCATGGACTTTGGGCCGTCTACACCTCGTTACCTGTTGAGGCGATAAAACAGATTTGTAATGATTTTTAAACGGTTTAAAGAAGAGTCTATGCTAATTGATTCGGCTAGACAAAAATGATTTGAGATGTCAAAATGTATTTTATATATCATCAATGTATCATGGAACCTGATGCAAGATGATAAAAATGATGGAGTTATCAATGCAGAATTACTTAGTGTCGGATGTGATCTAAAGATCGTCAGCCCACTATGGTATGATGTAGTATGACAAAGTCACACAATGACGGAATCCTCAAACGTACTATAAATACAGTGCGGTATCATGACGTCATAAAACGATTTTAAGAATTTTAAAGATAATTTATTGCCAACTGAATTTGGCTAGAAATGTTTCGATTGAAATTCGAATGATTGATATGCGTCTAAGCTATTTGATTCAGCTAGACAAATGTTTATGAAATTCAAAGTATTCTTTGAAAGCTTATGCCAAACCAAATTGTTTTGGTGCGGAATCTTATGATGAGTCTGAGGTGAATAACCCTAAATATGGGGATATACTAATGGGATAAAATATTCCAATCTAAGAACGCATATAGTCGTTCCGATTACTAAGGTACAACAGACTGATCCTCTAAAGTACCCGCATCGGTAGTTTACCTTCTTTGTGATTGTAAACATACCAAATATAAAATATTTCAGAGGTAGAGTACCTTTCTTTCTTAATTGAAGGAGGTAGCAGGTAGAAATACCGTAAACCTCAAAGTTCATGGTTTTTATGATCCCTCAGACAGATATGAAAATATTTTAAACTCCTCAGAGTAATGTTGGGGTAGTATGTGATTATGGATATGAATAGTGTGAACTCGTTGAGTACGAGTAGAATCTGAGATGATTGAATAAAGGTTATTATGACAACCTAGTTTTGCTTAATGTTTAGAAGATGTAAACTCCTAGTGAGTAGTTATGGTGAAATGTGATAATAGATGAGAAATTCTCAAAGGAGGAAATTGTAAAGGTTAAGTTAAAAACCTAGTTTTGATCAAGAGAATAAGCATAGTTTAGTATGCTTTAATTTCGGGGACGAAATTCTTAGAAGAAGGGGTGAATGTGACAACCCGAGAATTTAGATAATTATTAATATCCTAAAATGATGGATTAAAGGTTATAAGATTAACCTAGACAGAAAATAAGTGTATGGAATTGACATTTCTGTGAAGAAATTTCAAGGATTTCAAAATTTTTAAGAAGAACCTATATGGTTTCTTAATTGAATGAGAATAAAGAAATATGGGTTACAAAATTTCAAAACCCTTGAAATGAATTGATATGTATTTGAATGAATATAGAGAATAAGGTATTACGATACCTGTAAATTCAATATGAACTGAATAGTCTAAGAAATGTTATATAAGTACATATGGAAAATTTTAGTAAGGAGATAAGATTTCACATGAAGAAATGTTATAAGGTTAAACGAAGATGAGTATATGTATAGAAATATATATACTTAGTAAGGTGCTATATATATTTTAGCAAGAGGAATGATGAATTAAGTTATTGATATAAGGATCAAGATAAAACTATGTTAGTAATTAACATAGCTTGAACGTTGGCCTTGACTGGCAAATAAGAATTTGAATAAGTATAAAGTCGTTAGTTAATACGATTAGCAATAAGAAGGGAGTAATTTAAAACTCAAAATTTGAGTTAGAGATAGAATTTTGAAGCATGGACTGCTCGGTTGCGTCCGCAACGTCAAGATTAGTCAGAATGGTCAGTAAACACAAAATGTGTAAAGGTTGACTTTTGGTCAAAGTCAACAGTTGACTTTTTATGGAGAAAAGTCAAAATTAGAGTGAGAAGTGAAATATGTTATGATATGATGTTATATGGATAATGATATAATATCTAATATTATACCAAATGGTGTAAAGTAAAAATATGAGAGGAGATCCAATATGTAAATATGTATATTGGTATCAAGAAGTTAGTAAATTAAATTCATATTTGAATAAATGATTGAATATATTAAATTATATATTTAATATATAAATAGATTGTTTGAAAACAATTTATAGAGAGGAAGAGAAAATTAAATTTAATTATACAATATGAATTGTATAACTTAAATAAGTTATTAAAACATGGTATGAGATTTAAATGACCTAAAGGGTTACTTTTATTTAGTGGTCATAGAATTAATTCAAGTGAATTAAGAGTTAAGTTATGTAACCTAATATATATATTAGGTGTGGTAATTAAATAACCTAAGAGCTTATAATATGATAGAATATTAGTATATATGTATATACCAACATTAAGAGATTTATTTATACATCTCAGTTAATTAATTTTATAACCTAATAATAGTAAGTCTAATTGGGTTAAGAAAATTAATGTGCACGAGTAAGGAATTTATTTTCTAGTGTGAGGAAAACCCTAATTAACTAATTAGGGAATAATATTAAGAGTGTTGGACTATATAAATTTTATATGGCCCCAAAGAAACTAAATTTGAAGCCCAAAAATATTAAAAGTAATGGACTATAATAATATCATAGCCCATTAATTTATTTAGAGTCCAAAAGAATTAAATTTTATGGACTAAGGAAGTTATATTATTTAAACAAGCCCAATTAATTATTAAGTATGTGACTTGTAGATAAAGTGACTAAGGGTGATTAAATTATTTAATCTAGCCCAATATATTATGTATGTGACAAGTATTATATTGACCCAATTTAATTAGGGATTGAAAGCCCAAGTTAGTTTTGTTAGTAAGTAAAACAATTAAATTTGTTAGCTCAATGAGATTAATTAAGGGCCCAAACTAGGCTCACTTGTGGAAGAGCAATAATATTAAAAATAATATTAAGTTAAGAGATATATTTTTATTATTTCAAGTTTATTAATTTTATAACTTAATTAAAAGAAGTTTAATTTGGTTATAAAATTTAGTGTACAATAGTAATGATTTAAATTCTATATATTTGGAATGGATACCCTAATTAAATATTTAGGGTGAGATAAGATAAAAAGAATTGGACTATGTTAATTTTACATGGCCCAAGTAATTAATATAGAAGTTCAAAGAGACTATATATGGTGACCCAAGAGTTGACCCAATCAATGATTTAAAAGCCCAATTTTTAAACCCAAATTAAGGAAGGGCATATTGGACAATTGTTATATTAATAATAATAATATGTGGCCATGAGAAGGCTAATGTTCGGCTATTAGAAAAAAAAAACAAGAAGAACGGATAAGAGAGAGAGGAAAGAAGATAGGATGGGAAAGAAGAAAGAGAAAGAGGGAAGATCGGGAAAAAGAAGAAAGAGGGAGAGAATGAGAAGAGGCCGAAGCCATGAGGGAAGAAAGAAGGAGGAAGAAGAAATATACAAAGGTATAAAACAATTTTTCTTCCTAAGTTTTATTCTCTTTCTTTTTGTAATTTGATAAAAGGGGGTTTTGTTTTGGATGTGCAAACCCCTATGATCTAAGTGTTTTCCATAGGTTCAAGTATGGATTTACCCAATTTGGGTGTTGATTTGGTGGAACCCAAAAGGAAAAGAAAATTTATTTTTCTAGTTTTGAAAACCCAAAATTTCTAATTACTTTGAAAATCCACCGTTTTAAATCTATAGCTCCTTTTTGCGATCCGTCAAAGAGGGGTGCTAGATATATGTGTTTACTAGTTAACCCAAGTGGTAGGACTCAAAAATGTTGAGTTTTCATGGTGTATTGGCTGTGAAAGCCAAAACAGTCCCGAATTTTTGAAGAAAACAGGACTGTTTTGGACCAGTCAAAAACGGGGGCAATTTCATCCAGTTTTTATGCTTGAAAAATTCTGGAAAAATTTGGAGATATAATATCAGTTGTTATGCAGGTTGTGTAAAAATTTGGGAATTTTTGGCCATACGGTTTGAGAGTTATGGATTTTACGGTGGAGGACTATTTTTGTGAAACCACCCGAATAACTCTCTGTGTATAAGTCCAAAAATTACAAAATTTTTACTGGAAGTACATGGGTATAGTAGGAGCATACTGTAAAAATTTCAGAATTTTTGGAGCTAATCTCGATTTATGAAAAATCGGAGAAGATTTGGCTATTATGGACTATTTAAATATAGTAAATCTATTTTAAAAATTCCGGGAAAAATATATGTTCAATATGGAACTATATTATGTCAAATCCCAGAAAAGAAATATTTTTGGGCTAATTTAATATTTTTCATCTAAATGATGAGAAATGGATAAATGGATTTAATTAAATATATGATGTCCAAAAATATGAAAAATACGATTTTATGACTTGAGACCCTTGAGCATGGTTTATAAAGATTTTGATAAAGTTTTGGGTCGGGTGTGAAGTATTGTGATGTTTATGGCATTTTAGAATGATTTAATACATTATTTGGTAATGTGTAAACAATTATAATAAATTGTTTATAAGTTTAGTAAATGATTTAAATATTATTAAAATATTAATAATATTAGATTATGATATTTTTAAGTGATTGATAGCATTGGGATTAAAGTGTTATTAAATTATTGATTTAAAATATTATTTGAGGATTTATAATATTAGTGAATAAATTTAATGTTATTTAATATGTGTGAAAGAAGTAGCATCCAACTTGCTGGATTGCAATCTAGTTGCTGGATTTGTAATCTAGTTTGCTGGATTGCAGTTTGACTTGCTGGATTAAAGGAATTATGTATCCAGTCTGCTGGATTGGTCATTAGGTTGAAGGATTATGAATCCAGCTAGCTGGATTGAAGTATTAGAGAAAACAGCTAACTGAATTAGAGAAAACAGTTTGCTGAATTATAAACATTTTGCTGGATTATAGAAAAGAGTTTATAATATGAAAGATTAAGTGTTTAATCATAATAAATATGATACAGTGATTGAACAATTATCCAAGAATGATAATAATACCGATGTGTTACGATGTTATCTAATATTTGATTAAGTGTTAGATAATCTATTGACAAAGTAATTGTATTATGATACAAAATAGAATATGCTAATTGAAAGACCAATCTTATTATTAATGATAGGTCTTACCAAAAGAAGTTAACTTAAACTGCGTAGCAGTAGTCAACGAATCAGGCAAGTTCTTCCTTAACTCAAACTTGAGTTGTATGTTCAAAGCATGTTAATGAATAATTGTTGTTGATTATTCACGTCTATATTGATTATTGATTCGCACGTTGTGCATATTGTAAATGTTCATCAGGTATGCAAGGCTGATCACCTTCATTACCATTTGGTTCAGTTAATCTGTTCATGTTTATGCTTGACCATTCATTTTTATTGACTTGGTCGTTCAGCTAAGAAAATTTGTTCATGCTCTTTCACAATGTTTATATTGTTGAAAGTTAGCTAGCTTATTATTAAATTCTTTCAATCATGATATATCCGCAAATAAATTTAAACTTGCTGGGCAAATTTGATGCTCACCCTTGCTATATCATGATAAAAATTTTCAGATTAAGATGAAAGCTCGAGTAAAGACAAAGGCAAAGTCCAAGAGTAAGCTATTATGCAGTTAGAATTATTAAATTTGCTAATGCAAATATTAATGTAAATCTTCTAAGATATTGAAGGTATGTATTAAGTTAAGGTTGTAGACCGTGGGATTTATGTTGTAAAAGTTTAATGTATAAACAATTTATGTTTATATCTTCCGCAATAGTTATAGAAATAGTATACCAGACCCTTGGTGATTAGGACCGGGATCTGGGGATGCTACACTACACTTGCATACGTACATGCCCGACGCCCTCCGATTGCCTCTAAAAACACAATAGTACCAAAAATGACCATTTTGACCCTTTCTAGTGACCTCAAATTGAAATACTTTAAGAACAAAAGTTGTAGGTCTATTCGCCTTGAATTGCCTCAATCGGAGTTCGTATGAAAACGTTATAACTGTTTTACCAAAATAGGTCAAAGTAGTCACACCTGACCTACTTTGAGTCGCGCCTCAACCAGCGCGTCCGCGCCACTTCCAGTGCACCCGCACCACTCCCAGCATGCCCAGTCACATGCCCGCACTCCTGGGCGGCGCGCCCGCGCTCGGCCTCGCCCAGTTTACAGTTTTTGCCGTAACTTTCTCGTTTTATGTCCGAATTAGTTGGTTTTCAATTCTATGGACTCGTAATTCATTGAACTACAACATACTAAAATTATAACGATTTATAAAAACATTAACCAACCTAAAATTTGACCCAAAACACATGTTCATACTCAATTTTCATGTTTTAAACACATTTAGTGAATTCGATCGCCACGGCTTCGTTACTTAACCGAGTAACATGATTTAAACTACGCCGCTTTCGTTTCTTCACATATTAACATAATCCAACCACAACTTATAGATTATAACACATATAGGGCATACAATTTTGTACTTTCTAAAGTCAATTTTCATGTATAAATATTGTTTTCTCAAATTCTTCCTACAATCCCAACTTCACGTATTTTAATCATCAAATAGCACTCACACACGATTATTAACAAATTGTAAATCATGCATACATGTATATATATCAACCCAATGTGACTTCCAAATTATATAGCATAAACACTACCAAAACTAAGAGTTAAAATTGAGAATAGATTATACCTTGATTTAGCAAACCCTTCTCTCAAAACCACTGTGTTTGCTTTCTTCTCCAAAAATTTCTACAATTCTTCTCACCAAGCTCTCTTCCTAATCTCTGTGTTTCTCTATTGGCTTTAGGATATACGCATAAACAAACTGATATGGCTTTAACCCACTAGCGTCAGGTAAAAATACACTACGCCAAATCAGTTACGTTAGGCTAAAAGCCACAAGACTGTGTTTGGCTACACACAAATCTCATACTAGTTTATTTTAATAATATTATATTATATAGTTTCATGTGTCAATGCTTTAGTTAATTTAAACAACACATAATAATAGTAATTAATAATAATTATAATCTCATTATAATTATACTTATAATTAATAAATAATTACATATATCTAATTTAATTAATAAATTAGATTTAAACATTACTTTAATTAATTTATTTATTCCCTTTAATATTAAACATTTAATTTAATTTAATTAATTCATTAAATTAAATCTTCAAAGAATAAAATTTTCCTTTGCTTTAACTTAATTATCATACACACGTAACTAAAATATTATACCATAATTTCATAAATTATTTATTTTTCTCAATAAATAAATTATTTAAAATATTTATTTAATTCAATAAATATTTAAAATAATTACCAAATTCATTTAATTTCTTCAATAGTTAACTTAACTATTAAACCTCACTTTCCTAATATATATATATATATATATATATATATATATATATATATATATATATATATATATATATATTCACAGGTGATCACATATTTGAAAATATATAGCACGTATATGTTAAACATATTCAAACTCAAAACATCTCATAATAAGAATTTTAATTATTAAATTCCTATTTTAATAACTTATAAAAATTCGGGTTGTCACATTTAGTAGTTTATTTAGTTTGACAAGAAATTTTTAAAAGAATATGTATGTGTATATATATACACATATCAGTAGAATAAATTTAAAAATATTAGAGACTACAAAAATACTTTTTTTGTAAAGAGAAACATTTATATATATATATATATATATATGTGTGTGTGTGTGTGTGTGTGTGTGTGTGTGTGTGTGTGGTAGTAAAATTTATCTAATACATAAAAAGTATAGCATGAAGCATGAAAAAAATTTAATAATAACTTATAAGTCAAAAAAAGTTAAAATTCAAGTTATTGTCAAACACTAAATAACAAAAAATGACTTATAACTTAGTTTGACCAACATATAATATATATATATATATAACGTCCGAGAATTTCAGATCTTGAATGAATTAAATTTTTATTTAATTATGTGGATTAAATGAATTTAATTGATTAATTATGTGAGTAAGATATTTGAAGGTCGTTCTATGACCTAGAATGTGTGGACGTGGTTAGTATTCTGGCTATGTGCTAGGATTAATTGTTTTGAATTACCAAGATGGAGATAAATGTTTTCCGAGAATTTTTCCGTAAAAACACTATTCATCCAACTTCGCTCGGAGATTAGGTTAGAAATTTTGAGAAAAACGTAATGATATAATTTTGAGACGTGATGGAATATTCGATAATATTTCAGTTATGGCAAAAACAAAGTTTTTGTCTGCAGACTTAAAACTTAAGGGTTGGTAAAAGTGATTTCCGAAAGGGTAATGTAATGTGTATAATCATTTTGGTTATTATACGTATGAGATACGAGTATTATATTAGTTTGAATACGAGTATGGTATGAAGATTAGTACAACGTATAATACGAATATCGTATGAGTACCAAATGTAATGTGTACGGGAGTTATACGCATAGAATACGATTAGTTCTAATGGATTATGAGTTAAGGATTTTGTATAATCTAATGATACTTGGATTAATAGCAATCCCAATGAAGTATGGAATCAATCCCAAGTTAAGGCCCAATGAATTGTGTAGGATAAGCCCAATCCAAGAAACCGAACCGCTGATCGAACCGGCAAGTCACGGGATGGGTAAGACCATGGGGCAACCCATGGGAAGAATCATAGAGGTGTGGGCCGGCCACTTGGCCACCAATTGACCTTTATGCCCTCCATTTTGGTTATCTATAAATAGAAAGCTTAGGTTGAACTTTTTGGCATTTTACATACCTTGTCCGATACATATTAAGAGAGAGAAAGAGCTAGAAACACATAATAAAGCTACTTCCAAGCAAAGCATAAGAAGTTTACCAAGAACGCGAAGAACGACAAAGGTAATATTTTAGTAAACAATTGTCTTCATCTTTTTCGGTTTCTTTCTCGTAGAGAATCATGAATTGGTGGAGCATGATTAGTGAGGAGGAATAAGGATGACTATTAATAATCAAAACATTGATAAGTTATGTTTAAGTAAAAATCATAAGAGTTTACGTAAATTAAAATTGTAGAAATCGTTGAACGTGAACTTGGTTGTTGATGGACAAATTAAAAACCATCATAGCTAGGGTATGTGCATATTGTTTGGTTAGGATGTAGATGATGAATCAATGGAGTGTTCCATTTGATTTGGCTTATAGAACACGAGTAACAAAGTTATGGCGAATTTTACGAAAATAGACGTTAAACGTCGAAAACGTAGAAATCTAGGATTAGTAGTCAAAATTTGTCGTGTGACTTGGAAACTTCAGTTTTCAATGTCAACACGTGAGATAAGGTATTCAAGAGTCATGGACTCGAGAATCATCGAATTCCGACTTATAATGAAGAAAATGCGTATTGAACACTCGAAAACGATAAACGAATGCTCAAAATGAACTAAAAGGTGAATTCCGAGTTAACGGATTCAGAAATGTAAAATTCTTACATGAACACCTATAGTATATAATTTGTGAGTTGTGGGCTTTTGAATGAGCCAATTTAGATGTAAAACGAATAAGTTATGAGGTCAGAAAGTTCGTTGAAAAAACCAATTGTCAAAACTAACTGATGCACAAGGGTGGTGCCGTAGCGCCAAACCCAGCATGAAGTGTCGTGCCGCAGCGCCGGACCGGAGCTCTGTTCCTGTTAACTGGAGCCGCAACACTGATGGTATACAAGAGTCTGGCGCCACAGCGCTGGCAGTGTGGAATAGTTGACCAAGTTAGGTTTTTAATTCCAATTGAATGTAAACCAAAGGTAAGAGATGAATGTACTTAATGTACATGGTATGGCTGACTTTAAATCACTTATAAAGTAATAACGTTAAAAGATTAGATATAGTTTAATAGAGATTAAACGAAGAATGCAAGAGTGTAATAAGTAAACTATGAATGATGTTCGACGTTGGTATTTCACCAATAACGATCGAGTGTCGGTTTATAACGTAAGAACGTTAACAAGCCGTAACAAATCATATTAAGTCGAATCGACTATATTAATGAAATGAATTCAAACAAGGCATAAAAGAGAAAGAAGTTGGTTAAAACCATAAAGTGAGTTTGTTTGGTAGCTAATTACAGTGTGTTATATGAATATATTATGTAGATCCTGTAAAGGCTGAGAATTGTTGAATAGTATATTCAAAGACGCTTGAAGGCAAGTTTTCTTATCGCTTGTCTAACCTTCGTGTTAGCCAGGTTTTCAGTTATTCATGTTATGAAATGTATGGATTATTTTACGAAAGGGTCGATACCAATTTTAATTTTGCTAAACTATTCTTAAGAGTTGGATTGATTTGTTTACAAGTCTTTCGATATAGAACTGTTAACGCTATCTTATGCCAAGTATTTGGTACAGATGTAAAGGTAAGTTTGTCTATGAACAAACAAAAGTATTTTCATCAATTTTTCAATGGGCACGCTAGGTTGCCAAAACTTAAACGTAAATACGTTTAACGGATGAGTGTTGATCAACATAGAGTACTATAGGCTGATCACCTAGAAGTGCTCGTAAGTAATGCCGGATGGATGGCCTTCGTGCCGAATGTCCTTTTCAGATATGAAAATAGAAAGAATATGTTCATGGTCTTTTGACCGGTTCAGGGTTCCTAAGCTATTATATATACTTTGGAATCATTGTTATGAAATGAGAGGTACTAATCAAATGTTTCATGGTGCTTCATAGCTACTTGTTCAGTTATGAAAGATAATCATATAATTCTCGATGTGGTATTCATATGACCCCTTGTTAGACTTGTTGAGCTAGTTATGCTCACTTCTTGCTTGAATTATATGATTATAGCGAAAGCCGAAGGAACTGAGATTTCTAAAAGAGATAAAGGCAAGGCTAAGATGGACAGTTAATTATCCTCTAATAGACTAGTGTATCTGTATGTAATATACTTATGAAGAACAATGGATGTATCTAGGTTATGAACTTGGGAAATGATTTGGAATTATTGTAATACGAAGATAGTAAATACAATCATTTTGCTATTGTTTCAATGGAATAACTCTATACATTGTAGTATCGTGTAGCACCATCTGTCGGGTTGGAAAATACCCAGATTTGGGGGCGTCACAGGTTGGTATCAAAGCATTAGGTTATAAAACTTAAGAGGGGAAGAACCTTAAGCTAATAACCTCGTTAGGATAGGAAAAGTCCGAAGAAGGTTAACTCGAGTCGTATGAGTTAATAAGGTATTGAGGGAACTCAGTATCGAAAGATTTAAAAGATGGAAATTAACCCTAAATGAATTAAATGTGATTTGTGCTTATATTATTGTGTTTTAAGTACTAATCAATTTGTTATGTGTTATTATAGATGTCGATTGATAACTTGATGTATAGAGATATACACGTGGTAAGCGAGGAGTCCATGAACAGAGTAGAGTCAGTACCTATGCCTGTGACGACCCCGAATCCGGTTCCTCTGACCCCGGTTCGGTCATCACGATAAAATACAAACATCCACCTCTAAACAACATACGATAACTGAAATGCGGAATATAATAAACGTACGTCGTTCATTCAAAAGGTGTTACTAGTCCCAAGATTAGATAACCTTAATTAATAAAGTCTTACAAACATACCCTAAAATAATAATTAGGTTTCTTATTACATAACAGAAATTTAAACTAGGCATATAGTAAAGTCTGCTCCTGGCGACTAATCTACATCTTTCCTTTACCCTTGTCCTTTCTTGAGGTCTCGAGCTTAGCTGCAATATAATTCATGATATAGCAAGGATGAGCAACAAGTTTGTTCAACAAGTTTAAATACAACAATAAGGATATATCATAATGAAAGGAAAAATATCTGACAAAGAATTCAACAATATGAATATCTGAAGGATTCAACAATATGAATATTAGAAGCAAAGATAATGATTGCTTTTAGAACAACTGCTAGTCAAGTAGACTTTGAAATATAAAACTCCAATGGAATCAACAGCTGATTGACCCTTTGGTTACTGGCTACAGAATAAGTACTTGAAGGGATCAGCCTCGCGTACACTATGTATATGCATAATATTTAAATCTGCTTTGTGTGTCTTATATTAGATACCTGATACTCCCTTATCATAGAAAGGGTTGTTCTTTCAGTCTAAGAATCCTTACCCTCAATAGGTTTGGATAGCTTTTATAAAACTTCATACACTTGTCTGACCGAACAAAGGTTCAGACTCTATCTGGCACATTTCAAGAATTATAGAACTTTAAATGATGTACAAGTCCAAGACTGTACGAACTCAAGTACACCAAGTGCAAATATCAATAATATCGATGCGGAATAATTGTAAGGTAATTAAACTACTTAATAGCATGCTTGGAAATAAAGTTCAAGCTTAAATGAATAACTTTCAATTCAACAATAACGTACTCAATATAATATGAGAAGGATAGGAAAACTTTCACAAAAACAAATTTGTGTAAGTTAGGAACTTCCAATACAATAAAATATTGTTCGGATACTTGATCAATAAAAGTAATTGGAGTAAGTTTAGGGAACTTGCTTACAGTATGCGTCGAATAAAGTAATGCAAGAGTTTAGCATACTTGCATGTTTGCTCAGCTACAATATAATACTAGCTTTAACTAACTCGCATGGAAACGGCCTAACATTATTAAGTCGATCACTTCAATTACTATGTGTAAACTAATACTAGTCTACACTTAAAATAAGCAAGTCTTTACATAGCATGCTCCTCAACACATTATATGGCACATTGGTCACATATTACAAGGTAAAGAAATCCTATAAGCATGCCTTAAATTTCAGAACCAAAAATAGAATCTTGGCAAGACTGCAGGATGGCGCAGCTGCGCCTGGTCTAGGCTTAGGGACGGAGCAACTGTGCTGTCCCCTGGCCAGACCAGGTTTGAGCTTTGCTCTCCTGACTACAGTCTAACTTTAACACACCAACTACACATATATTTTAACATACATACATGCTAGAGGTTCACATATGATACGTGATCATACTTGAGTTCAATACCACAAGTTTAACTCACAAGTTATATGCTATTAAAACTTAAAAATCATGTAATCATCAAGTTTAATACATATGAATCATGTTTAGGAGTAATATAGCTATAACATGACATCTTATTACTTTATTAGCTAAGTACTCACATAATATATAACTTAGGTTTGAAAACATGTTCAAGGTTGTCTCTAAATCTTTTTAGCATGAATAATGTAATATACACATACAAGACAACTTTAGAACTCATATCTTGTGTGATTAAGTTATGATTAACATCTTTAAACATTAGAACCTACATCATGTAGTATTCATGTATATTACTTTAATATAACAAACTTTTCCTTTAAAACATTCTCTAACACAAATGTAACAAGTTTAAATCATGATAAAGACACTATACATCATATATCATGCTCACTTAGGTTCCACATCAGTCACGTATATGGTCTCATAAGTTCAGAACTTGTAAGACATATATTACTTCAAAGTTTGTTTTCTAAACTTTACATTTCCTACTAGAATCATGTTAGTCACATCATAACTCATAAGGAAACCCTATAACACATGTTTATACCTATTCTTCATGTTTGCATGAGTCTTAATACAATATTAGCAACACTATACACAACAGAAACCGTCAACTGAATCTGAGGTATGGCACAGCTGCGCTGCACCCTAGTACAAATAGGGTGCAACTGCGCCATACCTGCACTAGAGGCAGTGACTTGCTCTATTCTGCAGAGCCTTAGCCACCTTTGTTTATTTCAATTTTAAACATGCTACAACCTACCATTTAGGAGTTCAAACATGTAAACATACTTCATAAACATATCATGGCATATTAATTCTCATTATTTGACAAATAATTCTAGAAATTCCTAAGAATTTGACAAAACCCAACTAAGAACTTAAGTAAAGTTTATACCTCCTTAAGCTTGGATTGGCTTCCTTACACACTGAGTATACTTCCAAAATTTCTCAGCAACTTAGGACTCTCAATCTCAGACTTTAATAACCAACAAAATTAAAAATGGGGCTTGTATTTATAAAGGAAATATGAACTAGACACTTGCATTACACAATATTGGAGCTCATGGTGCAAAGGAAGAACTCATTGGTTAATCAAGGGTGGTTGAACAACCCACCATCATGCCATTGGCCTTAAAATTATTGCCTAAGTTTAGCCCAAATGGAAGTTACGTAAATAAAATGTAGGCTACTGTTCATATACTATAGTGACACTCATTTTGGGACAAGAATCCCATCTCAGCAACTAGCTTGATTAAGGCTTTATTTGGACATTATACTCCCATAATGTAATATAAATATGTTAATGCTACTATTCAAAGGAAATTTGGGGATTATTTATGTACTCACATCGTATAACCCATGTACATTAAATACACGCAATAAAATAACGCATTCAAGTATTATTGTCCGGGTAGTTTCATAATTATCTCTACTACTCACGTAGACATATTATTATTTAATATTATATATCAAGTGTACACACATAACTTCTTTTTCGATTTCTGGAATGCACATATATTAATTTATTTCTGTTTAACAATCACTTATGATTTTATTACACTACTTGATACTCCATATCATTAGAATATATTCTTATTATATGATTCTATATATGCCACACATTGCACTAATGTTCCAAATCATTTTCTATAGCAGAACTTAACTTTCTAAGTTTGGACACTGGAGCAGTTGCGCTATTTTGTACTGCTGGGATGGCGCAGCTGCGCCAGTCCCTGGCAGTGCCAAAATAGGTTAGCTTCAAGCTAGTTCCAATTTCTATTACCACATAAGTCGTATATGAGATAACTTAACTTCTAGTAGGTTGATATACCCACAATTGACATAAATCAATATGTTCAAATCTTGCCACTATATTCAAATATATTGAATATTTAATTAATAATAATCCTATCAATTCTTTGATATCAAACTCTTAGGGTTAGTCCACTAATTTAAATAACTATTAGCGACTCCCTTTAATCATATTTATAAATTCACATCCACATAAGGTTTAAATAAACTCACAAAACTAACTCATTAAAAATTAAATCACATATTTAATTAAATAAGGAGTCTCAAATTCGTGGATGTTACACCCTCCCCATTATAAAAATTATGTCCTCGAAATTGTAAAAATAAGGTTACTCAAATAAAAACGGATAATTCACTCTCATTTTCTCTTCTAGCTCCCACATAGCTTCTTCTACTGCGTGGTTCCTCTAGAGAATCTTAACGGAATGAATGATCTTATTCCTTAACTTCTGTTCCTTCCTATCTAGTATCTGGATAGGAACTTTCTCGTACAATAAGTCTTTCTCGACTTGAATTGGTTCATAGGAGATAACGTGCTTGTAGTCTGGTTTATATGGCCGCAATACTGACACATAAAACACGTTGTGAATGTGCTCAAGTTCAGGAGGTAACGCTACCTCATACGCCACTTCACTGACTCGCCTTAAAATCTCGAACGGTCCTATGAACCTATGGCTCAACTTTCCTTTCTTCCCAAAATAAATTTTCCCTTTCCAGGAAGATATTTTCATAAATACATAGCTCCCTACTTCAAAATCTCTCTTCTTGCGATGTAAATCCGTATACTTTTTATGGCTATCTTGAGCTACTACTAATCATGCTCTTATCACCTTGATGATTTCCACCGTCTGTTGTACCAACTCTGGTCCCAACAGTCGACGTTCTCCAACTTCATCCCAGCATAAGGGCGTTCTACATTTCCTCTCATACAGTGCTTCATACGGTGGCATTCCAATACTAGCGTGATAACTATTATTATACGCGAACTCTACTAATGGAAGGTGATCCTCCCAACTACCCATGAAGTCCATCACACAAGCTCGGAGCATGTCTTCAAGTGTTTGAATTGTTCTCTCGCTCTGCGGATGGTACGATGTACTCGTTCGTAGTTGTGTCCCCGTCCTTTCTTGAAGACTCTTCCAGAAGTTTGAGGTAAATCGTGGATCTCTATCTGATATAATAGATACCGGCACCCCATGCCTAGAGATAATTTCCTTGACATACAATTTGGCTAGTCCAAACTATACTTAATTTTAATAGGCAAAAAGTGAGCTGACTTAGTCAGACGATCTACAATCACCCATATGGCGGCGTGCCCTTTTTGCGTTGCCGGAAGTCCCACCACGAAGTCCATTGTGATGTGCTCCCATTTCCATTCTGGAATCTCTAATGGTTGTAATAACCCACTTGGTCGTTAATGTTCTGCCTTGACTCTCTGACAAGTTAGGCACCTACTTACGCATTCTGCAACATCTCTCTTCATATTTGGCCACCAGAAGTGGTGGCGCAAATCTTGGTAAATCTTCGTGCTTCCTGGGTGTATCGAGTATCTCGTACTGTGCGCTTCTTACAAAATCTCCTCTCTCAATTCTGGTACTAACAGTACCCAAATTCGTCCTTCAAATCTTAGCAGTTCAATGCTATCAACCTTAAATTTCAATTCATCTCCTTCAGTCAATCGCTTCTTGATGTTATTGCAATATTCGTCATTTTCTTGTGTCTCTTTAACCTTATCCAATAAAGTCGGGCTCGCTGACACTGTAAATAATTGCTCGTCAGTCTCCATCGGATACTTAATCTCTAAGTCTAGTCGTTCAAAATCTTTCACCAATTCTTCTTGAATGGTCAACTTCAATAACTTCTCTCTGACTTTTCTGCTCAAGGCATCTGCCACTACATTTACTTTGCTTAGATGGTACAGAATCTCACAATCATAATCTTTGATCAATTCTAACCATCGGCGCTGCCACATGTTTAACTCTCTTTGGATGAATATAGACTTCAGACTCTTGTGATCCGTATATATTTCACACTTCTCGCCATATAAATAATGCCTCCAAATCTTCAAGGCAAAAACTACCGCTGCTAACTCCAGGCCATGAGTCGGATATCCCTTCTCATAATCTTTCAACTGACGTGACGCGTACGCAATGACCCTGCCGTGTTGCATCAGTACACAGCCAAGACCCTTGTGTGACGCATCACTATACACTATAAACCCTCTCGTGTTGTCCGGTAAAGCCAACAAAGGTGCTTGACTAAGCCTCTTCTTCAATTTTAGGAAACTTTCTTCGCACTTCTCCGTCCAAACGAACTTAACTGTCTTCCTGGTAAGATTAGTCAACGGCTATGCTAGTTTCAAAAAATCCCTAATAAATCTTCGATAGTATCATGCCAATCCTAAGAAACACCTAATTTATGTCGGTGTCTTCAGTTGCTCCCAGTTGATAACCGCTTTTACTTCGCTGGATCCACCGAAACACCATTTTTGTCAATAACGTGCCCTAAAAACTACACCCTCTATAACCAAAACTCACACTTGGAGAATTTTTCATACAGCTTCTCCTTCCTTAATGTCTCCAACACTATCCGAAGATGCTCGGCGTGTTCTTCCTCTATCTTTGAATACACTAGGATATCAACTATGAATATAACAACAAACTTATCCAAATAATGTTTGAACACTCTGTTCATCAAATCCATAAATGCTGCTGGTGCGTTCGTCAATCCAAATGACATTACCAGAAACTTAAAGTGTCCATACCGAGTTCTGAATGCTGTCTTTGGAATGTCTTTCGACCTCACTTTCAGTTGGTGATAACCGGTCCTCAAGTTAATATTTGAAAAGTACTTCGCCCCCGTCAACTAATCAAACAAATCGTCTATCCTGGGCAACAGGTACTTGTTCTTAATGGTGACCTTGTTCAACTCTCGGTAGTCGATACAAAGTCTTAGCGACCCATCTTTCTTCTTTACGAATAAGATTGGTTCTCCCCACGGTGATACGCTCGGTCGAATGTATCCCTTATCTAACAACTCTTGTGATTGATCTATCAGTTCTTTCATCTCTACTGCTGCCATACGATACAACGCTTTGTTTACCGGTGCTGTCCCCAGTGCCAAATCAATAACAAACTCAATCTCTCTATCCGATGGCTATCCTAGAATCTCATCTGGGAAGACATCAACGAAATCCCATACAATAAGTATTTGACACAGTTCGCCCTCGACTCGTCGAGTATCAACCACATGAGCCAAATAACCTATACAACCCTTCCTAAGCAATCTCTGCGCTTGCACCATCGTCAGACAATGAGATTGTCTCGGCGATTTTCTACCATAAAATACCACCTTCGACTTATTCGGAGTCCTAAGGTGTACAAACTTCTTCTTATAGTCTATCACTACTCCGTGAACCGATAACCAATCCATCCCAAGGATTACATCGAACTCCCCCAAATGAATCGGTATCAAATCTATTTTGAGCTTAAATCCTCGTAATTTGGCATAACAATTCCTATGAATGTATTCTACGGGAATAATATCCTTGTTTGCTACATCTACGTTCATAAGATGTTCTAATCTCTCACGGGCTAAGTCTAATTGTTTAGCAAATTCTTTGGAAACAAAAAAGCAGGTAGCACCCAAATCAAATAACACGTATGCATCTATATCATTGATCGAAATGATACCTGACACCACGTCCTTAGATTCCACCACATCCTATACGGTTATGTTGAACGTTCATGCCGTTGGTTTGTTGGCTTGACTGACTGGCCCTATAATATTCAGCCCATTGTTGTTGTTGTTGCGGTTGCTGCTAGCTGCATCGCCCTTTTTCTTCGGGCAATCCTTGATTTGATGGTCTGTGGCGCCACACGAGAAACATCCTCCCTTCAGCTTATTTGGACACTGAGGAGCCATGTGCCCCGGTTGTCCGCAACGATAATAAATACTCCTCCCCTTCATGCACTCCCCTGAGTGGCTCCTCCCACAGTTGTTGCACTTCATACTTTTCTTGGCCTCTCCCCCGGACTTATTACCTCCAGAGGATTAGCTCTCTACCCATTAACATTTATTGCGGTTGCTGCCTCCGCTACTTCCCCCTTTCTATTCATCCTGACCGGTTTTCTTTTCTTGTTTGAATCGAGCGATGGCTTCATTGCCTCCTTCGACAATGATAGCCCTTTCCAAAAGATCAGAGTAAGTCTTAATCTTCAATACAACGACTGCTTTTTGCACCCATGGTTTCAGTCCTAATTCGAACTTCCTTGCCTTCCTGGCCTTTGTGTCAACCTGATGTGATGCGAATCGGGCTAACTCGTAAAATTTTGCCGCGTACTCTACGACAGACATACTACATTGCTTCAGTTCCAGAAACTTAACTTTTATATCATGTTACGTATTCTCTGAGAAGTAATTCTCAAGGAATAGCTCCTTAAATCTGTCCCAAGGAATAAGTCCTTCTTCTGCTAGTCCCTTATTGGCCTTCCACCAATAATTAACTTCACCCTTCATCATTAAAGTGGCAAAACTCGTCTTCTGTGATTCGGCCACTCGTGCGACCTCAAACACCTTCTCCATCTCTTCTATCCATGTCTAGGCTTCAATTGGGTCCAAGGTTCCTTGGAACTCCGGTGGTCCTACCAATTTAAAGTCCTTAAAGCTAGCCAATTGTTGTCCTGGCTGCCCTGCTGCTGGCGGGGGTCTGTTTTGCATTCCCTCTGTTAACAGGTTAACGAAGTTCTGTATTGGATCAACATTTTCCCCTCCACCATTGTTAGCGAATCCTTCCTCCCTCTGATTCCGCTGAAGTCTCCTAGGCGGCATGATCTCAGGAAAGGAAAAAATAATTATGTTTTATGTGATATGCTATCCATGTTAGCATTAAGAAGTTTAAGACGTCTATCAATCATTCTTGATTTAAATAAACCACTTCAATATCACAATAAAACTTGATGGATTTCCTCATCCCATCACTTACATACTCTACGTGAGTTTTCTACTAAGGTTGTAACCTAGGTTTCGTATTCCTAACATTTTTAACCTACAGCTTTGATACCAACCTATGACCACCCCGAATCCGTGTCCTCTGACCTCGGTTTGGTCATCACGATAAAATACAAACATCCACCTCTAAACAACATACGATAACTAAAATGCAGAATATAATAAACGTACGTCATTCATTCAAAAGGTGTTACTAGTCCCAAGATTCGATAACCATAATAAAGTCTTACAAGCATACCCTAAAATAATAATTAGGGTTCTTATTACATTACAAATATTTAAACAAGGCGTATAGTAAAGTCTGCTCCTGGCGACTAATCTACATCTTTCCTTTACCCTTGTCCTTTCCTGAGGTCTCGGGCTTAGCTGCAATATAATTCATGATATAGCAAGGATGAGCAACAAGTTTATTCAACAAGTTTAAATACAACAATAAGGATATATTATGATGAAAGGAAAAATATCTGACAAAGAATTCAACAATATGAATATCTTAAGGATTCAACAATATGAATATTAGAAGCAAAGATAATGATTGCTTTTAGAACAACTGCTAGTCAAGTAGACTTTGAACTATAACACTCCAATGGAATCAATAGTTGATTGACCCTTTGGTTACTGGCTACAGGATAAATACTTAAGGGGATCAGCCTCGCGTACACTATGTATATGCATAACATTTAAATATGCTTTGTGTGTCTTATATTAGATACCTGATACTCCCTTATTATAGAAAGGGTTGTTCTTTCAGTCTAAGAATCCTTGCCCTCAATAGGTTTGGATAGCTTTTATAAAACTTCATACACTTGTCTGACCGAACAAAGGTTCAGACTCTATCTGACACAGTTCAAGAATTATAGAACTTTAAATGATGTACAAGTCCAAGACTGTACGAGCTCAAGGGCACCAAGTACGAATAACAATAATATCGATGCGGAATAATTGTAAGGTAATTAAACCACTTAATAGCATGCTTGGAAATAAAGTTCAAGCTTAAATGAATAACTTTCAATTCAACAATAACGTACTCAATATAATATGAGAAGGATAGGAAAACTTTCACAAAAACAAATTTGTGTAAGTTAGGAACTTCCAATACAATAAAATATTGTTCGGATACTTGATCAATAAAAGTAATTGGAGTAAGTTTAGGGAACTTGCTTACAGTATGCGTCGAATAAAGTAATGCAAGAGTTTAGCATACTTGCATGTTTGCTCAGCTACAATATAATACTAGCTTTAACTAACTCGCATTGAAACGGCCTAACATTATTAAGTCGATCACTTCAATTAGTATGTGTAAACTAATACGAGTCTACACTTAAAATAAGCAAGTCTTTACATAGCATGCTCCTCAACACATTATATGGCACATTGGTCACATATTGCAAGGTAAAGAAATCCTATAAGCATGCCTTAAATTTCAGAACCAAAAATAGAATCTTGGCAAGACTGCAGGATGGCGCAGCTGCGCCTGGTCTAGGCTTAGGGACGGAGCAACTGCGCTGTCCCCTGGCCAGACCAGGTTTGAGCTTTGCTCTCCTGACTACAGTCTAACTTTAACACACCAACTACACATATATTTTAACATACATACATGCTAGAGGTTCACATATGATACGTGATCATACTTGAGTTCAATACCACAAGTTTAACTCACAAGTTATATGCTATTAAAACTTAAAAATCATGTAATCATCAAGTTTAATACATATGAATCATGTTTAGGAGTAATATAGCTATAACATGACATCTTATTACTTTATTAGCTAAGTACTCACATAATATATAACTTAGGTTTGAAAACATGTTCAAGGTTGTCTCTAAATCTTTTTAGCATGAATAATGTAATATACACATACAAGACAACTTTAGAACTCATATCTTGTGTGATTAAGTTATGATTAACATCTTTAAACATTAGAACCTACATCATGTAGTATTCATGTATATTACTTTAATATAACAAACTTTTCCTTTAAAACATTCTCTAACACAAATGTAACAAGTTTAAATCATGATAAAGACACTATACATCATATATCATGCTCACTTAGGTTCCACATCAGTCACGTATATGGTCTCATAAGTTCAGAACTTGTAAGACATATATTACTTCAAAGTTTGTTTTCTAAACTTTACATTTCCTACTAGAATCATGTTAGTCACATCATAACTCATAAGGAAACCCTATAACACATGTTTATACCTATTCTTCATGTTTGCATGAGTCTTAATACAATATTAGCAACACTATACACAACAGAAACCGTCAACTGAATCTGAGGTATGGCACAGCTGCGCTGCACCCTAGTACAAATAGGGTGCAACTGCGCCATACCTGCACTAGAGGCAGTGACTTGCTCTATTCTGCAGAGCCTTAGCCACCTTTGTTTATTTCAATTTTAAACATGCTACAACCTACCATTTAGGAGTTCAAACATGTAAACATACTTCATAAACATATCATGGCATATTAATTCACATTATTTGGCAAATAATTCTAGAAATTCCTAAGAATTTGACAAAACCCAACTAAGAACTTAAGTAAAGTTTATACCTCCTTAAGCTTGGATTGGCTTCCTTACACACTGAGTATACTTCCAAAATTTCTCAGCAACTTAGGACTCTCAATCTCAGACTTTAATAACCAACAAAATTAAAAATGGGGCTTGTATTTATAAAGGAAATATGAACTAGACACTTGCATTACACAATATTGGAGCTCATGGTGCAAAGGAAGAACTCATTGGTTAATCAAGGG
The DNA here is from genome assembly GCA_016801055.1 of Panax notoginseng. Classification (NCBI taxonomy): domain Eukaryota; kingdom Viridiplantae; phylum Streptophyta; class Magnoliopsida; order Apiales; family Araliaceae; genus Panax; species Panax notoginseng. Next base: position 104,889,886 of record CM029019.1, read on the forward strand.
TGGTTGAACAACCCACCATCATGCCATTGGCCTTGAAATTATTGCCTAAGTTTAGCCCAAATGGAAGTTACGTAAATAAAATGTAGGCTACTGTTCATATACTATAGTGACACTCATTTTGGGACAAGAATCCCATCTCAGCAACTAGCTTGATTAAGGCTTTATTTGGACATTATACTCCCATAATGTAATATAAATATGTTAATGCTACTATTCAAAGGAAATTTGGGGATTATTTATGTACTCACATCGTATAACCCATGTACATTAAATACACGCAATAAAATAACGCATTCAAGTATTATTGTCCGGGTAGTTTCATAATTATCTCTACTACTCACGTAGACATATTATTATTTAATATTATATATCAAGTGTACACACATAACTTCTTTTTCGATTTCTGGAATGCACATATATTAATTTATTTCTGTTTAACAATCACTTATGATTTTATTACACTACTTGATACTCCATATCATTAGAATATATTCTTATTATATGATTCTATATATGCCACACATTGCACTAATGTTCCAAATCATTTTCTATAGCAAAACTTAACGTTCTAAGTTTGGACACTGGCGCAGCTATGCCATTTTGTACTGCTGAGACGGCGCAGCTGCGCCAGTCCCTAGCAGTGCCAAAATAGGTTAGCTTCAAGCCAGCTCCAATTTTTATTACCACATAAGTCCTATATGAGATAACTTAACTTCTATCAGGGTGATATACCCACAATTGACATAAATCAATATGTTCAAATCTTGCCACCATATTCAAATATATTGAATATTTAATTAATAATAATCCTATCAATTCTTTGATATCAAACTCTTAGGGTTAGTCCACTAATATAAATAACTGTTAGCGACTCCCTTTAATCATATTTATAAATTCACATAACCATGTAAGGTTTAAATAAACTCATAAAACTAACTCATTAAAAATTTATCACATATTTAATTAAATAAGGAGTTTCAAATCCGTGGACGTTACAACGCCTGTAGCGGAGATACCAGTAGTGATTCTAGAAGAATCAGAGCCAGAGGAATATTTTTCGAAGGAGAACTATACTGAGGAGACAATGGGACTAGCATCATATCTTAATATGATGATAGATGTGGAGGATGATATGGAGGTGACATCGGTTAATACGGTGATGCCTACCTTAGAGCCAACACCTATTGCTACAATGAGAGCAATGTATCTCTCGGTGCTTGACTGTAACGTGTAACTGCACAATATGGTGCAGAACCAGAAGGAAGAGATCAGTGATCTCTATAGTGCTAAGGAGTCTGCAGAATCAGACTTTGAGATAGAGTATGATAAGAAGGTGCTCATGACAGACAAGGCTAGGGATTACAAGAATGAGGTCGTAGAACTTCGTAAGAAACTGGTTGAGAAAGACCAGAAGATAGCACGAATGTCATATATTAATGACAGTGCACACGAGGATTTCAAGTTGAAAATTGCTTGTTATTCCATTAAGTCGAGACAAACTCGACATACTATAAGTCGAGACATTTTGTCGATTATAATTAATGAGAAGCATGAGAATGCTATTAGACAGTATTAGAAGTTAGAACGGTAAATAATTTTGTGTTGTGACGTAAAACCCTCTTTTTTATAATTAAAGGGTAGTCATTTTATAAATTCCAATTTTGTGAAAGTCAATCGCGGGATGTAAATGTAAAAGCTTTTGGCTATGGAAAGCAAATTGTAAATAGTTTTGGAACTATGAAAAAGCATATTAAATATAATGAAGTTTTTATTTTAATGTGCTTTACTGTGTATGAGTTATTGTTCAGCGACTAATAACTAATTAAGCAAATAAGTAATAATGAAACTTTATTTATTTAATCAGAAATGTCGCCAAGAAGAAGACAACGTAACCAAGAGGCATAATTGCATAACGATAACCAGGGGGTCCGAATAACCCTATGCAAGAGTTCGTTACTTTATTAACGGCTGCATTTAACCAAGCCAGGGGTAGAGCACCCGCAGGACCTAGGGTAGCCAGAACGACTACCTTTAATGAATTTAAAAGTGTAGGTCCACCTGAGTTCAAGGGAACAACGGACCCAATGGAGGCCCAGACCTGGGTCAAGGAAATAGAAAAGGCGTTTATTATTACAAACGTAGCTGAGGCGCAAAAGACTTCTTTTGCGACTTACATGATGAAGGGGGAAGCCAACTACTGGTGGGAGGCTCACCAGGGTGGGGCTAGAACTGATGTTGTTACGTGGGAACAGTTCAAGAAGGTATTCTTCGAGAACTACTTCCCTACTAGCATGCAAGGGCGAATGGAGATTAAGTTCCTAGAACTTAAGTAGGGGACATGACGGTTCCCCAAATTGCGGCCAAATTCAATTAATTGGCAAGGTTTGCTCTACATCAAGTGGACACAGAAGAAAGGAAGGCTCGTAGGTTTGAGCAGGGCCTGAAACCCTGGCTCTATAGTATGATTTCAGTTTTCCAGAGTGCTTCCTATGGGACCATTCTGGAAAAGGCGATTATAGCAGAGGGTGGTAGTGAGGCGTTGACCCAATACCACAAGGAACGAAATAATAAGAGTAAGGGAGAAGGAGGAACCAAGGCAGAGGGTGCCAGTGTTAGTGGCAGTATGCCTAAAAGAAAGAATTTTAACCTTGGGAATACTGGGGTGAAACAAGGGGATCCTAAACGTAGGATGGAGGCATGCAAGACATGCAGAAAGACTCATCTAGGAGTCTGTCTAAAAGGGAAAACAGTTAAGAAGTTAATGGCATAATCGTAATAATAAGTTAAGTATATTTAATTTAATCTATGGTGATAGAATAAATTAAATAGCTTAATATTTATTATTTAATATTTTAGAAATATTAAATATAAATTAATAAGAGGAGTCTTATTATTATTATTACTATTATTGTTATTTAATTCCTAAAGAAGTTTGAGAATTAATTAATAAAAGTACTCTCATTAATTCCTAATAAGATTAGGAGGCTAATTAATTAAAATTTTAATTAATTATTCCTAATGAGATTATGAGCCTAATTAATTAAAGGAGTTTAATTAATTAAAATAAAGCACAATTCCTGAATTGTTAAGGAGGGTTGCCTACATCTATAAATAAGAGGAGTCTTATTATGGGTGATGTGCGGTTGTTGACCTTTTTACAACAACCGTAATTCCAATAATTGGGAGAGTACACCCCTTTCAATGAGAGATAAAAATACTAGGATTTTGCCAAACTCCCATCTTCTTGAATCTTTCTTATTTCTTGGTGGATCACCTCTAGAGGCCAAACACTTGGGTGGCTAACGTTGATCAAAGGAAGGAACCAAACCCGGTGGATTCAAGTTGAACGCGAAAAAGATTTGGAGGTGAACTTGTACCTGAGGAAGGTCGAATCTTTAAGGGTATGATTCTTGTTCTTTATCTTTTCGTTTAATCAATAATTGAGCATAAAGAATTATCCGAGTATATAGTTTGTAAATTTTTTTTAAACTCTGATTTTCCACGCTTCCGCTTATTTTGTGCAATTTGATTGCGTCCAAGAATATAACAAACCTAACAGTGGTATCAGAGCCAAACCTTTATGCAAATTATTAATTGTTATAATTTGATATGTATATTGATATGTGTTTAGAACAATTTAATTGGGCATAATTTAGTTGCATGAAATAAATAAAAATAAAAAAAACAAAAAAAAACACGTTATTCTCAAAATCCGTGGCTGATTTTTTTTTTTTGAAAATCATTAATCTTGATTGCATACTAGGTGATTTATGTTTCACGTTATACTAGGATTTTAAGAATTCTTGTAATCAAGTTATGTAATCATGTTAACATGATTTTTAATACTTGACTTCGCTTTATATATATATATATATATATATATATATATATATATATATATATATATATATATATATATATATATATATATATAATATTCTTAATTATTTTATAATTAAAATAAAAAGTTTATTTTAATACTAAAATAAAAGGTTTATTTTAATATTAAAATAAAAGAGTTTATTTTAATTTTAAAATTAGATTTCATGTTAACTGATTAGAGTTGGAATTGGATTCCATGATAACTAATTAGAGTTGAAGTTAGATTCCATATTTCTTTATATAAAGGAGTTTATTTATATATGAAATAAGATTTCATGTTATTCAAAATAAAGGAGTTTATTTGTAAATATGAAAACGAATCCATATTTCCTTAAATAAATGAGTTTATTTAGATATGGAATAAGATTTCATATTATTCAAAAATAAAGAAGTTTATTTGAGAATAGGAAAGAAAATCCGTGTTTTCTTTAATAAAGGAGTTTTTTTTTAATTGGAATTAGATTCCATAATTAATTAAAATAAATGAGTTTATTTTGATTAAAGATTTTGATTAAAATAAAATAGTTTATTTTATTCAAAATATGATAAATTAAAATATAAGATGTTTATTTTGATTTAAATTTGGATTAAAATAAAGGAGTTTATTTTGATTCAAAATTAGATTTTATGCTAACTAAATTTGCCCATTAAATGATATCAATATATATATTGAATGTTTATTATTCATGAGATGAATGTTATTTATTGATGTATATGGTGATGTGTATGATAATAAATGGGATTGATTATGGACTATTGACCAATGCGATTATATTTTATTTTAGTTGGATGCATGAATGCATGAGTTTTATTAAATGAGGTCTGCGTACCTCGTCTTCTCTAATTTTTCTTAATGTAAATTCTATCTCCCTCCTATGTACTTCCCCTTGACTGCTAATCAAGGTTTCTATTTATATTAAATAGTTTTGTAATATGAATAGTTAGAATTAATTTTGAAAAATTAGAGATCAAGGAGCAAGGAGCACTTGAAGACCCGTTTGTAATGGAGCCCGAGTTTAAATATAGTAGTTATATTTAAATATTAATTCTTGCACTCCTAGGGTTTGACCTTTTGGTTCACTTGGTAGTTCTAATGAACCAAACTAGAATAAAAGTCCATAATCAATCCAGGTAGAATATAGTATTCTATATATGTATGCTTATACTATATATATTATATATTATGCAAACATGCTTCGCATGTTCATTAATATGACGCGCATTTTATATATATATATATATATATATGTGTGTGTGTGTGTGTGTGTGTGTGTGTGTGTGTGTGTGTGTGTGTGTGTGTGTGTGCATGCACTCTAAACAAGATGAGACAAATTAATAACAAACCCCTCAAATATTTTATATTAAGTTGTAACGTTCAAAGATATTTGGAATATCGAACGTCACCTTCTAGCATGATAGAAATAATAGAGTATAGAATATTTAATATGAGTTTGTTGTGCACACACAAGACAAGTATTAAATATTTAAGATGTTATTTTTATTACATATGATGTTTATAAGGATTTGAACATTACTGCTTTGTTATGCACACACAAGGTCTGTAGTTTTCTCTTCACTTATATGGAAATGCTGGGTCTGACTTAACTTAAATCATTTTAGTTCGGATGTGCACACACTTGACCATTATGATTTAAGAGGCAAAATACAAGGAGTTACATAGTTGATGTAATTGACAAGAGTTGTCTACCTATTTATTTATATATAGTTTGTTGTGCACACACAAGACTATATACATTTAAAATGGGATCTTTATTCTCACTAGCATACCTTTAATTAGATATCGACGAACTATATAAATTGAGGGTAATATAGTTTGATAAAAATAGTGGAAGATACCAATTTAAAACAAGACCTAATTTATTTTAGTAATTAATAAAGGAATGTATGCTAAAATGTTGTTAATTACAAATTCATTTACAGAATTTTACAATGTCTAAATTACTATCACTGTGAAGCATATTAGATGCTATTTAATCGGACCGAATTAAACGGATTGGTTAAGGAAATTGAGAATAGTTCTCACGGCTGAAAAGCTATCTTATGTCCTTAATACGCCTATCCCTGCAATGGTTGCAGACAATGCCTCTGAGGAAGAGATTGCTACTTTTAGAAAGTGGCAAGATGATGCAAAGTTGGCTCAATGCATCATGCTCGCATCCATGAATAACGAGCTTCAGCATCAGCATGAAACTATGTATGCTCCTACTATAATCCTGCACGTCAAGTAGTTGATGGTAAAGAAAGTAGGACTAATAGATATCAGATATCTAAGGAGATCTTCCGATCTAGAATGACCGATGACACTATAATACAGATAAAAGTCCTTAACATAATCAATTTGATTGATCAATTAGGACAACGGGTTTTGTCATGGATGGAGAGTTGAGCCAAGATTTGATCTTGCACTCACTCACGGACTCCTTTCAGACTTGTTGTGATTTTTTCATATGAACAAGCTAGATATCAGCCTCGCTGATTTGCTTAACATGTTGAAAAATGTTGAGAGTTACTTTCCAACCAAGAAATACCATGTCTTACTGGTAGGGGCCAAAGGAGCTTCTGAAAAGAAGAACGATTCAAAGAAGGTAAATAGAAAGAAAAAAACAAAGGATAATAAGAACAAAACTGATATGGATAGCAAAGGAGTTTGCTTCCACTTCAATAAGCCTGGACACTGGAAAAGAAACTGCGAGAAGTATCTTATAGAGGCTAACCAAAAGAAACTTAGTGAAGTTTCGGTCACAAATACAATTTTGTTCATGATCTAAAATAAAATTTTCTTTAAGCCAAAGTTCTACTTGAGTATTGGATACCGGCTTTGGTTATCATAAATATAGATTTATGAAGGGACCAAACAGAAGTAGAAAGCTAAACAAAGATAAGTAATCCTATGTGTGACAAATGAAGCAAAGGTTGCTGCATTAGGCATAGAAACTTATAGTTTAGCATTACCTACGGGCAAACCTATTATGTCAATAAGAAGTTGTTGTATTCCAGTTCTCGTTAGAAACATTATTTCTATTTTGTTGTTGGACAATGAAATCTTTGGTATTATATTTAAGAACAATTATTGTTCTATTTATAATAATAATGTTTTGTATAGAACTGGAATATTACTTAATAGATTTTGTATACTTGACTTACGTGAAAATAATTTTGCAAATTGAATAAACTAGTATAAGAAAAGGAGATGATCAGTCAAAGAGTTGAATGTGTGTATTTACTGAAATACAAGTGTGAATTAGTTGAAAGGTTCAAAGAATTCAGAAGTGAAACAAATTGGCAAAGTATTAAGATTATTTGATCGGATCAAGGAAGGAATACTTGTGCAATAAGTTTCTAGATCATCTCAAATGGTTTTCTCATAATAGACGCCTCCTGATACACAATAATTGATTGATGTATCTGAAAGAAAAAATCATACCTTGTTGGAAATGGTGCGGTCCATAATGATTTTACCGACATTCCAGTATCCTTCTAGGGTCATGCCCTAGAAATGGCTGTATATCTACAAAAAGGTAACCTCAAAATCTGGCCCCAAGACTCCATAAAAGTTATGGACAAGGAGGATTCCTGATCTTAAGTATGTTAAAATAAGGGGTTGTCCAACTTATGTGAAAAGGTTTCAAAGGATAATCTTGGGATAAGATTTGATAAGTACATATTTGTGGGACATCCTAAAGTAAGTTTAGGGTATATGTTCTATAATCCTACTAAGCAAAAGGTGTTTGTTGCAAAACACGCTTACTTCTAAGATAAAGGTATTTATCATTGAAGGGGCTAGTGGGAGGATAATAAATCTTGAAGAGTTCAAGAACCACAAAACACTATAAGTCAAATAAGAGGAACCTGTAGATAGACCTATTGCACCACAACCGAATCGTAAATCTGGAATAGTACCGAAGATACCTGGGAGGTATGGATTCATCATAGATGATGATGATGAGGTACATATCATAGAATATGATGATCCAGTTACATACGATGAGGTAAGAGTTGTAGACACTCAGAGAAATGGATTGAACCAAGCTTCTCAAAAATGGAACATTCATTTTGATGAAATAAATCAAAAGAGTTTGATTTTATTAAAAACAAGAATGAACCTAGTGCATACAAAAGGGTCAGTGGGAGCGTCGTGACATTTCTAGTATTATATATTGATATACTACGGATAAGGAATGACATACTAATGCTACAATCAGTAAAGATAAAGTTGTCTAAACATTCCTCCATCAATGATTTGGGAAGAGTATCTTAATTGGGGTTATAAATCTATATAGATAGATTTAAAAGGATGCTCGGCTTAACCCAAGGAACGTATATTCATTTGATGCTAAAGTCGTTTAGCATGGCAAACTCCATGGGATGTCTCATGTTGATGAGCCCTAGAGTGTATCTCTCTTAATAGTCCCCAAAGACTCCAAAAGGAGAGATCGCATGAGTAACTATCATATATGTAATGAAATATACGAGACCTGATGTTGATTAGTCATATTCTAGAGAAGATCACTGTAAGACTGTAAAAAACATCTTAAAGTACTTAACTGGCACTAAGGATGTGATTAAAATTTATGGTGGGTCTAAATTAAAACTAGAGGGCTTAACAGACTCGAGTTTTTTCAGACAGACCAAGACGACAGAAAATCCAATTTAAGGTAAAGCGTTACCTTGAATGGTAGTGCAGTGAATTGAAAAGGTTTTAAACAGCAAATAGTTATTGGTTTAGTGATAAAAACAAAGTATATAGCTATAATTGAAGCTATAAATTGATTGTTTGGATGAAAAGTTCATTACAGAACTAGGAATAGTTCCTAAGTCTCATCTTGGATCTAAACATGTGTTGTGGAACTTTCATTTGATTAAAGAATCATTGAAAGATGGGAAATCACTATAGAGATAGTGGACTATCAAGAACAACATTACATATCCATTAACTAAAGCTTATCCAACGGCAGGATAATCGTCACTTAGAGAAGAATGGTATGAGATACCATGATGATTGGCTTTAGTGCAAGTGGGGGATTGAAAGTAGTATGCAAACAAGCCAATCATGTTTGATGATAAAGCATATACTTTGTAACAATCTTATTCAATTATTAATAAAAAAATATTAATTTATTAAAGGTTTTTAAATTATCTACATGATGTTGCTTTATAATATGTGATAAACCCATAGTTTTAAGCAATGCTTTTAGAATAATGATGATGATCATTCTAATGGGATCTAAATTCTTAGAAAGCTTAAAACTAAAATAGTTCCCAATCATTGGATTACGAAATTGGGGATTAGTGAATCCGAATAGATTGGTACATACGTTGCTTGCTCATTAGATGATGATGATTGATCTCATGATTATTTTTGTGGACACACTAAAGCAAGTATATAAGTACTTATTAGAGAATAAGTTCACTGAACGTGGCTCGCTAAGGAATACCTAATGGAGTTTTACTTGCCTGCCAATAGGAATTCCTATAGTGATAGTAGTACAAGTGATCCTTGAACTTGAGATCATCATAGTATCTTGTGTATGATGAGTTATACTTTGACTTATTCCTTAAGACCCTTAGGAAATATCAAAGGGTATGCTTGGGTATAATAAGTCGTATATGGAGATAATGTATGATCAATAAAGAATCTACCGCTTCTAGTAAAAGAAGAGAAATGTCCTATGTGATTCGCTAAATGACAACCCAGTAGTCATTAGCCAAGGCAGAATGAAATTATAAAGGAGTTTCTAATTTGCATTATTTAGAGTTGTGCATTTAAGAGTCGAAATACATATAATTAAATTTTGACAATAATTCCATGTCTTGTATTTAATTGGGACATTGTATGGTGGAAGGATTGAATTGTACGGTAACTATTTACTCAAAGGTTCTTTTATGATTAATGTTAAAATCTATATTATCTAGAAAGTCGTTGATCGCTAGGGAGGCTTATCCCTATTGTAGAATAAATATTATTTATTTAAATAAATTAATAATTTAATTTATTTGTATAAATAAGATTAGAATTGTTCTAATTGATTTATTCACAACCGGTTTAATATGGAGAACCTAAAGGGTCACACTATAAAAGGAAGAATAATTATTTAAGAAGTTAATGACATAATCGTAATAATAAGTTAAGTATATTTAATTTAATCTATAGTGATAGAATAAATTAAATAGCTTAATGTTTATTATTTATTATTTTAGAAATATTAAATATAAATTAATAAGAGGAGTCTTATTATTGTTATTACTATTATTATTATTTAATTCCTAAAGAAGTTTGGAAATTAATTAATAAAAGTACTCTCATTAATTCCTAATAAGATTAGGAGGCTAATTAATTAAAATTTTAAATAATTATTCCTAATGAGGAGTTTAATTAATTAAAATAAAACCCAATTCCTTAATTATTAAGGAGGATTGCCTACATCTATAAATAAGAGGAGTCTTATTATGTGTGATGTGTGGTTGTTGACCTTTTCACAACATACGTAATTCTAATAGTTGGGAGAGTACACCCATTTATATGAGAGATAGAAAAACTAGAGTTTTGCCAAACACTCATCTTCTTGAATCTTTTTTATTCCTTAGAGGATCACCTCTAGAGGCCAAACACTTGGGTGGCTAACGTTAATCAAAGGAAGGAACCAAACCCGGTAGATTCTAGTTGAATGCGAAAAGGATTTGGAGTTGAACTTGTACCTGAGGAAGCTCGAATATTCAAGGGTATGATTCTTCTTCTTTACCTTTTTGTTTAATTAATAATTGTGCATAAAGGATGATCCAGGTATATGGTTTGTAATTTTTTTTTTAAACTCTGATTTTTCACGCTTCCGCTTATTTTGTGCAATTTGATTGCGTCCAAGAATATTACAAACCTAACAAATAAATCACCGGGACGTTCTTGTTGTCTAACCATGACACAAGCTAGGAGGATGTTAAAAAAGGGGTGTATGGGTTACCTGTGTCATTTTGTGGATACCCAAAGAGTGGGAGCATCATTGGAACAGATACCTGTGATGCAAGAGTTTGCGGATGTATTTTCGGAGGAATTATCGGGTATTCCGCCTGATAGGGATGTAGAATTTGTGATTGATTTACTGTCGGGTACCGCACCAGTTTCAAAGGCACCATATAGGATGGCGCCAGTAGAGATGAAGGAGTTAATGGTTCAATTACAGGAACTATTAGACAGATAGTACATTCAACCGAGTGTGTCTCCATGGGGTGCGCCAGTATTGTTTATAAAGAAGAAGGATGGGTCGTTACGACTTTGTATCGACTATCGAGAGTTGAACAAGCTAACAACTAAGAATAAATACCCGTTGTCCAGGATCGATGATCTATTTGATCAGTTAAAAGGGGCAAAGTATTTTTTTTAAGATAGATTTACGTACGAGGTATCATCAACTAAAATTAAGGAAGGAAGATGTACCTAAGACGACATTCAGAACTCGTTATGGTCATTACGAGTTTCTGGTTATGTCGTTTGGGTTGACAAATGCGCCAGCCGCATTCATGGATATGATGAACAGAGTGTTCAAACAGTATTTGGACAAGATTGTTGTAGTGTTCATTGATGATATTCTAGTCTATTCAAAGACGCCAGAAGATCATGCTGAACATTTAAGAATAGTGTTGAAAACACTATGGAGGGAGAAGTTGTATGCGAAATTCACTAAGTGTGAATTTTAGCTTGAACGAGTGTAGTTTCTAGGACATGTTATAGATAAAGATGATATATCCGTATATCCAGCAAAAGTGGAAGCAGTGAATGAGTGGAAGTAACCGAAAATGCCAGCCGAGGTTAGGAGTTTTTTAGGGTTAGCGGGATAATATAGAAGATTCATTCAAAAATTTTCTAAAATAGCTACTTCGTTGATGAATCTGACTCGAAAGTCGGTGAAGTATGTGTGGACGAAAAAGTGTGAGAATAGTTTTCAAGAACTAAAAAGGAGGTTAAGTGAGGCATATGTATTATCCTTACCAGACGATACGGGGAATTTTGTAGTTTATAGTGATGCTTGGAATAGAGAACTTGGTTGCATGCTTATGCAGTATGGCAAGGTAATTGCGTACGCGTCACGCCAGTTAAAAGATTTTGAGAAGGTCTATCCTACTCATGACCTAGAATTGACAACAGTAGTTTTTGCTTTAAAAATATGGAGACATTATTTATACGGGGAAAAGTGTGAGATATACACGAACCATAAAAGTCTGAAATATATCTTCACATAGAAGGAGTTGAATATGAGGCAGAGAAGGTGGTTAGAGTTGATAAAAGATTACGATTGTGATATCTTGTATCATCCGGGGAAAGAGAATGTAGTAGCCGATGCATTAAGTCGGAAGGGTAGAGAAAAGCTATCAATATTAACGACTCAGAATGAGTTAATAACGGAGATGGCAAGAATGGAATTAGAAGTTAAGTTACTGAGTGAAACAGTGGAGATGTTATTTTCAGTCGAGACTCGACCAACGATAGTGGAACGAGTTAAGGAAGTACAATTAAGTACGGAAGAATGCGAGCAAATGAAAAAGATAATAAAGGATGAAGTGAAGACTAAGTATAACCTTGATAAAGAAGGTTTACTTCGTTTTGAGGGAAGAATTTGGGTTCCAAATAACTCTAATTTAAAAGAAGAGATTATGTGTGAGGCTCATACTTCGAGGTACTCGATACATCCTGCTAGTACTAAGATGTATCAAGACCTTCGTCAAAACATTTGGTGCCCGAATATGAAGAGGGAAATCGCAGAATACGTTAGTAAGTGCTTAACTTGTCAGAAAGTTAAGGCTGAATACCAATGACCGAGTGGGTTATTGCATCCACTAGAGATTCCGAAGTGAAAATTGGAGCATATCACCATGGACTTCGTGGTAGGACTTCCAATAACAAGAAAAGGTTACGATGCTATTTGGGTAATAGTGGATCGGTTGACGAAATCGGCTCACTTTCTACCAATAGGAGTTAGGTATAACCTAGACCAACTAGCTAAACTTTATGTCATGGAAATTATTTCTAGACATGGAGTACTTGTTTCGATTGTGTCCGATTGTGATCCACGATTCACGTTGAACTTTTGGAGGAGTTTGCAAGAGCACATGGGAACGCATTTGAGATTGAGTACGGCGTATCATCCACAGACGGATGGACAAAGTGAACGGACAATTCAAACGCTAGAAGATATGTTAAGATCTGATGTTATGGATTTCAAGGGGAGTTGGGACGAACATCTACCTTTGGTGGAATTCGCGTACAACAATAGTTTTCACGCTAGTATAGGCATTCTGCCTTACGAAGCGTTGTATGGGAGGAAGTGCAGAACACCACTTTGCTGGGATGAAGTATGTGAACGTCGAATGTTGGGACCTGAGATGGTACAACAAACGGCAGACATGGTTAAGCTAATCTGAATCCAATTGGTAGCGGCTCAAGATAGACAAAGGAAGTATGCAGATCCTCACCGAGAAAAGAGGGAGTTTGAAGTAGGTTCATATATCTTTCTGAAAGTATCACCGTGGAAAGGGAAGATACATTTTAGGAAGAAAGGAAAGCTAAGTCCAAGGTTTGTATGACCTTTTGAAATTTTAAGAAGGGTAGGAGAGGTAGCTTATGAAGTATCTTTACATCCAGAGATAGAATGTATACACAATGTGTTTCACGTGTCAGTGTTGCGTCCTTATAAATCGGACCACAAGCACATAATAGAGTATGAATCTATTCAAGCAGAAAAAGACTTAACGTATGAAGAACTTCTGATTCAGATTGTTGATAGGAAGGAACAAGTCTTGAGAAATAAGATAATACCTTCAGTAAAGGTAATTTGGAGTAACCACGATGCTGAAGAAGCAACGTGGGAGCTCGAAAGTAAAATGAAGGAAAAGTTTCCTCATTTATTTATGAAATTATAGCGAGATTCTGGGGATAGAATCCTTATAAGGAGGGAAGAATGTAACGTCCAAGAATTTCAGATCTTAAATGAATTAAATTTTTATTTGATTATGTGGATTAAATGAATTTAATTGATTAATTTTGTGAGTAAGATATTTGAAGGTTGTTCTATAACCTAGAATGTGTGGACGTGGTTAGTATTCTGCCTATGTGCTAGGATTAATTGTTTTGAATTACCAAGACGGAGATAAATGTTTTTTGAGAATTTTTTCGTAAAAACACTATTCATCTGACTTCGCTCGGAGATTAGGTTTGAAATTCCGAGAAAAATATAATGATAGAATTTTGAGACGTGATGGAATATTCGATAATATTTCAGTTATGGCAAAAATGAAGTTTTCGCATGCGGACTTAAACCCTAAGGGTTGGTAAAAGTGATTTCCGAAAGGGAAATGTAATGCGTATAATCATTTCGGTTATTATACGTATGAGATAGTGCAACATATAATACGAATATTGCAAGTATGGTATGAAGAATAGTGCAACATATAATACGAATATTGTATGAGTACCAAACGAAGAGAATACGGGAGTTATACGCATAGAATACGATTAGTTCTAATGGATTATGAGTTAAGGATTTTGTATAATCCAATGGTACTTGGATTAATAGCAAGCCCAATGAAGTATGGAATCAAGCCCAAGTTAAGGCCCAATGAATAGTGTAAGACAAGCCCAATCCAAGAAACTGAACCGCGAATCGAACCGGTGGGTCACGGGATAGGTAAAACCATGGGGCAACCTATGGGAAGAATCATGGAGGTGTGGGCCAGCCACTTGGCCACCAAGTAAAGTGATTACTTGGTGGCTAAGTTGTTGAGGAGGTGGGAATAGTAAAGAGATCACCGATTGACCTTTATGCCCTCCATTTGGTTGTCTATAAATAGAAAGCTTAGGTTAGACTTTTTGGTGCTTTACATACCTTGTCCAATATATATTGATAGAGAGAAAGAGATAGAAACACATAATCAATCTACTTCCAAGCAAAACATAAGAAGTTTACCAAGAACGCGAAGAGCGACAAATGTAATATTTTAGTAAACAATTGTCTTCATCTTTTAAGATTTAGTTCTCATAAAGAATCATGAATTGGTGGAGCAGGATTAGTGAGGAGGAATAAGGAGGACTATTAATAATCAAAACATTGATAAGTCATGTTTAAGTAAAAATCATAAGGGTTTACGTAAATTAAAACCGTAGAAATCATTGAACGTGAACTTGGTTGTTGATGGACAAATTGAAAACCATCATAGTTAGGGTATGTGCATATTATTTGGTTAAGGTGTAGATGATGAATCAATGGAGTGTTCCATTTGATTTAGCTTATAGAACACGAGTAACGAAGTTATGGCGAATTTTGCGAAAATAGATGTTAAACGTAAAAAATGTAGAAATCTCGGATTAGTAGTCAAACGTTATTGTGTGACTTGGAAACTATAGTTTTCAATGTCAACACGTGAGATAAGATATTTAAGAGTTGTGGACTAGAGAATCGTCAAATTCTGACTTATAACGAAGAAAACGAGTATTGAACGCTCGAAAACGATAAACGAACGCTCAAAATGAACTAAAAGGTGAATTCTAAGTTAACGGATTCGAAAATGTAAAATTGTTACATGAACACCTAGTGTATGTAATTTTTTAGTTGTGGGCTTTTGAAGGAGCCAATTTGGGTGTAAAACGAATAAGTTATGAGGTCGGGAAGTTCGTTGGAAAAACCAACTGTCAAAACTAACTGATGCACAAGGGTGGCGCTGCAGTGCCAAACCCAGCATGAAGGGCCACGCCGCAGCGCCGGACCCGAGCTCTGTTCCTGTTAACTAGCACCGCAGCGCCGAAGGTATACAAGAGTCTAGCGCCGTAGCGCCGGCAATGTGGAATAGTTGACCAAGTTAGGTTTTTAATTCCAATTGAATGTAAACCAAAGGTAAGACATGAATGTACTTAATGTGCATGGTGTGGCTGACTTTAAATCACTTATAAAGTGATAGCGTTAGAAGATTAGATATGGTTTAATAGAGATTAAACGAAGAACGTAAGAGTGTAATAAGTAAACAATGAATGATGTTCAAGGTTGGTATTTCGCCAATAACGATCGAGTGTCGGTTTATAATGTAAGAACGTTAACAAGTCGTAACAAAGCATATTAAGTCGAATCGACTATATTAATGAAATGAATTCAAACAAGGCATAGAAGAGAAAGAAGTTGGTTAAAATCATAAAGTGAGTTTTTTTGGTAGCTAATTACAGTGTGCCATGTGAATATATCATGTAGATCCTGTAAAGGTTAAGAATTGTTGAATAGTTTATTCGAAGACGCTTGAAGGCAAGTTTTCTTATCGCTTGTCTAATCTTCGTGTTAGCCAGGTTTTCAGTGATTCATGTTATGAAATGCATGGATTATTTTACGAAAGGGTCGATGCCAGTTTCAACTCGGCTAGACTATTCTTAAGAGTTGGATTGATTTGTTTACAAGTCTTTCAATATAGAACTGTTAACGCTACCTTATTCCAAGTATTTGGTACATATGTAAAGGTAAGTTTGTCTATGAACAAACAAAAGTATTTTCATCGATTATTCTATGGGCATGCTAGGTTGCCAAAACTTAAACGTAAATACGTTTAACGGATGAGTGTTGATCAACATAAAGTACTATAGGCTGATCACCTAGAAGTGCTCGTAAGTAATACCAGATGGATGACCTTCGTGCCGGATGTCCTTTTCATATATGAAAACGGAAAGAATATGTTCATGGTCTTTTAACCGGTCCAGAGTTCCTAAGCTATTATATATACTTTGGAATCATTGTTATGAAATGAGAGGTATAGTCAAATGTCTCATAGTGCTTCAAAGCTATTTGTTCAGTTATGAAAGATAATCATATAATTCTCAATGTGGTATTCATATGACCCCTTGTTAGACTTGATGAGCTAGTTATGCTCACTTCTTGCTTGAATTATATGATTGCAGCAAAAGCCAAACGAACTGAGAATTCTAAGAGAGATAAAGGCAAGGCTAAGATGGACAGTTAATTATCCTGTAATAGACTGGTGTATCTGTATGTAATATACTTATGAAGAACAAAGGATGTATTCGGGTTATGAACTTGGGAAAGGATTTGGTATTATTGTAATACGAAGATAGTAAATACAATCATTTTGCTGTTATTTCAATGGAATGACTGTATACATTGTAGTATCGTGTAGCACCATCTGTCGGGTTGGAAGATACCCGAATTTGGGGGCGTCACAATGTATATATATATATATATATATATATATACATATTATGTAAGACCCCAACTTATTAATGAATAAAATCAAATTTTCTCTAAATATTATTGTGAATAATAATGGGTTAATTTGATATAATACTTTGGTTATGGGTGAAATGTGCAAATTTTGCAAAATAAGCAAGTGGTTATAAAATATTCATTTTGTCGGGGAATATTCGTTTGGTCGTGGAATATTCTTGCTGTCGGGGAATATTCGAACGACGGCGCAGCCTTGTGTGGGACCCATAACGGAAAGCGATTGGATGAAGAAAATGACAAGTATAAGTTATTTATAAATAACGGCGTAGTTGTTACCGTTAATACTGTTGGAATACCCGGTGGTTAAAATACAGTAGCACACGGTATTACACCAATTATTGATTCTTACGTAAGAAGGCACTACTCAATAATTGTTATAGTAGTTATTGTTCAATATTTTATTTTATTGATTCAATAATTGTTGCGTTGATATTTTATATTATTGTTGTTTCAATAATTGTTGCTACACAGTATTTTCCTTTATCAGATCAAAAATTCATATTATTTGAATAATATTAGATGACATTATTGGCAATGTCTAGAAAGTTCTGTCTAAGGAGATGTTTGGTCATCTAATTGTGTGCCAGTAAGGAGAAATCCTTATTGGAAAGCCCCCTCTTTCTTGGGAACGGCCTGATTGTCATAAATGTGATTCTGTAATATTATTTGTGAATAATTAATTATTGATTCATATGATAACGAAATATATATTTTATGTGGATATAAATAAAGGATATATTTTTGTGGTTAAAAATGAAGGAGTTAATGTTGAGGTTTTTATCAGTATTTTTGTCGGAATGGAGGTATTAAAAATCAGGGTTTTTGAGATATTTTGCGGGGGTTATAATTTTTAATCCGACCGTTGGATCGTGGTAATTTTTGGATATGTTATACATATATAAGTTGAGTATATGTCCACAAATTTTGAACCGTTAAAAATGAACGTATGATTTATTATGAATTTTACGAGATGACTGGTTCAGAAATTGTTAAATTTTCGGAGTTAATCATTTTGGTAAAAAATTCTAGAATTGGTGGGCCCCACTCTTGGTTGGTGAAGAAATGTGCTGAAATTTTTATTCAAATGTGGTGGGTGGGAATAGTAGCAGGTAAAGCCATCAGGTTGCAGGTTAAGTCTGCTTCGGCGTGCTAACATTTTCCTATAAATAGAGGGCTAAGTTAGAATTGAAAATCACACCAGAAACAAGTTTTCTTTCTTTATCTCTGTAGATTATTGAGTGTATTTTATGAGTATTTAGATATTTTGAGAGTTTTTATTCATCAGAGCAAGTTTCTTTCAGCCTTATACCGGTATTCCGACCAGAAGTACTGATATTTTGAGGTAAGGGATATTATTCTCTTCTTAATGATATTATTTTTTTCAATATCATTATGCTGAAATATTGATATGAGTTTTTATCAAATTTGGAACTTTTTATGTCGGGGTTACTATTCACGTATACGACACTATTCACGAATACGGCACTATTCATTGAAAAATAAAATTTTCCCTTTTTGTCCAAGATGTCTATTATGGTTACTATCTTTGACTGTATCCATGTTTTGATCTTTATTTTTGAATTCTGCTTCACAATTGATTATTATGACGTATTATTGATCTTAGATAAACTGTTATACGAATCCCTAATATTTGTCCTTCTGTCTCACCGGATTCGTTCTCTTTAAGATATTTTTCATCATCCTCAGTCCTAAATGATGATATTACTGAATATCTTTGGCCTGTAGTGCAAAGATGTATGATTACTTGATGAATATCTTTGGCCTGTAGTGCAAAGATGAACAGGTGTTGAGATGAACATGACTGACAGGTGATACAAATGAATATCTTTGGCATGTAGTGGAAAGATGAATATTTGGATAAAAATGATTATTAATTGATGTTACAAGGATAAAATATTGATGATGGACTTTTAGATCTTAGAAGATAGTAGAATTCTTTCTCTACTTGACTCTTCTAATGGTTTGTTGTTTCCGCTGCAGTTGTTGATCTAAAACTTATTGTCGATTATATTCTATCAGATTTTTCCCTGTTGAAGACTAACGATAATTTGTTGTATATTATCTTAGTCATAATATTCTTTACTGGGCTAGTTGAGCTCACCCTTTTCCTTTTTGTTCCATTTTTCTTCTCAGGAGGTGAGAACATAGCAGGATCTAGTCGGGGTATGGAGTGATGGTTCTAGAAAGATGTTTTAGCAGTCCTCACTATTTCTGTAAAATAGTGTTTGAATAATTGTAATGAGGATTTATTTGAGTGTGGATATTGTCCAGAAGACAATATTTGTATTTAAACTCACAGTATGTGTTGTCGTATTTTGCACGACAATTATATTATTGAAGTTGTAGTTTGCTTTCTATACCATGTATTTGGCGACTCAGAATGGGTGTTGTATACCTATTCTGGGGGCGTCACAGTTGGTATCAGAGCTTAGGAATATGATCCCTGGCTGAGATGTGAGACAAGAACTAGGAGGGGAGAGACGGGGAATTCCTTCGCTAGTATGACCTGACTAAGTTTATTTGGTGTTTATTTAGTCGGTCAGAGTATAGGGATAATATATGACATGACTATTAACCCTTGTTTTATGGCAGTATTTAAGAATTGCAGCTGAGAATGTTAATAATGGAGTAAATCAGACCGTGGAGACACCTTTGATCACCACCCAGGGGAACGTGCAACAGGAAGGCAATATTCCTCCTGTAAACAACGTTACCGAGCAAACGATGAATGATGGAATGTTTAGGAGCTTTTTGCAGTTCATGCAAAATCAGACAAGGGAGACTCGTGTGCAGAATACGGGTGGAAATGATAACGCGCGGTTTGTCACAGCTAAGCAGTTCAAAGAATTGGGACCACCATAATTTAAGGGAAAGCCGGATCCGATCATGGCGGAAACGTGGGTCAAGAAAATTACCAAGATATTTGATGTCTTGGGATGCACGGAGGAACAGAAGGTTCCATTCGCCACCTTTATGTTCCGCGGTGAGACAGACTACTGGTGGGAGTCTGTGAAGCGTACCCAGCCTGACACAATCAACATGTCCTGGGAAACATTTCAAAAACTGTTCAATGACAAGTACTTTCCTGAAAGTATTCGTCATATGAAGGAGGTGGAGTTTATCAGACTGGAACAAAATAACATGACGGTGTCCCAGTACGAGGCGAAGTTTGCAGAGTTATCCAGGTTTGCAGCTCATTTGGTCGAAAATGAGGAACGAATGACAAGGATGTTTCTGAGAGGTCTAAAACCTGAGATTCGACAATATCTTATCTCTCATAAATTTTCTTTATATTCAGATGTTGTAAACAGGGCTCAATTATTAGAGCGAGATAATGAGTATGTGGAACCGAGGGACCACAACTAGGGTCATACCGGTAGCGGCAATTATCGAAGCAATGAAAACCAGTAGGGAGGAAAACATTCGGACAAAAGCGGTAACCACTTTGGTGGTAATCGTGGTCGTGATAATAGAAGGAGCGAGTCGGGAGGAGATTTCAAGAAGAGAAGGTACAACAATGATAACGTGAAGACGTCAGCACAAACATCAACTGTTTCTAGGGGAGGAGAACGACCACCGGTCGTATGTTACAAATGTGGGAAAGAGGGACATATCAGCCCAAACTGCCCACAACAATCTAAGGTATGTTATAACTGTGGAAAGGAGGGTCATATAGCTCGAGAGTGTTCTATAGAAAAACCAAGTTCAGCGGGGATGGTGACTCAAAAAGCTATCCCAAAAAAGTCAAAGTCAACATTTTCTGGAAGAGCGTTTTTCGTGACTGGTCAGAATGCGAGGAACCCGAACGAAGTTAGCACGGGTTAGTTAATTATAAATTTTTGCGAAGTCTATACCTTATTAGATACCAGTTCTACCCATTCATTTATTTCTCCTGCTTGTGCTCAACGTTTAAACTTGACTCCGGAGAAATTGGACTTTGACTTGTCTGTTGAAACTCCGTTGGGTGAAACCTTCGTTACATCTACAGTTTATAAATCTTGCATGATCCAAGTTGGCACTATCACATTATCTGTTGACCTTATCTCTTTAAAGATACTTGCTTTTGATGTGATTTTAGGAATTGATTGGTTAACTACTCATCATGCCAAAATTGATTGTTTTCGTAAGGTTGTTAGTTTTCATATTCCTAACCAACCTGTAATGCGAATTCAAGCAACCAAACCACTAAAATCAATCGCTGTCATATCAAGTCATAAAGCCATTCGTTTATTAAAAAATGAATGTCAAGCTTTCTTAGCCCATGTCATGGACTTGAACAAAAATACGTCAGATTTGAATGATATTTTTGTTGTTAGTAAATTTCCTGACGTATTTCCTGAAAAATTTTTTGGCTTACTCCCAAAGTGTGATATTGAATTTTGTATTGACTTTGAACCCGGTACAAAACTCATTTCTAAAATCTTATATCGAATGGCTCCTATTGAACTTCAGGAGTTAAAAATTCAACTATAGAATTTGGTACCCGAGCCTCTATCTGGTGACTTCCTTTGTGGAATACACCTAAGCCAGACTCTCTGTAGGGGACGCCATATTTGTGTGGTAGTAAACTGATAGGTGTCATTGTGACGTGCTATCCAAGATTGGGATATGAGTCACAGTTGAGAGCAACCTCAGTCAGTAATGGAAATACGTAGCTTTTTATGCTTAGTTGGTTATTATCGAAGATTTTGTGGAAAGATATTCTCAAATCACTACTCTATTAACTCAGCTGACTCGAAAAGATACAAAATTTGAATGGAGCGAGGAATGTGAGAAGAGCTTCCAAGAACTCAACATGCGGCAATGACGTTGGCTCGAGCTGCTGAAGATTACGACCATACTATTCAATACCATCCTGAAAAAAAAAAACGAACGTGGTAGCTAACGCGTTAAGTAGAAGATCGTATGCGGGTACGAGTGCGTTATTGTCGAACACAAAGACCCATTTTCTTTGACTTACAAATGATAGAGATAGAGTTAAAGACTCTATGGATCACGTGATGATATACGAGTAGAACCGACTTTAATCGATAAAGTTAAAGCTGCTCAAGCTATGGACATGGAGCTGATGCGTATGAAGAAGAAAGTGCAAGAAGGTGCTATTCCAGAAGCAAGAATCGATGAAGAAGGAATACTTCGAGTCAACTCCAGACTTTGTGTTCCTAACGATTTTGACTTGAAGCATAGAATAATGATGGAGGCACACAACACACCGTTTGCAATCCATCCTGGGAGTACCAAAATGTATCACGATCTTCGACATACATTTTGGTGGAGCAATATGAAAAGAGAGATCGCGGAGTTTATCTCGAGATGTTTAACTTGTCAACGTG
Source organism: Panax notoginseng (assembly GCA_016801055.1). Taxonomy (NCBI): domain Eukaryota; kingdom Viridiplantae; phylum Streptophyta; class Magnoliopsida; order Apiales; family Araliaceae; genus Panax; species Panax notoginseng. The sequence continues at coordinate 104,912,405 of CM029019.1, forward strand.
TAAAAGCGGAGCATCAAGTACCAAAGGGTCCATTGCAACCACTTGAGATTCTGAAATAGAAGTGAGAACACATTACTATGGATTTTGTTACGGGTCTTCCCAAGGTTTCTCAAGGCATAGATGCGATTTGGGTCATTATTGATAGATTAACTAAGTCTACCCATTTCTTGCCTATACGTGAGACTTATTCCCTTGAACGACTTGCTAGTATGTACGTGAACGAGATTGTGAGATTGCATGGCATGCCAGTATCCATAGTTTCGGATCGTGACCCAAGATTCACTTCACGGTTTTGGGTTAGCTTGTAGAAAGCTATGGGCACGGATTTACGATTCAGTTCGGCATACCATCCTCAAACGGACGGACAATCAGAGAGGACTATTCAAACTCTTGAAGATCTATTAAGACTTTGTGTCCTAGATCTCAAAGGGAGTTGGGATAAGTACCTACCATTGGTGGAATTCTCCTACAACAACAGTTATCAGACGAGCATAGGTGTGGCTCCATTCGAGGCGTTGTATGGAAGAAAATGTCGTTCTCCAGTATGCTGGGACGAGGTGGGTGAAGCAACATTATTGGGACCAGAGTTGGTACGCATTACTACAGAGAAGATCCAAACAATTCGACAACGTATACAAATGGCACAGGATCGACAAAAGAGTTATGCGGATCTTCATCAGAAGGACGTGGAATTTAATATTGGGGATCATGTATTATTACGTGTTGCACCATGGAAGGGAGTTACAAGATTTGGGAAGAGAGGAAAGCTCAATCCAAGATTTGTTGGTCCATTTGAGATTCTTGAGCGAATAGGAAATGTTGCATATAGACTCGCATTACCTCCAAGCATGTCTCGTGTTCATAATGTTTTTCACATATCTATGCTTCGTAAATATGTTAAAGACCCGAACCACATTATTGAGTTAGAACCAGACGAGATAGCTGAAGATTTAACGTACGAGGAGGTACCTGTTAAGATCTTGGATAGGAAAGAGCATGTCCTACGCACGAAGGTTATACCACAAGTTAAGGTTTTGTGGAGAAACCATGCTATTGAAGAAATGACTTGGGAGTTGGAATCAGAAATGAAAGCGAGGTATCCTCACCTTTTTGAAACATCAGGTACGTACGCCAATTTCGAGGATGAAATTTCATAAGGAGGGGAGGTTGTAAGAC